>MU972933.1:0-108623 GCA_038497805.1 Lipomyces mesembrius
ACAACAACAACAACAACAACAACAACAACAACAACAACAACAACAACAACAACAACAACAACAACAACAACAACAACAACAACAACAACAACAGCAGCAGCAACAGCAACAGCAACAACTAGCTTTTGAATATGAAGTTATTCCAACGATGCCAGAAGCTTTATGGTGTATCTCAGAAAGATTGCAGATGGAGGAAAATGAGCAATTTGAGACCGCGGTTGATATATCATCAGAAGAGTCGCCATTTCTACCAGTAAATTCAGGTTTGACCTTAAAGATGGATGCTAACCTGACGGAGTTGCAACATATCAGGAAGGTTTGTTCGAAGATCGGGGTTATCAAGAGGATGCAGCAGCAGCCACATCTCTATAGCACCCAATTGAAGGCTTACAATCCAGAGCAGCTCAACGAACAGGACGTTGACATGGATTCAAGATTACCTGGACAATCCGACACTCCGAAGGAAGTTGTTGAAGCGTGTCTTCAGAGGTCCGTTGCCAAGCTGGCAATGCATACGGGTTATGAAGACTGTCAGATGCTCGCTCTTGAAGGTCTTACTGCTGTGGCGGCAGATTTTATGCAGCGACTGGGTCGGACTCTGTGTCTTTACATGGAATCCAAACGAGGTGTCCGTCGGTACTCACTGGAGGACATGATTTTGCAGACCTTGTACGAGAATGGCACATATGACCTAGGCGGGCTGGAAGGATATGTTCGTGACGATATCGATCGATTTGGGACGAAATTGAAAGATGTTCGAGAACGCCTGAATATGTCCCTTGCTGACTACTTGCGTCCTGCTCTGACAGGTGATAATACCGATGCACATTTTGACGATGGCAGTCAAGAGTTCATTTCTGGCGGTTTCTCCGATGACATTGGCGAAGATTTTTTCGGATTCAAGGAGCTTGGATTGGATGAGGAGTTGGGATTGTCGTCATTATCAGTACCGCTGCATTTGCTCCATAGTCGGCTGCATGCCAGTTCGAATGTTCAAGCGTATGCACTTTTATATCGTATTCTGTTTTGCTCTTTCCTTGCTAACAAGTTGTAGGACTCCTGTTCTTCAAAGCAAACTGGCCTCCGCCCCAGCGTTCGAGCCGTTTACTCGCGACAAGGTTGACAAACAAATCGGCCTCTTACGTCCCTTCTTCATATCCAGATTCGAGAAATTTGAACGTGATAATGTACTTCAGGAGGATGAATTTCTGCCACCAAAACAGCGCAACCAAAGGCCCAAATTGCCACCCACCGGTAAGATTACGGTCGCCAAGAAACGGAGTTCGGAGAATTCGTTTGCAGGGTCGGACAAAAAGAAGAAAAAAATTTCGTAGAACAGTATATAGTTTTCTATTTATGTGGTGTTTTTTGGGGGCGATTGATACAGGCTGCTTTTTGTTGTATTTTGGTTTTATTTATGTCTATCTGGAGTTATCCTGTCGGTTTCTTGTTAATGTTTTCTAATTTTGTGCATAAATTTCAGTACGATGACTTGGTCGCTTTTGTCTTGTAAAGTATATATATTAGGAGTTTCATCATGTATTTTAGTTTCTTATGCCAAATGCAAATCGTACATATACCTGTTATGGAAGTATGTACATTAACTATATCATTACAATCATCTCCTAAATAAATGCGTCTGCGTCAGCATATTATTGCGGACTGGAATTTAATGCGAGCTTGATAATTTTATAAATAAATATAAACTGGAACACGTTTTGGACCATCGACATTCTCTGCTTCCTTAGATTCCACACGGTTTCGAAAATAGGATCGTCTTGAGTCTGTGGATCAGAAAAGCTTCCGTTATAGAGTAAAGGGGCTGAGCGTACGGTGTATTCGGTATGAGGCATAATACCCGTGTTCTCAGCGTCCTCAGCGTCCAGTGTGCCGTGTGTTAGGCAATTCAGTAAGAAGTCGATTGTAATGAAAGTTCCCGTTCTACCCACCCCTGCAGAGCAATGCACCACTAACGGCGAATCTTCGGTACTGTTGAGCTGATTCGCTAAATTGCACATACTAACCAAGTTCCTTTCATGCGAAGTAATCGGCGTCCCAAAGTCTCCCCATGAGTCGAACAGTAAGTGGTATACAGTCTTGGATTTCTTCACTTCCTTTGGATTCTCAGTGGAGCATTCATCCAGCTTGAACTTCCGAACCACACAATTCGCGTCTTTGTTTTGTTCCTTGGATTGTAGAGTCACGCGGCAGGCGAACCCAGCGTCTGCGTAGTGATTGTGATGGTCTGGCCAGTACTGTGCGCATTTCTCGCGATGCCCTTCGTGTGTGGGGGTTAACATCACTATAACGGCGGGATCCTTCGTTTCATCGGCTATCATGTGCCAGAAGTGCGGCGTCGTCGACTTTGTGGGACCCTCGTTCAAGTATTAGAAACGGTTCGGAAACTAATGAAAAGACGATTGTAGCGCACCTGTGAAGCGATGTATCTCCTTGGCCTTAATCCCAGAGCTTGTAATGTGATTGGTGATGCGTTTATGTAATCACTTCCATCATCACGGACTTGTAGCCGCACTCGGTTTTTATCCCAAGGCAAAACATCCTTAATAGAATTACTCACTATTGCTTCACAACAGCCGCATATCATGGGAAAAATTGCATACCCTGTAACGGTTTCTCGTAGATTCGTCCAGGGCGCGTTCTAAGCTCCATTCGGATTGGGATCCTGCGGATATTCCATCTCGTGTCCGTTCATTTTCTACACTGTCGAGATTCAAAAATTTCTCAGAGAGTTTGGCATCTAGAAAACAAAACGTCTAGTTAGCTAGCAGAGTCCGAATAGTCATATCTCTGAAACCACAATACTGACCACTGGCAGCCAAAGCGTTCAGATACTTGACCCTAGGATTCATCGCTTCAGAGCCGACTGAGCCGATAGACTGAAGAGGAGCTATCGGTGACGATCTTGTCGACTCTGGAGCAGGACCGGCATTAAGCAAATCAGTTACTATTCTCCTGAGTTTCGCCAGCTTGGCTAGTTTTGAGAAGTCGAGAGTACGTTGCAAATCCGTAATTGCAGTCCAATGGTCACTCACACTCACAGAGACGATGGCCTCACTTGTACCGAAGCCTTAACGGTAGGTATTACGATCAACGAGTTGGCTAGAAAATAGTACCGAGCGGCTTGCTGCCATTTAGGGATGAGCGACGGGGATATAATGAACACAGGTCGTGTGCTTCGTGTTGCTGTGCTCAGCTCCCAACTCAACGTAAGACCGCAAGCACTTCTAATATGGGTCAAACCGGCACACAATAAACGTTAAACACTGCGCTAATGCTTCAGATACTAATATATAAGGTTGCGCTAAGTTGATTCGTGCATGCATTTGCCGACGAAATCTTAAAAACAAAGTAGTTGAGTTTCCTGTTTGCATTAGCTTGCGCGTTACATGATATCAACCGATTAACCCCGATTGAGTTAACTTGGGCTTAATGTTTGGAATGAATTTTCCTTTTACATATTATTATTTACGTTGAAGTTTGTGACTGCGACATCTGCTAAATTGCAATGACTGAAAATTCCATAAGCCAGTAGTCTGCAGACAACAACAACTCTGAAATTGGTTTCGACGACAGTAACCGGTCACAACCAAATATTTAACATGCAATTTATTAGCCATTTATGTAATGATACATCATCATGCTAGCATATTCGGTCCGTCCATATATAATTATGGCACATGTTAACTCCTGTGTGATGTTACCCAATGCAACTAAGCCAACACCGTCCGCTCGTAATATCCCCTCTAAACGAATCAATCCTACCAATCAGGTTCTTCAACTCTTTGGACGCAATTTGCAACGGACCACCACATGTTTTGGTGATTGCCTCCGTTTAGAGTGAGTCGCGCTACAGGCGCTCATAACTACTAGCTCAAACAGATTCACCACGAGGGTCCAGAAAAAGGCTCACAATAAGAGATTCGTTGGGTGAGTATGCGAACCTCTTTGTTGGTGACGAGTGAGCCTCACGACAAGCGTTTCAGCCAGCTTTTCGCAGTTGGGTCGGGAATTTTTCCGATAGGGCAGATAGATTCTGTTAGTAATTTTCAGTCACGCGAGAAGACTAACTCGGCATGAAATCCCCCTCAAACCCACGACACCTCCCGTTCTCACTTTAGTCACTGAGATTATTGACTGTCTTTTAACTGGGAGGAGCTGCACAAGCGCAATGGCTGAGCAAGCAGTGGCACGAGACTCGGCGGAATACAGCATACTGGAGTTTGGTCTGCAACCTATCCCTGTCCCGCCTACGACCTGTTCCGTTCTCGACTTAGTATCTGAGATTATAGACTCTGTCCCAGATTCTTGGAAAGTGAGTAAGTCGAGCGCAAACTACTCAACAGTAGTCTACAATAAAGTCATTGGGACCGAGCCTTGGTATCTTCGACGGTCAGTGCACGATCATCCATTTGAGTGGTTTAAAAGAGCCTTGTACCAAGACCATTTTGATAATATGGTGAAATACTATGATGTTGTGAAATCTGCTTCACTGGCGAAGGAAAGAGATGCCTGGAGAGCGTACACCCTCAAGTACTCGTTGCCTTCACCATTCGCAGAACGTGACATTGCAACTTGGCTGCTCACACATATTCCAGCGGACAATGAAAACGAGTTTATCATTGTTGCATTGCCGGCTGATATTCCGCTGCCGGAGGATGCTACTACAAGGGCAGTTTATTCTTTCTTTCATAGAGTGAGGAAGACAGAAGACAATGAAGTCGAGTGGATAATAGGCCAGACGGTAAGCATCAATATGCATGGATCGCACCTTAGTTTGTCAGGACAGTGAAACTGATGAGTCGTACAGAGTGATATGAAGGGTAACTTGCCACGCTGGGTGCAAAATATGTCTATAGCTGGTATCATGGTCAATGACGTGCAGTCTTTCGTGGACTGGATGGATGACAATTATGGCAACCAGGACGAAGTTGAAGCTTGCCCATGATTTTAAAATGGCTGAATAAGAGATGGACAATTGATTGATCTGCTAAGTAGATAGAAGGAGAGACTTGGCATGTGCGACAACGACGATGTGTCCCTACATTCGACCTACGACCACTGTTAAGCTTGTCGGAGTCGTATAGATGGATGTTTGACTCACGGGCTTTCTTGGTCAATGCTGAGCAAGAGGAAGGCATCAGAGGTCAGCCATTGGGCATGCGTATGATTTTTGATCAGAATATTAGACGAGCTTGAGAGAGATGTACGCAGTCAATGTACATTGGTGGCGCTGACATTTTAACCCTGTTAATTGGCCTGTCAATTAAGTACAGTGATTGAAGGTGTAAGGGTAGATTTAAGATTCCCCAGGCAATAGCCGATGGCATGACAATCTGATACAACATATTCGGGCCCTGTGGCTTTGGGAGTCGGCGATTCAGCGGACAGGAGAGTGTTCACCGCTAACTTTGCGATAAGCCGCGGCCGTGACAATTCCTAAAACGGATGTGATGTGCCGCAGCCGACACAAGTTTGGTGCCTGCCCGTTCACCCACAACTCGCGTGCGGCGGTGCACTTGAAGCCGCATCCAGTTACGCCAGTAGCGCATGAGCCACCCGGATTGCCAAATCGGGACGGTTGGGAGTTCGTTGGCGAACAGCGGTGCTGCTCACTTGCCCCGGTGTTGACCCCCGGCCCGGTCCGCACAGCCAACAAATAGCCTGCTGTCCCCATTCACCTTCTCCTCTTCGCGTCTCTCCTTCTCTCCCGCGCTTCTCAGTATATCATTTTCTCCTGTCCATAAATCCAGTGTTCAATCCATCTAGGCTTGAGAGAACGAGGATCGCCGATTGTACTATTGTCCAATCTAATTACGTGTATATATTAATAGCTGTTTCGGAGGTCGTCCCTGTCGCCTTGTTCCGCTCTATACGTCTCGCCAGTTAAGTTTGTGTCATATTACTTATCATATCCGGTAATCGCAATGTCAAGCCTGCTTCGTCGCTTGCTCTATCCCTACGCGCCAACCTCCGTACCAGGCGGACGCGACGTCGTCGGAGGCACTGTATCTCAGAATGCCGAGGCTGCCGACGGCGCTGACATCCCGTCAGAGAACTTGATCGATTGGGACGCGACGCTTGCCGAATATGAAATCATCACGCCTTATGACGCGGATATTCTCACTCAGCCCGGCACAAATCTGACCATTGACGTTCTCAACGCCAGAGCACCCGCGGAGGTGTCGGAATCCGAGACAGCTTCGGCTGTGACGTCGTCGACATCTTGCAAGGCTCCTTCGTCCGCAACATCCAGTCAGGAAGACTATCTTGATCTGCATGTCCGTCCTCTCACCTACGTCGAGGCCTTTCTCAATGGCCTTCCATCTAAAGGGCGCCAACTTCGCCTGAGCGCGCGTCAGGGCCCGTTCGGATCCGGATCCGAAGCCGCATCAGCATCGCCACTGATTGAAACGCATGACTTGAAGTCCCGCAAGTTCGAGACAAGAATGTTCAATTTGGGATCAGGCGCTTGGCATATGGCGATGCCGGGCGAAGACATCGAAGAGCATTACTTGTTCACGGATCGAAAGGCCTGCAGAAGCCGCCAACGCGAGAAGTCATTGGTCATGGACAAGCGTGCTAGGCTGCGTGCTCTCATGATCTAAATCGTTGTATGTTGTCCTTACTTGGACCTCACACCTGATCGACTGATTTCACTGGCTGAATGGGTTTGAGATCGCAACTTTTTGGCTTTCGTGATTTGTATTATTATTACTCTTTTGCTAGAGATATTGGGCGGGATAATGGGTTAAGGCGTGATTAGCGGTTTTGTGGGAAATTTTGTTACTCGTGCGCAGGGCTGCGCTGGTGTTCATATTTGAGGGGAACGGTTATTGGGAGCGTTACCAAATTAAATTTTTTTGTAATCCTTTCCGGCATTTCGTGTCCTTACCGTTGCCGTTCATCGATGCCATTGATAGCTAGTGGCCGTAAATGCGACTCTCTGATCAGCTGCTGTCTTTGTGAATATTACTTGTGATTGTGAATAGATTCTATATTAAATTTACAATTACAGAGTCCAAGCAAAAGTAATACCGAACTCCATCCCATGCTGTATAACTCATATTGTCACCCACCTGTCTCTTCAATGTGCGTCGGACGTTCTTCACCGACCTCAATAACGGTCCTGCCAACACCATCAATCCACTGGACGTCCTTCACCGTTCGACGATCGCTCATAGCAAATAAAAATACCCATATATGTACAACAGCTTCGCCGAAACAATATACTCTCACAATGTCTCCATTCCCGATCTCGCTCTCACCTTCAACGACCGCGCCAATCCACCCTATCCGTCCTGCTCGGATAGCCTGCGTGATATTGTCCCAAAATTTCATCTTCTCATTCGCTGGCCAGTTCGAAACATCGACACGCCAGTACCCCCGTTCCAGTTTATCTGGTGGCCATTCCTGCTGACTATCATTTATGTATCGGTCACTATCTTTTGGCCGAAATCGTACGCATCGTGCGCGGGGAGTGTAATAATCCTTCCTCCTGAAAGCGACATGCATCTGTTTTTTCAAAGTTTTGGTGACAATTTTTATCTTCTTCTTGGATGAACAACTGGGCCCCGTCAATGACGACAATGACGCTACCAATGAAAACGTCCGATCATGCTTCTCACTTCCATCACTTCCATTATCCGTAGAAGTCGAGTCAGGCGGATAATATACCGCATGTGAGTCTTCTTTTCCCAGCAACCGCGCTAATGAAAGTGTCGCGCCAAAGACTGGTATGCGCGTTGGGATCCGATCTGGCGATGTGAATGAAGATTGCTGCGACAACGATCCGTATTCAGGTATCGGTGTTTGTGGTAGAGCAAGTTTTGGTGGTGACGAAGGTTGACGATGACCCTGCTGACAAGTTAACGGTGGTGATGACGGAGGGGGAATTTGGTGCTCATGCGCCGGTGGTAGTGACGAGGCCCTCGGTGGTGGAGTCCAGAAACGGAAACTTTGGCTTAGGTCGATATCGCGGCGAATCGACTGTTCTGGCTTCTCTAATGATGATGCATCTAAAGCATGCGTTGCCGTGTTAGATTCTTGACCTCTGCAGTCTTGTTTCAAAAATCTCAAATCATGTTGTTGGTCCAAGGCCACAAGGGAACCAGCCAATTCACAGCCAACTGCGCCATAAGTGGTATCTTTGGGGTGCAGATCCTCATATCCAAGTGGATCCGAGTCTGGACAAGAGCCTGGAACTATTGAATCGCTATGCAGTGTTCGTATGAGCTCGGTGTAGTTCACTTTGGGCGAAATATCAGATTGTGATGGCGTCGAGGTCCATGCAATCAATAATTGGTCCTTCACTCCGCTAGCATCGCCTAGCCCAATGCTTTTCGGTTCGTCTCCATAGATTTGATTATCTTTTTTCTCCGACACGTCGTTGTGACCACTACTTTCCTCAGCTTGTGACTCATGACTGCAAATGCCCATGTCCAAGCGAAACTCATGCACAAGATGTCGACGAAAAGGTACAAAGTTAGCTGCAGCCGCTGCTAACCTGACATGTCGGTCCTGAGTTGTCGCAACTGCTACCACGTCCGATAGTTCTGAGGGTATGGATAAAAATTCCGATCTGTCAACCCCACCTGGTCCTACAAAAGAGGAGCAATTCAAGTTGTTGTGAACACTATTTCCCGAATCAATTGACGTGCTCGTCGTTGAGTGAGACGAAGAGGTGTTCTCAGCGGGGATCTGGCTCAACCATCGTTGATCTTCCCGAATGTGATCCAGGAGATGTTCACAGGTCAGCTCATGGCGCGTAGTCTCCTGGTCCACGTCGGCTTGCACAGTGTCTGCGCCCCGTTCAATTGCATTGATCTTAATCGAGGAGTGTTCTTCAGGTCGAGAATTATGATAGTGATAGCTGCTGCCGTGTCGTCGTCGTTTCCCAAAAATTGAGCTTGGAGTGTGCTTTGCTGCACTTTGGGGGATAAATTGCCCCGATCCCTGAGGTCCATTCGAGTATGACTGTGATGCGGACGTAGAAACATGGAATATCTCCATTTCTACGCATTCATGTCGATTACATACACTGCTTGATAGTTTTTGTCGTTGTCGCGAACCACGCCTCTGATCTCATTGAGATATTGAGACCTGCGTCGCATTCGTTTTGCAGGCACGCGCCTTGAGCACGCTGACGATTCTGGGACTTTTCCGGCAGAAGCAACACGGGTCCTAACGGAACTCTATCGCAAGAAAGATTATTTTGGTGCGATTGCCGCGGATATTTTAGCGCCTGGAATTCCTTTATCTCGGACTCACTTTAACAAGGTGAATTTCATAATGAGCCGCAGCGGCAACCATAACATTTCAACCGGCAGACACTTGAATTCAAACATTTTTGTTGTTTAGCGTTTTCGATTGTTCTATTCCCTGTCTTACGAAA
The DNA here is from genome assembly GCA_038497805.1 of Lipomyces mesembrius. Taxonomy (NCBI): domain Eukaryota; kingdom Fungi; phylum Ascomycota; class Lipomycetes; order Lipomycetales; family Lipomycetaceae; genus Lipomyces; species Lipomyces mesembrius. The sequence goes on from MU972933.1 coordinate 9,413, forward strand.
GGTGTTCTTGCGCAGAATATAAATGCCAATTATCAGGGCCTCGTCGAACTTTGCCAGATTTTCGAGGTCAATCTTTGTTTCTAATCGCACTATACAGACGCGAGCAAAACTTTGTTCCCGTATATATCCGCAGAAAATAAACAGATTGCTTTCAAGCAGTGCAATCGCCATGACTGAATACAAGAGTATTGCGGCTACGGATTTCAAGAGTACGTCTTGTCTTATTTGACTCCAATCTAGCCACAATAGGGGAGTCGGGATAGAATACTAACTTGATGCAGGTGACACAGTCACTACGCCAACTCCCTCTATGCTGCAAGCCATGCTAACGGCAACGCACGGTGACGATGTCTACAAGGAAGACAAGACAACCAACGATCTCCAAGCGCGTGTGGCCGAGATGTGCGGCAAGCCTGCCGGCTTGTTCGTCGTGTCTGGCACCATGGGCAACCAGATTTGTTTGCGCGCGCACTTGCATCAGCCTCCATATTCTATTCTGTGCGATTATCGTGCTCATGTGTACACTCATGAGGCTGGTGGTCTTGCTACTTTGTCACAGGCTATGGTCACGCCTGTGCACCCCCGAAATAAGATCTATCTTACCGCTGAAGATGTCGAGGACTACTTAATTTGTATGTATTGCTCACTGTAGGAAGTAAGGCATTAGCTTACTAGCAGACAGTGGGCGACGATATCCATACTGCACCAACCCGTGTTATTTCTCTGGAAAATACACTCGGCGGCACAATCATGCCCATCGAGGAAATCGCTAAAATCTCTACGCTCGCCCGACAGCATGGCATTAAGATGCACCTCGACGGCGCCCGTCTCTGGAACGCGGCAGCAGAAACCGGTATTTCCCTTTCCGTATACGGCAAGTACTTCGACACCATGTCGCTCTGTATCTCAAAAGGTCTCGGCGCGCCGGTTGGCACGATTATCGTTGGCGAGCCCGATGTGATCCAGACTGCGAATTGGTTTAGGAAGCAGGCTGGGGGTGGTATACGGCAGGCTGGTTTGCTTGCTGCCGCCGCTGACGTTGCGATCACGGAAACCTTCCCTAAGTTGAAGCTTACGCACGAAGTCACCAAGAAGCTCGCGTCCGAACTCGAGGAAATGGGTCTCACGTTCCAGATCCCAGTCCAGACGAACTTCATTTTCTTGGATTTGATGAAAGCAGGTATCGACCCTGCGGTTTTGATCGAGGAAGGTAATAAGCTTGGCATTACGATCGCCGGCGCGAGAATCGCGATCCATTACCAGACTTCAACAGCTGCCATTGAGAAGCTGAAATTAGCGGTGAAGAAATCGTTGGAGATTGCAAAGCAACGGCACGCGAATGGTACTAATGGAGTGAAAAAGCCAGAGGGTTCGTTGGCGTACGCGGTATATGACAAAATTGTGGTGGATCACTAAGGAACTGCAATGTGCATCTATGTGGCTAGACTTTGGTAACTGCGCATCGGAGACGAGTAGACGATTTGGACTGCATTTTGTAAATTAAATGTAATGATAGAGATGATTTACTTTGAATCTAATGATCACAAAATACTACTGGCAAGATCTACAATTACCAATATACCGACATGATGAATAACAAGAAAATAAAAACAAGGGATCACCAACACATACTACATACAATTTATTTACCAACCAACAATTATGACGACATCGGACAAATATTGTACACAGCCCCATCTCACTACACACAAAACCCCAGCACTACTATTGCAATTTCACTCAAATATTGGTTTGACATTTCCTCGGTAGAAAGTCATTTCGTTCGTTTTGTACACGCAAATTCAAGTTATTCCCGTCTAAGTGTGTCGTTCTAAATGTGGTCGCTATTTCGAGAAGGGCCGCCACCATGATTTTTGCTGCAATGCGGCCGATAACTTCTTGAAATGCTCCATCTCGCCATAACAGTCTCGACCCCACTCGCAGCCAGCCATGTTGACGACAAAGTCGTGTTCATCTTGGTTGTAAAAAATGCGCTTGTCCCCTTTTTGTTCAGCACAGGCACCGTCTGGAAAGGAGTTTATTAGTCGTTGCGGAATGAATGCCGTCCCACTTCGAATCCATGCTTGGTTGGAATACATGTGCTCCTTGGACATGTGTTAATCTCAATCTTCAGTAATAAGTGGGTAAGAGAGAAAAGGACTTACTAATGCATCCTGCTCTTTATGCTCCCATTGCATATGTCGCTGCTCGTAGAAAACTGGATCCCACCATATATCCAGCAGGAAATCTGTCCATTCGCTCCTCCGGATCAAGAAGCTACCGAGATTAAATCCGCCGCAGTCTTGCGGGACAATGAGATTGATCTGGTGAGTGCTATCCACAAACGGGATCTCCACCGGCAAGTTGAGTGGGTTGTAGCCTATCAAACTCCTGTATGTATTATTGTCAAGCCGGTTGAAAACCTGCTTTTCGAGCGAAATGGACGGCTCCATGATGAAAGTGTGGAGATCCAGCCACCAGAACCATTCAGCTTTAGGATATTGCTTCATTGTTTGGCGGATCACGTCGACTTTCTCCCACGATTCTCGCCATTCCTAGCACGCTCGTTAATATATCAACCCAGCCAAGATTGCTAAACGTAAAATCATACATGTGCGTAGCGTTTCTTGATCGACATGTCTTGTATAGCCAAATGGTATCCTACACAGATTCTTAGACTCCGTACGAAGGCATGTCACCCAACAACGAAACGTACCATGACGATCCGCGTATGCCTTCTTATTCGCAATGCTCATCCGCTCAACCGCCCATTCGTTCGGACCCTTCCACTGCATGACCCCACCACCTTGATTGACTGCCAAGATGATCACAAATTTACTCGACCCCCATGGAAATCGCGGGAAAAATGGTACGCCACCATTTGCAAATATTGAGTAACACAGCACGACGAGAAGTAGCACGAATAAAATGCGCCGACGCAGTAAAACTTGTCGTAGACGAGTTGGTAGTCGTCGTAGGCGATTTAGCAAGCGTGACGTTCGCGATGCGGGTGAGAATAAATAGTCGTCTTTATCCTTCATTTTGGGCTGGGTTGTTGTATAATATGCGGTTAAAATAAATTAGCGTCTACCAGGTGATACGCTTTCCAATATGGACACTCTATGCACGTGGGTGATGTGAGCTATTGTAGTTTTCGTAGCGAGTGACGAGAAAAATGTCGACTGTATATGGTACTCCGTGGCGGTTTATTGAAAATCGCTTGCGCGACGTGCAAGAGTGTGTCTGCCAAATACGACGTGATGCCTTCTCTAACCACGTACCATATAACCAACGCCCAAAAAAGCCGATATCTATCAACTTGCCGATGTGTGCGCGAGCGAGTGTCTGGCTAGGCAGTGTTGACGAACTGAAGTAAGTGTGTTTCTTCGAGGGCTCGTCAAACGCGCCTGCGCGCATTTCCACACAAGGTTTCTCAAAAAGCTAAAATCCTCCTAAGAAAGTCTTGGTGCCTCTCGCTGCAGGTTCACGTCCCATCCTTATTTATTTTGAAGCTGCAGGCATCGTCCATCAGATCCTCCGGCCGACTCCGGACCAGCCAATTAATTGTATGAAACCGCGAATAGGTAAGCAAGCATATTCAATACACAATATTTACAAAACTTGAATATGGAGCTCACTAGTTTGTGACTAGACAGGCAATAGCTGATGTAACCTTTTGTGTCAATTATTGGATATGATACCCGCGAGCATATTTACCCTGAAACCCTATTTTACAAACTATTATAACAAAAGTCATCAAGAACATAACATTCGCAAAACCCATCCCAATTTGCCTCTCTGCTTGGATCATATTTGCTTAATTAAAATGCATCTTTGAACACGGCGGGATCGACACCGTTCACAACTTTATCAGCCAAGTCTCTTCTATCCATCGCCAGGAACACACGTCGAAGTGTGTCATACAAGTTCGTACTCTGATTAGCCAGCACGTCGTCTTCTCCAAGCTCGGTTTGGCCATTGGGAACACGATGCATGTCTAGTGCGCCAAGAAGATGCTGCGCAGCTTCCTTATAGCAACCGATATTGATACACGAGACACCCAAGTTGTAACGTGCGCGGACGAAGGATGGTCGCAGCTCCAGTGCCTTGTAGTAAGCTTCGATGGCTTCCTCTGAGCGGTGTGAGTTGGCCAATGTAGCGCCGAGTCGATTCCAAAGAAGCGGATCGTCTGGTCTGACGCTTAACGCCGTATTAAAGCAATCCACAGCCTTATCATATTCTTCGTTGCCGTAAAACAGGACACCAAGACCAACCTGCACGTCGGCATCCATCGTCATACCCTCCGGCGACAACTGTGCAGCTCTCAAGAATAATTCGGTAACTCTGTCGTGCAAACGGAACCTATCAACATCGGAAAGCTGAGGCGGCTGGCCTCTAGCTTGCGCTACAATATCTGGATATTTTGTAGCAATCCACCTCTCCAAAGTAGCATAGGCAGCGTTCTCGTATCCTTCGTTAATGTAAGAAACAGCTAGGTTCATGAGCGAAGACTGGTTGTTAGGATCAAGCTGCACTGCACGCTCCAAGGCTCTGATTGCCGGATCTTCTTTCTCATTCTGTGCCTGCACAGAACCCAGCAGAGCCCAAGCCTCAATATGCTCCGGGTTCTTCTGGACGGCGGCTTCAAACGCAAGCGCAGCCTCGCTCAAGTTTCCCCCAGTTTCCATGATCCTGACACCTTCAGCGAAGGGGTCGGACATATCAGGGTCCATATATCTGTTATCTAACTCGTATTGATAATTACCGGCTTCAGATCGAAGGGTGGCATACTCTTCGAAGTCTCTGTCCCATGGCATTTGTAGCTCCCGATCTACGCCCTGGACAGCAAATGGATTCGTCTGGTCAAAATCTGACGTATCTAAGAATCGGTCACCACTGAATAAATTGTCATATGTGAGATCAATATTGTTCTGATTGTCGATCTCTTGGGCTGTCCCGTCATGCATATGTTGCTCCTGGATTCCGCGCCAGATATTTTCGAAATCACCATTGTATGTCTCGTCCAATGTCTCTCCGGTATAACGCTCCTGCAAGTCAAGGTCGATGTAGTTTGGTTCGCGATGAACGGCGTCTTCGTACTCGGCTTCAAAGCTCTTGAACTGCTCTTCCCAATCCACAGAATCAAGCTCCACTAGTCGTCCTTTTCCTTTGCCATGTGACACTGTAGCTCCAGGGTCGAATCCAGCGACACCTGGCATGTGTGTTCGGCTGTGCATCATGCCGGAATTATACAGTCCCGCCATTGGCATCGAGCCGATGCCGTAGCCCATTCGCGGCTGCGCATATGATGGCATACCCGAACTAGAAGCAGAGCTTGGTATCGCGTACCCTGCCATCCATTCGCTCCCTCTCGATGTTTGCGGTCCCGCGAACTGAGGAGCCCGGAAGTCCTGCGCCCAGCGATCGTCACTTATAGGTCGCTGCTGGAAAGACGGAGCCGGTGAGACGTGGGACTGCGGTTGCTGAGACAGTGGTGGTGGACTGCTAATATTTATGACTTCTCGTCGCATGGCGTCGAACGCGAACGCATCGTGAGGGGCTGGCGAGGAGGATTGTGACGACATGAATCGCTCCATCATCTGCTCCGCAATTAACCATCTATGACTGACGTAGAGACAGTACAACATACTTCGCGATCATTAGCACCGATTGGTTGGCCGTGTGAGAGACGTATGCTAGCTCCTGGAGCAGTTGAGGATTCCGAGTCGGATGGTCCCGCGAATCTATCCCGCTGGAGGGACTGATCTTGCCCCATATGCTTCGTTAAATGTGCGAGCGGGTTCCTCCCGACGGCGCAGTCGGCCGCTGAGGATCCCATGAACGACATTCCTTCTTGTGTAGACCTGGCCGTAGTGTGCTGAAGATGCGCGGACTTGTCTTTGCAAATTGCGAGGAAAAGGACAGTTAGATCCCACGCGCAGAAAAGTACCTGCGGTTATTGTGATAAAAGAGGGGCCTCGTTAGCTTATGACAACGGCGCATGCGTCGAAACGAGGAGTGGCAGAAGGGCAGTGTACAACGGTAAAGGCCGGGTTTTGCTTGGTCAGGCGCTCGAGGGCCGATATTATTATTATTAAGGATGAATTGATCCGACAGCCTTAAATTGTGAGTGTAGACACTGTGGGGTCAAGGCTATGACTTACGTCATCGCAGCCCGTGACTGAATTGATCCACAATAATACCGAGGCAAGAATTCCCTTTAGAAGAAACTGCAAGGCGCCACCTGACTAGCAGTCCTCGACACGTGACAGTTGGGGTGATCGTTCTGCTTCTTTGCAGGGTCATATCGAAGTTTGACAAGTGTTAGCGATGACCTTCGATTCCTATCCCAGATCACCATATTCGTGCAAGAGTTTTATTATAACATCCACAATGACACTAACCAAACTACGATCGAAAACTGCTTCTAGATGCCAACTTCATCGCCATGGCCCATGAATGGCTCATCATCACTCTGCAATTGGATTCGCCTTGTACTTCTCTCTGTAATCCTCAATCTTCTTAATATCCTTCTCAGGCAACTTGCCCTTCGCAAACTGAACAATATCATCAAGAGTGATAATACTATAAATTGGGACGCCATAGTCCCTCTTGACCTGCGCAATCATCGAGTGCGCATAATCAACCATCCGCTCCTGACGGTCGAGAATGAGCACGACACCTGCAAGGATACCGTCCTCGGCATTGATAAGTACCATGGACTCGCGAATAGCGGTGCCGGCGGTCATGACGTCGTCGAGGATCAAGACACGCTTGCCCTTCAAAGAACCACCGACGGTGTTGCCGCCCTCGCCGTGGTCTTTCTTCTCCTATATACAATATTAATATCGTTCCGACCTGAGACATATCAGTCATGTAGCTCGTCCAGGATCTCCTTTCGAACAATTCTGAACTGCAGGCAGACTGGAAACAGTGCACGTGCACAATCTCACCTTGCGGTTGTAGGCATACTCCATCTTTCCGAACTTGGCGGGATCCTTCTCCGCAAGTTTCACTATAGTGACAGCGGCAAGCGGGATACCCTTATATGCCGGTCCCAAAATGATATCAAACTCGAGATCAGGCGCATCGATAATAGTCTGTGCGTAAGAATCCGCAACAGCTCCTAAGACATCACCAGCGCAGAAGAAGCCCGAATTGAAGAAATACGGCGACTTGCGGCCTGACTTGAGTGTGAAGTCACCGAATGTGAGGATTTTGTTCTCGTAGGAGAGCTGGATGAGACGAGCTTGATGGTCTTTCATTGGGCAAATTGTGTGTATGGCGAGGGGTTGATGCGATAAGATGCTGAGTGATAACAGAAGCAAAGCAAAGTTTCAGAGCGAAATAATATGAAGTTTTATTGCCAACAAATCTTAAAAAACTACGGATACAGTGTACAGCGATACAAACTGCTCCTTTTTGTTTGCAATAACTTGAAAACAAAATGAGAGAAGAAGAAGAAGAAGAAGAAGAAAGAAAGAGCAGAAAAAAAAAGAGAATAAGGACCTAGATATAAGAGGCCTCGACGAAACGCACAGATCACAATAGACAAGGTCAAACATTGTTTAGCTGGAATGCGAAAATGGTTGTGGCCGCGCCGCAGCCATCCCGTATTGTTAAGGTCTCGTGCTCCAATATGTACGCTGCATAACATACTTGCGACGTTTAATGCAGCTGAGGAGCTATACATTCCAGGGTCAATACTCGTCCGATGAATGATTGTTTAAACGAGCACCTCATCGCAATAGACAATGAAATGAAATGAAGTCGTAATGAATATACGACTTCGTTGCCGCTTTCCTGAAAATCACGCACTCTCCCGATGGGATCTACATTCTACTCACATGTTACGGCGAAGTTCGCGTATATGCCAAATAGCAATAATAGTCGCTCATTCGTCCAGTCCATGTCAGTTGTCAGTCAACATGACTGTGGCCACGATTATTAGTTAGTGGCAAAATACTCGTCACGAACTAAATCAAATTAACGTAGTTAACCCTGCGAAATCATAATGACCCGCAGAGAAACCCTGGACACTACTGTAGAGTTTTTGTGAGCCCCACGCGTTGAGTTCGCTCCGATTGCGCGGTCCAAACACCCATCGTGGTTTTAATTAGCAAACGACGCCTCCTGCCTTGCCTCCCCGTGCTATCCAAGCAGTAATCTATCTGGACATCAGTTCCCTCGCTACATTTCTCATTTTCGTCTGGATCTCCGACATATTTCTTTTTTGTCGCAAGCTAGCTTCTGTATACTCGGAATTGATATAAATCATACACCGACAATAAATAAAGATGACTACTCCCACATTCTTCGTGGCAATGAAGAAGTCATTTGCGGACGTACCTGTCGAGGCCGGCAAGGTCAGCACGACCGAGTTTCTGGAGGCTGCGGAGTCTCTTGTTTCTCTTTTTGGTGTGTATTTCGCGGTGAAGTACGGGGTGAGATTTTGCCGCTAACGGAACTTAATCTATAGATCTTCTTGCATCGACTACGTTTACCGTTGTCCAGATGGACATGACCGGAAATATTAAGGTTCGTGCTCTACGAATCAGCTAGATTATTAAGACGAGTAATTGACACGATCAACAAAGAAAATTAGAGATAGGCAACTCGCCAACCCCGTGATCTCGGCAACTCTGCAAGATATTGTCTTGTCAGAAAAGGTCGACAAGAATAAGACTGCGACTCAGGGATTACTATGGTTGACTCGGTATGCTGACCACTTCTGGCAATTGGGAATTAGGACAAAGATGAGATTGCTGACGTGAAGAATAGCGGTCTCCATCTCACTGCCGTCGCACTTCGAAAGAACATCGAGTCGACCGAGGAATTAAACGAGAGTTTCACAAAGGCGTACAATGAGACGCTAATCAAGTTCCACAGCATGGTCGTTCGACCAGTGTTTAAGGTAGATATTGTCGTTCGTTGGTCGCCAGTATTTATGCAGGTTTTAGCTGACAATTGTTTAGCTCGCGATGAAGGCTTGCCCATACAGAAAGGATTTCTACGGCAAGCTCGGTAACGATTACGACGCAGTTAAGGAGCAGTTGTTGATTTGGCTGGCTGGGTTAGAGCGGATTGTTAAGATTATCCAGGACTTTTACGACTCCGGCAAGTATGGCAAAGGGCTGTAAAGCAACGGGCAAGTCGCAACTTTGCTTTCCAGGGACAACATTTTGTGTGTTATATAAAACTTGTCATTAGAGGACATTTAGAACGCGTCTTTATGTTTGGTCGTTATATATTAGACCTTTCGAGTACTACATCAAAATATAAGTGCAATGCGCTACCGGATATGCCATTCAAATGCAATACACAACTACATATGCAACATCAATCAGTATACAAACTGCTGTCTATCGTATAGCAGTGCTGGCCCCCGCATTGCTTTTCCTTGGTTTCTTCGGTCTGTATATATACATGTCTCTCAGACGTTCAATCCGCGCTTTCCTCTCCTTGTCATGATCCTTCTCGCTTTCCTCGTCTACCATCTGCATACTCTGCGTCAAAGCTATCGGATTATCAACTGACTCAATCGTTGTATCCAGTACAGACGCCGACTCTTGATTACCATTACCGTCCATGTTGGTACTACTCTTCAAAATTGCAAGTAGCAATTTCCACCCTGGATCAGGTCCGCCGATAGCGCTGGCCCATGGGCAATACCCTATATGGCCCTTGACCGCATCAAACTTTGTAGTTTCGCCTGCCGTGTAGATTTGGAAACATTGCGAGCACTTTATGGCGGAGTTTGTGGACTCCCAGCCCGCGAGAGCCAATGTAAATGCTCTTTCGAATTTCTGGGTCTCGGAACCGGATTGGAATTTGAAGTCAAGCCGGTTTTGGTACTTCGTGAGGATTTTCCTGTCGACTGCGGCAGGCGTAACGACTTCGACTGCTGTGGGGAATGGCGAGAGCAAGAGGTGTTGCAATCTAGTCATGAAATCATTTTGCGACTTCTCGAGATTTACAGATAATGACAAGCTGTACAATTTATCTATTCATTGAAAATAAGTATTTGCTCAAGTAAACGCAGATAATACTCATCGACGCACCATTGCACCCTCGTTTTCGCCAAAGACATGTTTCTGCGTGCGTGGTCTTGATCGTCTTGGTTGCATCAAATATCCTTTTCGAATCTGCCAGCGTTAGCATGCCCTACCTGTCATTTAATCTACAACAATTATCAGCTTACTGGGAACAATATCTTTCGTAGCCTCTTCGAATGAGCACGACGTGCCGCATAATTCGCATTTCACCACAGGCCTCTCGTTAAGCTCATCTCTGGCACATACCCACCCACATCGTGACCATAGCAATGGAGATGTAATGCTCTCCGTCGGGTCGTAGTTCCAGGGACTTTCTGGTAGCAAAAAGGTCGACATGCGCTTAAGCAGCTTGTCTCTACTCCATGGTGCGTATTTCGGCTGTGCGTCGCTCGTGGGCGTGCCGACTTCGGTGCGATGGCCGGATGTCGCAATGCCGCTCTTCTTCAATTTTTCCGCACGACGCCGTCGAAATCGTTTCGCCGGAGATGGATAAGTTCCTGGTGACGATATTGGTGTAGATGCTCCGGAGAGTTGAAATTGCGGTGCGAAAGGATTGATAAGGTCGAGTAAATCACTGATCTTTTGTTTGGAGATATCTGTCTGCGGAGGTGGGGTGTTTGATTTAGAAATTGCGGAGGACATTATGACAATTGTTTTCATTGCTGATCGTTGCATTGAAGCGCGCTTCTGTGTCGCCGTGATTGTTGTCCCAGCGTGGCCGCAAAAGATTTCTTCGGCCAACGTATCAACAGTCACATCGAATCAATTTACTACGTCTATCATTAACATACACAACGCGACAGTCATATTCTAAGACGCCAGTGTCCATTAAGGCAGACCGGATTCAATTAGCCCAGAATTTCATCAGTCGTAACCACGACGCGAGCCATAGGAAACCTACTCTTTCGTTGCTACGGTCAACAGTCAAATTTATATCATAACTATACACACTACAGAGCTATGTCACTATACGCACACGAGCGACGTATAGCCGAATTGGCAGTTGAACGCGCCTGCAAATTGACCAGTATCGTGTCAGACTCGCAGCAAAAGGACAGTGTCTCCAAGAGCGATCACTCGCCTGTCACCGGTGCGTCTGTCAACTTAAGAGCGGCATCGGCGTCGTTACATAGAGAATTGAAGCGCCAAGACTAACAAATTTTACATAGTCGCTGATTTTGGCGCGCAGGCAGTAATTATTGGAGCGCTGCAGACGGTGTTCCCGGAGGATCCCGTCGTCGGCGAAGAAGAGTCTTCTATCTTACGGAAAGACGATGGGTTGCGCGAACATGTGTGGAGGTTAGTTCAGGAAGCATCTGGCTTTGACAACTATCAGACTGAGATTGGGCAAGTTGAGAGTGAGAAGAAGGTGTTGGATTACATCGACTGGGGAAGATCCGAGGGCGGCAAAGTTAAGCGTATGTAGTTACTTCTGCGCAGGGCGTGGACTAGATGGGATTGGCTAATATATTATATAGGCATGTGGGCGCTTGACCCGGTAGATGGAACGAAGGGTTTTTTACGAGGCGGCCAGTTTGCTGTCTGTCTGGCGTTGATTGTGGATTCAAAGGTCGTCATGGGTGTGATTGGTTGCCCGAATCTGTTGGTTGACCCCGCGGACGAGTCGTCTGGGAATGGTATGATATTCTCGGCTGTTATTGGCGAAGGTGCTTTCTCGGTATGTGTTTTGTTGTTTTCGGTATGGGAAGTGTTTGCTAACGCTTACAGCGACCGCTTGCATCGCCAATTGACTCGGCAATGCCCATTAGCATGAGATCATTGACCGACCCGTCAGCCGCGTCGTTCTGCGAGAGTGTCGAAGCAGGCCACAGTTCGCACGGCCAGCAGGCAAAGATCGCTCAATCGCTCGGGATAACCAAGCCGTCCGTCCGCATGGACTCACAAGCCAAGTATGCGAGCATTGCCCGTGGCGATGGCGATATTTACCTGCGCCTGCCGGTGAGCGCTACATATGAAGAAAAGATCTGGGACCACGCGTCCGGAAATCTGTTGGTTGCCGAGGCCGGCGGCATTGTGACGGATATGTACGGCAACCCATTGGACTTTTCACAAGGGCGGACGTTGAAGAAGAATAAAGGCATCGTAGCGGCCTCGAAGGTCATTCAACCAAAAGTTCTGGAGGCTGTTCAGAAGGTCCTACATGAGAGCTAAGGTAATTTTGTCTGTATCCATAGATAATTTGGGTGGTCTGTATACAACCAATTTTACTGTACAAGATAGAAAATAATGTGTATATGCCTATTTGACCTTCTTATCCTTCATCTTGATGGTCTCGTTGTTCACAAAAATACCCTAGACTGTGAGTAAGCATGATGAAGGCGACGAGATGTATAGAGATATAGTGAGGTATACACACCTTTCCCTTGTATGGCTCAGGTGGCCTCAATGCACGAATATTTGCTGCAAACTGTTTAACGACCTGTTTGTCGATTCCCTCAAGCACAAGTCTGGTAGGCTGTGGATTGAGGGCGGTGACCCCCTCAGGAATATCAAACAGAGTAGTTCCGGTCTGTCCGACCTTGACGCTGACCTGGCGTCCGCTGGGTAGTAACTCCGCACGATAACCGGTACCAACGAACTGCAGAATAACGACATGACCTTCCGACACACCGGTGACTTGGTTGTTTATTATTGACCGCAGAGTGCCCCACATCTGTCGCTGGATCTTGACTTCCGAGTCCGCAACCTTGACCTCGAGTTTTTTGCCATTGTCTACAAGGTCTAACCGTGCGAACGATGGAACGTTAACTTGCAGCTTCCCTTTCGGACCGGTGACGATGAGCGGCGTCATATCGCGATCCTCGTCTGTATTGCATACGTCGAGCATGAGCTGGACGTTGTCGGGGATGAACACGGGTGCGGATCCGATATGGCTGAACGCGGACGCGGAGGAGCAGAATCCTCGAAGAACAATTGCATTTTGCCGTGGACAGACAGCTCTTGACGAAAATAGTCTTACTGGTATCATTGAGATGTGTCCGTGAAGATATGTGTTGAGTGCATACCAAGACCTGACGGGCAAAAATCCAAAAAAAATAATGTAAGTAGTTCTCGAAGACCTAAATCAGTCGTTGCAGAGGCACAAGTGCGGTCGCGTTGTGAATGTTGGACGATGTGCCACAATGGTCCGTGCGGTGCACTGCTCACGTGTCGATGACCGCGTAATTACGGCGTATTTGAATATAATTATACTCCTCTAGACGCCAAGCAGAGGCGGCAGTCGAACATCCCGTAGTAAGGACACGAACATCACGGGGAGTGAGGGTATCGACAGACGGGCGACGAGAACGCGAGACGAGATACCGCGAACGCGTTCTCCATAATCAGTTCGATGCAGTTTTTAGGCGGGGACGCGAGCTAACAAGAGGGAGTTACCCGGCACAAATGGCTTAGCGACTACATTCATTCTAGGCTGGAGGCTCGGCCAATGCCGTGTAGGTCATCAGAATGCACCATACTAATGATAATAGTAATAGATGACTATTACGGCTGTGTGGTGCGTGTTTGCGGATTGCGTATGTAATGAATAATGGGTCGATGCGGCACTGCAGAACGTGTAGAGTAAGAGGATACGCCGCAGCATATATGCGTTAAGTATTTAGCACTGAATGGAGTGTAGGCGGCTGCCCCTGCGCCGCTGCTTGCGTGCCTTCCACAACTTCCGCGTCCTCTCTCGTCTCAGCGCTATTTCTCTGCCTCCTTGCCTTTTCCCATCCATCCCCCTCAGCTCAGCTCAGCTCTCTCCCCATCAGCCTTCGTCCAGCACTACTACTCTCTTCCACACGCAATTCCTCAGCAATGCCGAAGCAAACCAGCGACATCCGCCGCAAGCTCGTCATCGTCGGCGACGGTGCCTGCGGAAAAACTTGTCTTTTGATGTATGTACTTTTTCACTTAATTTGGGCTCCACCCATTCCCTCACTATCTGCGTCCTCCGTCCCACCGTCGCGGAAATCCATCTGTATTTAATTGTCACTTGTCCGTCCGTGGTCTTTTGCTCGACAACCTTGCGCTTGTTAGACGGCGAAGTGCTGGCGCTGCTTGCTCGCCCGCGTGTTATCGTCGTCATCAGCCGTCATTTCTGCGACCGCCCCTCCACACCATGCATCAGACTATCATGCCCTCAACTATTTCCACCGGCCAGTTGCTATAGCCAGCTATTGTCACGCAATGCGGGACCATGTAGCACTGTCAGTTTTGATTTTCGCGTTCGCAAATCGCCGATAAAACACACTGGGACTCGGGCGTGTGACATGTATTTACGTTGTGATTTCCGCGTCAAAACCGCGCATTGTCCTCTTCCATGAAATGTTTCGGGGCGTCAGTGCCTGTACAGTAATGCTAATACATGAAACAGTGTTTTTTCCAAGGGAACGTTCCCTGAGGTCAGTAGCAGCTCCACTCTGTCTCTTTGCACTGCGTGACATTTAGTGTTTCAAGATTATGCAGCGGCGGCCACGGCCAATATGCGATTAGAGAATGGTAGTATTGACATTCGCTACAGGTCTACGTTCCTACCGTCTTCGAGAACTATGTAGCTGATGTCGAGGTCGATGGCCGACATGTCGAGCTGGCTTTGTGGGATACGGCTGGTCAAGAAGATTACGATCGTCTACGCCCTCTTTCCTACCCGGATGCCAACGTCATCTTGATTTGCTTCTCTATCGACTCTCCTGACTCCCTTGACAACGTCCAGGAGAAGGTACGTGCTGATATATTTACTTCCTTTTTGATTTATGACGTTAATTTCTCGGTTTCAGTGGATATCCGAGGTCTTGCACTTCTGCCAGAACTTGCCCATCATCTTAGTTGGCTGTAAGAAGGATCTTAGATACGACAGCAAGACGATCGAGGAGTTGCAGAAGACTTCACAGCGACCTGTCAGCACGGAGGAGGTATATTGATCACCACTGCCTTATTGACTAAGGTTACTGACTCATTTGTTTTCAGGGTGAGGCTGTTGCACAGAAGATTGGTGCTATCAAGTACCTCGAATGCTCTGCCCGGACCCATGAGGGTGTCCGCGAGGTGTTTGAGCATGCGACCAGAGCCGCGCTGCTTGAACGAACAAAGACTAAGCGATCAAAATGTTTAATATTGTAATATACTCCTCTTCTCGCCTTTCACAATCATCACCGCCTTCATCCTTACCATCCTACCCAGTCCTCGCTACTATATTTCCTTGCGTTTTCTCATTTGTTAAGGTCTAACGTGTGCGCATGTGCGCGTGTGTTCTCTATGGTTTTGTGTGTTTTGTTGTCTTGTGCTAGCGTGGTGTAATGTCCTCACTTATATATTTTTCTTATGCTAAACTAAATGTTTACTGTCCTCTCGTATGTTGTTTTCTGTGTTTGTGCGTGCTCTTGTCGGTTTGTCATAAAGAAATGTGTATGAGTGTGTTTCCAAGTTTTGTTGTATGTACTTACTCTATCTCTCTATCTCTCTCTCTCTCTTACTCTCTTATATATATATTTGGCTCCTCCTTCTATTTATATATTGTTACTATTATGGTTAGTTTGATCTAATTTTGTAATCAACTTTCTCGGTTGAATACGTGCTCGCGTCATTGGTGCGGAGAACACCGTGAGATACGATAACTTGCGACAAAATCATGATTCATTTGACAGATTCGGTGTCGGGTAAAGAATGCATTTATTATGTGGTATGCGTGTCTCTCCTTGCTAGTTTACAAATTCTACCGGTGTTTCTCACGAATGTGCCTATGACGGAACGACCAACTACAATCGTCATATGAACAAAACTGAACTACGAACATAACCCAACGAAAATATATGTTAATGTGTAGTTCAAAATGACGACAAACCTACCCTAAAACTAACGAATATCATCAAACGCAGCACATGCATCCATCCGTAACATTCCCTAACACTAAAATGATGAAATGATGAACCCCACATCCTACAGCCCAACATGGGGAATGCCTGCGTAAACAAGACACAAAATTCAGTCTGTCATTCGCATGTCGCCGTCTGCGTCTAATTGAGAAGCGGCACCGGCCGCGGCCGTGACTTCAGCTGCTTTTGACCGTTTCGACCGTCTGAACTCCTCGATTTGCTTCTTCAGCTCCGTGTCTAGACGCCGTCGTTAGTCACTTTTCTAAAAATATCTACCAAACTTCATAAGGCGACGTACCAGGAATAACATCCTCCAATTTCAACGGCATACGATTAAATGGATCCGTGGCATCAGACAGCAAATGCGACTTGATCGTCGCGCGATCAATCGACACCCTCGAACTGGGCAAAATCACAGGATCTTCCATCAACGTGTACATCAGCGGATCCAAAAACTCGTCCGGAATCTCGCCGAGTTCTTCCTCGCCCTGTTCTTCCGCCAATTTAGTTTGTTCGACCGTGTCAGCGAATTTCGTCAACGCATCGATATCTTTGGAAGACTTGAACGCGTACTTGCCCAGAATCGAGGACGCGCGGACGAAGATTTCCCGGCGATACGAACGCCCGTCCCGCGCTACTGCTAAGATAAACGCGGATTCACTGGATAAATTCAGGTACACGTCCGCGATATCAGACAACAGTTCGCGCGGATTGAAGTGGTACTTCTTCGGGTCCTTGACCTTCAGCCCCGTGCACTTTGGTCCGACAAGGGCGTCGAGATTGTAGTCCAACATCGCGGCCAATCTGTCGACGATCTCCGGCGTCACGAACGCCGCCGGAACGGCTTTAGTGAACAGCTTCAGAATCGAGACCGTCTCGTTCGCGAGCGACATGTACGACGTCGCCTGCCGTTCTGACGCTGACAAACTTTGCTCGCGTTCAGTCCGCTCTTGCTGCGACAGCGCGGTTGCGGATCTTTCCGATAGCTCGCTCTGCAACCTGTGAATGTCCGCCAGCTTCGAGAGCGACTCGTCCAACAGGTATGTAACGTCATTTAACAACAGCGCTACGAATCGAACAAAGAAATCGACGTCAACTTTACTTTCCTGCTCCAACTTTTCACGGTATATCGGGTTTTCCCAGATACACTTGACGATCTGTGAAATATAATATCGAATGTTGAACTTATCGTAAAATTGCGAACTAGCACCAGTCTGCTCAATCTCAATATAAAACGACATCAGCAAATGGAACAAATGCTCGATCGCAAGTGGCAGTGAGTTGAGCGTGTCGCCGAGGAACCCATTCTTATATGCTGGCTGGCTCAGCGTCCCGTAGAACAGAACTTCGATAATCTTCGCTTTCAGGTACGGATTCTTGATATAGGACGACATTCGGAGAAACGTGACGGCGAACGTGACTAATTCCACATGCGTTTGCTCGAACATCAGCTGAGGATAGTTCCGCGAAAAGTAGATGACAAAGCCTGTGATATTCTCCACAAAGTACTCGGGCAAGTTCTTGAACGTGTCAGGGCAGGGAGCTGTTAGTGGTAGCTTGATGCACTTTTGCGGATGACTGTGCTCAGGATCCACAAGTCTGACCAACCACGTCGCCATCGTCATCAAAAACGCAAACGACCGCGACATAGACTGCCGATCCTGCAAAGACGCATTTAACGCATATTGAAAAGCCAGCGCACTATTCAACTGTTCCCGCACCCTTGTAAGCGTATTATTTAACAATGCTGCCTGTGGAGAATTGATCCAATTAGGCTGCTCCGTTTCAAGCTGCTGTAAATGCTTCTCCAGGTCTTTAATATCGTTGCCCAATTGCCCTAGATTGTGCATGGCACCGCCGAGGCCGTAGTGATGGCTGGCTACGTTCAAATAAAACACTTCCGAAATGAAGTTTGGCGCGCCTTCCACACGTTCTGCAATGTAATCGTCGAACGTGTGTTGATCTGCGTCGAGCTTGACCTCCTCTTTAATGTCAATCCTGTCCGACTTTTTGAAGTACAGTGGGTCTATTCGGTCGATCTATGCATCGGGTTAGCGCAATTTTCCCAAATCATCGAGACCCAATGTCGTACCTTAGAGAAAGTCGCGTCAACAAACGGCTCACACAACTTATTTAGCACAGCGGTTATATTCAGCATAAACGCATCCGTAGACACAGTCCCAGGGACGATTTGCATTGCCCGTCGCTTATGGTTCAAATTCATGACCTTTGCAAAATACTGCAACATCCTTTCACGCGACTCAGGCGATGCTCGAACAATCTTGTCGACGACAAATGCAAGTCCGTCTTGAATTGTTGCGAGTTCTGTCCGGAGACCAGTGACAGCAGAGTTCATATCTGATACTGGCCGTTCTTTGGCGTTTGCGAAGTAGGTATTGGCGACTTTGGCATCTACAGGTGATATCCGGAAAAAAGGACCAAGGACTGTGGAGAGTTCGATCGTGACGGCTGTGACGTCGGAAGGCAAGAAAGTGGGCATGGATGCTAGAACTGTTGCGACAGGCTTGTGAACGACGAGCGCTTGTATTGCCTAATACGCCGATATTAGCTGCACTCAACTCGCTGTTGGCACGGTTCCACTCACTCTAAAATACTGCTGGTAGCTATCGGCCATGGTCAACGCGCGTAGACCCACACTCAGCTTTTCTAGCACTGGGGCGATAAAATCTTCAATTGTCTCATCCTCCACTGCGCGCTGGATCATCGAACCAAGGAACTCCAACGGCACTGCCTTGGGTGAATCAGGCTTTTCGAGTAATAGCGAGACAAGATCGACTGGCGCTTCAGAGCTACTGACATGTTAAAAAATTAATCTAAGAGATCCATATAAAGAAGTTTCTTACTTGAACATCTCCGGCATGCTCACAGCTAGAACCGCATATCCAGAGCAGAGCCGGCGCGCCTCGCTTAAAACAGAGTTCTTCTTAGTCTTGTCGGGATCGGACCCCCGGATGGTTCGGCGGATGTTGTCAAGCTGGCGCCAGCAAGAGAGTAAGTAGTCGAACGGGCTCTCGATTGGGATCTCCGTTAGCCTAGCCAGTAATGCTCGATCCAGCGTTTCCATAGACAACTTGGGTGCTAACAACTGTCAACAAGACAATACTACGAAACAATGATAATTCATATACACCCACCACTTCCACTTTCCTCAATCTCAGTCGCGACGTCTTGGAGATATATCAACTTCCCGCTTTCCTCAGACTATTCGAGATTAGCAAGACAGTGCAGGTAGGACGGATCTTGCACGGTGGCATACCTTAAGCGTAAACTCAAACACTTTCGACAAAGTCGCATCTTCCCACGTCGGAAACTCTACCTGTTTAGTATTCGCTGCACTCTTCGCCGCTGTCCCCGTCGGAGTCGCTGTCTTATTCGTAACAGGAATGATATTGATCTTAGGATTTCCCGACGATGATCCCGCGATTGCGTTGAACGGGTTTGACGCCGGAACGGAAATAGAGGATGAAGGCGACACAGGCTGCGATCTGGTTGGCGTGGTGGCCTGTGAAGATGCGGATGGCGTAGGGGATCGGTCTGTTGGCTGGGCAGCCCGTTCTGGTTGCGAGCCTTGGAGCTTTGCTAATCGCTTCCTCCGAATCTAAATGTAGATTACAATGAGCTTCTAGACGGAACAAACACCCGACATATATGAAAAGGAAAATCGGGATCAATTGGCTGCGAAGAGCGTGAGTCTCGAGGAGGGATGGCAACGCGACACGTACCGTTTCCGCATCATTTTGGGGAGAGTCTGACATCTTGCAACGCGGATTCAGCAACTAGACAAAATTCGATAAATCCAAATATCTCTCTAAACAATCCGCTCATGAACAATCCTGCTTCAAATGATCGCACTCTGATCGTCCAATGCGCGGGTGGTAAGGAAATCAAAAGTGTCTATGCGTGATGCGAATGGCGGCAATCGTCCCTCTATCAAAAGAGGTGTCCCTAAATTGTATGGACGAGTAAAGTAGTTAGCGTCTACTACTTTAGTGCGGCGAAGTTTGACATTTACGGATGCAGATGCACCGCACTTTGGCTGCGGTCGGTCGCCGCAGTCGGTCAGTAATTTATGTCGACAGATTCCATTAGTATGATGGCCAGGACTGCGATTACAAGCTTGGAGTAACGTGAAATAGATGATTGTAGCTACACTGAGAACAGGTAATTGTTAGAAGCAGAATCTCCGGTCATGTTCCAAAAAAGTATGCCACTACTTCACTTACAATTTGACTCCGATTGCACCATATTGTTATCATCCTGGCTGGTTACCGATAGTATATGACATGGCCGATTCCTGTATATCCAAGCCTCGCGACGCCAGTTTTATTGTGATGTACAATTGCCAACGTCTACATCGCCATCAAATACACCAGGGTTTTTTTCGACCGATTTGGTTACTTTCAGTGACTACCAGTGAAAGACTGATTTTGCAGACTGTATGCCAGAATCAGGGCAGTTAGTTTCATATTGCGAAATTGTATGCAATTAGAGGTGTGTGATGTAGAGGTCAGAAACGATTATCTAACATATAGTTGCGTAGCAATTGTGTGCACACCATTCGTTTTGCCAAATATTGAATGTCAATAAAATTGTAGTCATCTAGCAATACATCGTGTAGTTAAATCAACCGCATCCTCGGGTCCATCAGTACGTACACGCAAAAACGGAGTGAAGGACGTACTATCAGTAGGGACCGAGCGCGCGCGGCAAAGTGGTCGACGCATAATTTTGTCGACAAAACCCAAACGCAGTGCGCACCAGCACACACTTCTACATCGCCATCGTCGGCACCCAGCAACACAACGATGGCATTCCGTTGAGCGAAACGTCAGTATATACGGTGCAGGATACTTAGGGCCAAACAGGACTGCGCTATTGGGTATTCGGTGCAACAAAAAGTCCACGGAATCGGCGCGGGTGGCAGCGACGAGCAGAGCGAAGACGCCTGACATAGTGTTTTATCTCTGCGCAATTGGATCACACGATCCCGGGACCTGATTAAGACTGCCGTGTTGCGCGAGCGTTTTGCGGAGGTTAAAGTGGGGTATTTCTTTTGACGACCACGGATCGTGAGCAGAGATAGCATCTGCAGCTGCACCTCTGCCGTTGGTAATAGAGTTGGCATTGCCTGTCTACGATCGATCGGGAGCACATGAAGTCGACTACTCCGAATGGTGGCATCAGGATCATGCGGCGCGAGACGCCGATAAATGATGCCGGCAGCGACACGAAATCAGAGGCGTCGAGTGTTACGAATGAGTCTGGTGCCGGGAATAGTAAAGATGGCAGCGGGAATGCGAGAATTGCCACGACGTTCGAAGAAAGGACTGCTGCGTATGAAGAAGCTCGGAAGAGAATATTCAAGGATCTCCCGGAATCGTCTGTCTCGGGATCAGATGATGAGAAGGACCGGGAGGATGAAGACGGCAAAGGGAGTGGTGCTGGCAACGCGCAGAGTGGGAACGATAGGAAGACGAGCAACAATTATGCGGCCGACGACGAAGATTTTCTTAGACGATCGCAGTATGTTCCGCTCGGATCGGGGTATTATCAAGTCTACGATCGCAACACGTACACTCTACCATATGCGTATAATGGTGGCGTGACCGGTGTTCCTGCGTCTGGTCCGACAACTACAAACAGTGCGTCAAATAATATGACTGGCTACGGCAATGATCATGCGTACAATCACTACGGCCGGCCTAATGTCCCAAACTCTCAGACAGGATACAACAATTGCCGACCACAAATTCCACAGCAACAGTACTCAGCATACACGCAACAACCACAACAACAAGCGTATCAGCAAGGCACTGGGCCGCCATACCAACATTACGGCCAGAACGGCTACCAAAGCCAGCCAGATATTTACGGCGGTCTTGACGCGCAAAACGGTCAACGCCGGAATTACGGTCAGTATCAACAACCAGTACAACAGCAGAAGTACGGCGCACAGCGTCCGCCATATCTCGCACCGGTCTCGTCTGCACAACAAACTACATACGGAGCACCTTCATACCCGCAATATCCACAGCAGCAATTACAGGCGCAGTACACGGCCGCGCAGCAGCAGTTTTACATTCCTCCAGACCAAGTGCAACAGAGTGCCGCGTACAAATACCAACAGCAACAATTGCTACCGCGTTACGGGGCCAATAGTCACGCATATTCAGCGCCACCACCGCAGTCGGCCGTAAGCCTGAATGCGACCCAACAGGCGCTGTATCAACAGATGCAGAATCTCAATATGCGGCCAACCGCGAACGTACATCAGAGCAACAGCAACACGAGTTTGAGTAGCATGTCGAGTAACGGTAGTCATCATGGGTTTAACAAGTATCCGCATAGCCAAATTCCGTTTCAGCAGAAGTTTTTTTCGCCAAAGCAGCAGTATGTGCAGTATGGCCAACAGCCGTCCCAGCACTCCTATCAGTCGCCACAGCAGGCTCCGTTGCGGCCGCAGTCGCAACCTAAGAGTGTGCCGTGCGTGCCCAAACAGATGGCGTCGCTGGCGACGCAGAGTAGCGAGAGTAAGAGCGACGCTGATGGATCTGGAGCGAACATGGACGATGCAGTCCATCAGGCGAAGGCAGAAGCCGATTTGGATAGCGCATCGGCAGGATCAGTCGAGACAAATGTCGATGGCAAACTTGATGCGGGGTCATTGTCGGCTCCGCCGTGATCAATGTTGTCCATGTCTTTGCGATTTCTCTCTTTTTTGGCGTTTTTTATTGTCGATCTCATCTAGACAGTACGAATCGTGTAAATAGCACAAGAGACGGTCAAAGTCGGCGAAATCAAGTTAAGGATAGGAGTTCTACTTTATTTTTATATAAATTTTGTAATTGTTGTGTGATTTATTACATGTGAATATCCAGTGATCGATTTTACTGTTTCACTATGCATACAGTTATGAAGCGTATGTTATGTTTATGTTTAGGATTTCATTGTCAAAATATACGTGCATACGTTACAAAGGAAACGGTCTATAAATATTTATCATGCTGGGCATTGCAACGGTATTGGACGCGCGTTGCGCCCCTCTGTTATATTGCTCATCATATCACGGTATGACAGCTGTCAAACTATTGCTCAAAAAATTACCTTAATTTTACTCGGCGAAATTGGATTTCAGGGACCACTGGTTCAGCAACTACGCAAAACTCAGGAAATTTTTTTTGGGCAATGGCATGTGCTCCTCTCCGGGGGGGGGGGGGGGCTGCAGATTCCTCGACGGGGCGGTTTGACGCCAGTTAAAATTTCGTATGTGCACATGATTTATTGGCGCTAATTTAGGTACATACACGGAGAAGGTCAGTTTGTGAGGAGCTCTGTGGTGCTATGAAGAATGATATGTATGCTTTGCCCAGGCACTTTCTCTGAAACTTCTGTACGGTTCATGTGGATTGGCGCGTATTAGCTATGGCGCATGACAATAGTATTCATTGACATAATCACGAGCACGAGCACACCGTTTAGGCAATTGTGAATCTTAGAACGATGCGCCATAGCCACTGCGACATGTCAGGTGGGCCACTAGTGGTAGGCTTTCTTGGCTCCCAATGAGGTAAAGTGTGGTGGGCTTTATGGATCCTCGGGGGCCGCTGTGATTTGTTTATGCATATCTATACACCAAGTTGTGCTGTTTCGCACTCAACCCAGCCTGACGTTCTTCAGTAATCGAAGGATATTTGCTTCCTTGCTTGCTGTCCAGCCGAGTGTTAGACGACGGGGTGTGGATTCATCGACGGACGTTGTGGAGCATGGGTCACGGATGACATTAGGCGATAACTTAAAATACTTTAGCTACGATCATGGGGCTAGTGGACCGACCTGTCATTGCTGGCCTGCATAGATCTATCAGATACGGTGACCAGCCGACTGTCGGTCAGTGTGGGCCGACAAAGTCAAAGTCTTAAAATTGCCGTTTTCCATGACATCTGCGCATGCCTAGTGTTCGGCCGGTTTAGAGTAATGCGCCTTGCAGTAAACGTAAAGAATTTTGTCAGCCAAGATTGTATCTCGTGTCTGCGGGCGGGGGCTTGGTAACGAATTAGGATCTTTACCCTGCCCCGGGTCGCCACAGAAGACGCAGCCAGAGCTTACTCCACCAGACTAGGCAAGGTGTTCCGTTTAGTTCATGTTCAGTTAACTCCAACGAGCAAGCGACGAGGGACGCCGTGCGCGGCTTTGTGAGTACATCAGATGCACAGTAGCGAGGACAGTTCCATGCTTGTCTCTTCAGTCTCTTCACTGCCGATGCCCAGCATGACTCTGGTAACCGATGTCCGTTGTCGCAGCAACTGGCATCAGTGCTGAGCAGTCGAGACGAGCGCCATTTGAGCACTTCGACGAGGTTGATTTGCAAGCGTGGCTGTGCCGCGGCGGTGCAGGGACCTGTCCAAACGGGGCGCACATGTGACGCTGAGCCACTGACCCGATTGTGGAGCGTGTACCTTTCTGACCCGTTTTTCTCTGATCGTCAAGGGTGCGTGATATGCATTTTGGTGTCTATTCACCCATCCTCGCGCCTCGCTGGTCCGCCGCCTCACATACTCAAATTGCAGTTGCACGGCCCAGGGCAAAGGCACAGAACTTCTGTCTTGGACAGGTCACTGATCGTGGGCGGAAACTGCAAGTTGTCCGCCAACGGCTGACCCATTTGCTCACCACACCTATTCACATCCGGTAACCGAGCGCTCTTCGTATTATATTAGTCGAATTCCTCCCCTTCCTTCTCTCGTCCTCCTGGACTCCCATTGAATCCGCCCTCTCTACGCAACCAGATTCACGGCATACCTTGGTGCCGTCATTCCCTCATATACCGCAGTGAACTCCCTCCACAATCCTTCCGACACGTCTGTGAAATTAGGTTGGTCGATTACACGCGTACTCAGATCCCACACCTTCTACCACCGGCTGGAATATCCAGAACGAGACCCCACTGCGCATGAGCGTGAGCCCGCGTACTGCAGGCATACCATCGCCATTGTCGGCAACGTCTGCCGTCCCTTCGACAGAGCCTCGACTTGATGCCTCATGCGCCCGTTTTTGCCGTCGGCATCATCAGTAAAACTTGAGCCAAGCAACAGTTTTGTGTTTGCATCTAATATCGATCCGAGCGATATGCATGCTGCAATGGCGAGTCCGGGAACCATCCCGACATGCGGACGGGCATCGGTCCATAGTTCAGTTAGTACAGAGAGCGGCGGTTCGGACGGCGATAGAAATAGGGTGGCATATGCGCCACTGACCCCCGACACTCCGCCGTTTCCGTCAGAAGACACAGAGTCTAGTTTGCCAAAGAAAGAGCCAGGCGAAAAGAGTAATAAGAAGAACCCTAGCAACAAGAAAAAAGATACCAAGGAAGAAGTAGTCCGAAGACGAACTCGAACTGGTTGTCTAACTTGCCGCAAAAGGTAATCTTTTAATTTTCTGAGGCGCTGCGCGTTACCTGCTCACATGTTACAGGAGAATCAAATGCGACGAGGGCAAACCAAAGTGCTCAAACTGCACCAAATCTCGTCGCGTCTGTGAAGGCTATGGCCCACGAGTCGACTTGCGGTCTCCGTACTTCAAGGTCCGATCGATAGTGCCTCTGCCGAACGACCATAATAATTATGCCGCATTGATGGCTAATGGCATCAATCCATATGCGCCTTACATATCTCCGCATTTCCCACCGTTTGGAGCGCCAATGCATCCTGACCATCTATACGCCGCGTCAAATTACTACGCTGCTGCGGCCACTGCCGCTGCTGCAGGCGCACCATATCCTGATCCTGCGATTTATCCGCCAATGCCATACATGCCTATGGGATATCTACCAGGATCCTGGGCAACGCCAGGAGGACCTATAGTCATGCAGCCGGTCTCTTCGATGACAGCGGATCCGATGACACCGCAGGTACTGTCAACTCCTGATTCTGGAATGCCATTGCCTGCGCATTCGTATCCTTGTATGTTTTTACATCTGAATAAGATTCTTCGGTCTAGCGGGTACTAATGCATTTAGACTGGATGCCGCAACATTTCGTACCTCTACCGCAACATCCACAGTCTGAAATACCAGAGTCTTCACAGTCGCGGCTGTCTCTAGACGACGAAGTGGAATTCTACAGCGCGGGCCCCGATCTTCCGGTCCCCGATCATATAGTCGCCGACCTATTTGCTCCCCCGTCCCCACAGACGCACACGTCAGTATATTATCCCAGAGCGCCATGCAGGGTTTAGCAATTAGTCCCAACGAGACGCTGACTACATATCCCCCAGATCTGATGAAATCGCCGCTCATGCACGCTGACGCGCCACGCATGTTTCGGCACCTTGTTCACGTTCTCGCGCCCCAGATCTCGTTGTTCGAGCGGCACGGCCCACGACCGGAACTATTACTGTCCGAAGGAGGAAACTGAGCTCGACGAATTATGGACGTATGACATCCCGATGATGGCACTCGCATGTCCCGCGCTCCTGCACGCGATCCTGGCATCATCAGCCCGACATATCTCATGCATGTCTTGTGTGTCATCAGCCCACCAGCACGCTTCATTTTGCACTACCACCTCTCTATCCGCCGTCTTGCGCGCGCATTACACGACCGGAGGACGAATTTCTACGGCGCATCGGATTTACCGGCGTTTGCCGCCAGTCTTGTGCTAACATTTTACGAGACCGCGATAGGAGAACATGACAAATGGGCCCGACATTTGCATGGTGCGAGCAACCTGATTCAATGCTTCGACATGCGCACATTCGTCGAAAATCTCGATATCGTCGTGGAAGATGAGACCCCGGACGACCCCGCCACTCTCGCTCCGAGCGAGCAGAAATCCCACAAGCCGGCCGCGCAGTACAGAGCATCCTCCGCCAACGCCGCGCCGAGGCAGTGCTCCGTCTGGACCTACTTTACTTTTATCTTCGCATGGAAATAATGCACTCCCTTGCGTCCGACACCGCGCCGTTGCTCCAGACGAGTTTCTGGGACCTGGTGCGTTGTCGCGGCCGGCGAGATTCCTCGTTGTGGCAATGGGACTCGGTTTTGAAGAGAGTGTGTTTTGGTCGCGAATTTCATTGTGAGGGACAGTGAGCGGAAGAGGGGGTTCACTGCCGCGCTTGACATCGAGGCTTCGCAGTTTGCAGTGGAACTTGTTGTCTGCGTCTATGGAGGCTGGTGAGAGTGAGTTTCTGGAGCACACGAAAGCTGCGGAGGCCGGGAGTTGCGTATCGCCGTTTGGTCCTGTGATTCGATATATCGGTGTGCAAGTTGCAGTTGTGAGGATGTATTATCTCATGCTGCGAATCCTGTTACTGCAATCATCCGCAGTGGACGAGCAAACCTGCATATAAAGGCGGGCTTGCGAATATTGTGGATGTAGCGGATAAAGCGGGACCGCTGTGCGCTTTGATCGGGATTGTGTCGCAAAGGCCGGAAATGTCGGCCATGCCATCCGAGACGGATGTAGGATGCGCGAATGAGGACATTTACAAACCCACGTCTCTCCCCACCGACTCCGCGACCCACAAGCGACGGCACCAGGTCCAGGCGCGCGCTCAGCAGCATGGCTATCCCTCACGATACCGCTTTTGTACGCTGGCGCCCAACTCCGTGACGTGACAACAAGAATGGGCACAATCAGTACTAGAACAAGCGTGTGTCCGGACGGGATGGTGCACGGCTTTCGTGATTAAAGCGGGACTGGCGCTGATCTGGAGTAGTATGCGTGATGCGGGCAGGATAGAGCCTGCTTATTGAGTGACTAAGAGTTGAATTTGCGTGGCATAGTACTTGTATTTTAGTGGGTTTGGTGGAGTTTATTATGGATAATAAGACCTGGCTTCGGATATGTTAGTTACTTGTATTAATTTGTGTAATATTAATAGTGTGTTGTAAGTAAGTTGTACTAGTATAGTTTGACGAAAAGAACGATTTTGCGCTTGAAGTATCAGCTCAACATTTAGGATAGTGAGTTGGTAGCGTGATTCTACGGGCGAGATTAGCAGCGAAGGGTGTCCTGCTACTGCGCAACTCATTACAATTCTGCGCACGAGGATATGTAGCCAGTAACGGTGTATTCACATGATGCGACTCACTACTACCGTTAAAAATGCAAAAAATAAAGCCCTGGCCGCCCTCAACTGACGCGTACCCTGTTAGCCAAGGAAGGATCTACATAAACGTACTCGCAGACGAATAGTGTAATCTCGATTAATCTCGCACGTACCTTCCTCAAGTAAAGACGAACCACCGCCTCTCTACATCGATTACGTCCGGCATCCTAACAAGTACAGCTCAACAGCTTTTGAGTAGGTAAATTCATGGCACATAATTGAGTGAGCAGTAGATCGTGATTGCGCGTCCATGCATTGTTTGGTCTAGCTATGTCCATCAAGAAGATTAGCACGGTTGCAGATACGACGTGCCTGTTTGATGAAAGTTTGCTAGCTATGATATATTCTTACATTCCTGGATATTGTCTGCATTTTTGTGGGTGGCATTGGGATGACAGGTAAGACAATTACATTGTCTGCAGTGTTTTAACCTATGCGCCAGAGAGTTTCCCGCTAACTACCTGGCGTGTCGCCATTTTATTGCCGGCCGGTGATTGCAAACGCTGGAGATGAAGAGCAATTGGCCGGGGCAGTCATTTTCCCTCTGTGTGTAATTAATTAATCACAAACGTCTCGTTCCTCCGATCGTTTGGACAAACATGACTGATAATAATTGGACGTGGGTCAGGCTTGTGATGAACTCACTTTGTCGGCGGGTCGAAGTCAACAGCCGCGCACAGCCGCAGCATGACAGCCAGTCAGCCACGTTTTGCGGCTGGGACGGCCTCGGTTAGCGACAACAGTAGCCCAACAATTTTAAGGTCTGACCACCAAAGTGGAGCATAAAAAAACAGCGAGCAACGAAGCCATCGCTTACATGACATTTATCGTTGTTGGTTTGGGGTTTTATGCAACGAAGATCCATCAGCTGATATGCTAAATTTAGACCCCCGTCTGCAGTTCAGATCGTGCACAACCGGTAACTACAACAATCGTACAGCGTTACTTACATAAGAGTCTGATCAAAATACCTCGCAGATTACTTCTAGAAGCACTGAAAGTACGTGGCATCTGGGAGTTCTTTCCCGGATTCACCGTCTCGTTAAAGTGTCCTGTTTTCTGTCGTCTAAGCCACGTCGATCGTGAGATCGCAATTTTTCTCGAGGGATCGATCGATGGTGTGGTTCTTGTCTCATCTCCGCGGGCAAGATAAACCGTGCGTGATTGATGCCGAGAATATCAACTCGAGCCGCTGTCGATACAATCGTTTACTGGACGGTTTTGTTTCATATATCTCTTGTAATTTTCTATATCCCGAATTGGCTTCTTCGCCGAGGCTGCTTGTTCGTGCCGCCGACAGTTGACAGGTAATTCAAATTGACTTGCATGTATGCGTATTTGGCACATCAGCCTCGAGACCGTTCAGCCGTGGCTATCGCGGGTGATGACGTGGAGTTATTGGACTAGGGGGGCACCTTAGATCTCAACACCAATTGCCTGGTGCCACACTACAGCATGATATATCCACAATGAATATACTCTCACAACAATGGATAACAAGCCCAAGCATTCAATTACATCATCGAATGGGCAGCATTTAGTTTATGGACGATGAGGGTATTTAGCATCTTGCGTAGAATTCCTGGAGACACCAGGCCGCCTACAATGTGGCGTCAAACTGTCCTGTAGGATCCGCGCGTTGAGAATCGTTTCGTAAGTTGGCGCAGTCATAATACGAGCGTTCCTGCTCTAATGCTTGGGTGGCCGTAGTGTCGATGCTAAGGTGGTAGTATGCTTATATACTGGTGGCATGAATCAAGTGTACGCCCATCTACACCATCCTATTCAATTCGCACTAGCTATCCTCAATGCTGTACATCATATCAGAATGCCAATCATTGTGCCTTAATTAATTCTCTCCTAGGTTCTTGTATGCCAGACTTGCATCGCTGCGCAAATAACCCAAACCTACTCTCTCCAAACTTTAAATTGACCGTAACAGTGACGTTTTCTTTCTAAACCATCAGCAGCTGCTCAAAAACACAATATCCAGCGGCTTTCTATTGTTTTTGGGCTAACAATTACGATGGCATCTACAAGACCTATTTCAGCGCCGGGCAATCCTGCAAAATATTTTTACACTCCGTCGACTAAGCTGACCCCGACGACTCGCGCGGACATTTCGACCGCCTTGCTTGATTTACTCGCTCGATTAGACGTCCACAAAGAGCAATCTACTCCCGCTGCCGAGGTCTCCGAGCTGAGAGGCGAAGTTGACAACGTTGATCTCCAAGCCGACGGCAAATTTAACAATCCGCCGTCCGAGATCTCAAACAAAGCCAAAAAGCAGCAAGTTCGCAAGGACAAGAAGCAGCAACAACTCCAAACCCAGCATCAACGGCAAGAGCACCAGCAACAATCGCTTGTCTCGTCCGATCCGGCCATGTTTGCTAAACCTGCGCCACACACACAATTCTGGTTCGAGAAGTATCTGTGGTTCGTGTCAAGTGACGGGTACCTCGTGCTCAGCGGGCGCTATTCGCAGCAGTCGGCGATGCTGCTCACGCGCCATTTATCCGAGCACGATGTGGTTGTTTCGGCGCAGTCGTCGTCATCGAGCTTAGTTGTGGTTAAGAATCATTTGAAAGTGGCCGTAGTCCCGCCGCCCAGCACGCTGTCCCAAGCCGCCACACTCGCGCTCTCGACGTCGGTGGCATGGGATAACAACGGATTAGTGGAGGCGTGGTGGTGTCGCGCGGGCGCAGTTGCCGTCGACACGAATGTCGAGGAGGCGTTGACCGGCGCAAGTGGGGACGCTGCGGATTTGGACTTTAGGTTCGAAGTCACATTCAATGACAAGATGAAGATACCGATCGGAGCGCCGAATTTAGTGATGGGATTCGGCATTCTCTTCTTGGTCGACGAAGAGAGTGCTGGAAGGCGCGGACGACTACGCGTGGTGGATGAGAGTGCTGTTGCTTCATACAAACCCGCCGAAACAGGGGAGGAAATGGAAGACAGAGGTCCGGATCAAAATGAACAAGTGGCAAATGACGCAGTGGACGACGAGGTAGAAGACGAGGAGGAATCTAACATTCTTCCAGAGTCAACTAACTCCGATGCGTCTGACAATTCGGATCACGAATCTGCATCGGGAGAGAGCGATGAGAACAGTACACCGTCAATGGTTTCTTCGATCTTGTCCACCCCACGCTCGGGATCACCTGCACCATCTTCTCTCCCACGCGGCAAGCGATCCAAGCTCAAGAAGATATCCACGAAGTACGCAGACCAGGACGACGAAGACCGAGCTCTTCGCATGAAAATATTGGGATCAACGAAGTCTGAACAGCGACAATTACTCGAACAAGACCGTCTAGCTCGTCGTGCTGCACGTGAGCAAGAACTTCTGGACCAGAAGCGCAAGGAGGAAGAAGCTGCTTTGCAGAACCGTGTACGCAGAAAGGAAGCCACTGAAACCCAGCGAGTACCCGTTCGCGCAGATGTATTGCTGGCCAACGACGCCGAGGAAATAGCAGAGATTGTGCCGTATGATCGACTTGTCGCTCGACCATCTCGTGAGGACAATCTTCTCGCCGCAGTACCGATTTGCGCGCCATGGCCGGCTCTGCACAAGGTTAAATATAAAGTCAAACTACTTCCTGGTGTCGGCAAGCGTGGAAAGACGCTTAAGAAATGCCAGCAGTATTTCGTAGGCGGCATGAGCTCTTTGGTTGATAAGAATAGTCGAGATGTGGAGCGATGCTGGCCCAAAGAAGTATTTCTGATTGATGCTTTGACCGACGCTGAGATCACGCTACCAGTTGGTGTTGCCAAGTTTAGAGCAGCAATTCCAAAC
Source organism: Lipomyces mesembrius (assembly GCA_038497805.1). Lineage (NCBI taxonomy): Eukaryota > Fungi > Ascomycota > Lipomycetes > Lipomycetales > Lipomycetaceae > Lipomyces > Lipomyces mesembrius. The sequence goes on from MU972933.1 coordinate 41,272, forward strand.
GCCACCAGTGGTGGACAATCGGCAAAGAAGAGTAGTGGTGGTGCACTTAGTGGCATCAAGAATGCGAAGACTGCACAACAATTGCCGACGCAATCTCACGGAAAATCATCAAAGTCGTCCAAGAAAAAATCCGCGAAGTAGTAAATACTGTATATATCGGGCTTACGAATCTTTGTATATAATAATTTGCTATGTCTGGGCGGTTGTATTGATTGATAATCAGATGTACATTTTTTCACATTACACAATATACCGTATAGATCTAGGTCGAGTAACAAAGACTGGCAACGAGCATGAAACAAATGAAACAGTAATCTACAATGCCTGTTTTAGCCTTTCCGCAAGCTTTTCCTTTGCCATCTGGTACGCATTCATGAGCTACGTGCAATTGTCAGTATGTGCCTTTTCAAGAATTGCTTAACAGAAACTACGTACACCTTGTTCACTCAGGTCGAGGTTCTTCACGCCAGTGTCGTATGCTGGCGGTCTCGATACTCGAGTGGCGATGACAGTCGGGTCCGTCTCCAGAATGATGCTACAGATATGCACGTCAGTGACTGTTGCGCTTTGCGAAAGAGTGCAACGTACCCATCGTCGATAGTCTCGTCAACTGCCAATGACACGAGATCGTAGTTATCAATGATAGTCCGCTTGTCCAGGGAATGCCTAAGTTCCGTCAGCAACCTCGCAAGAACTAGCTTCAACTCTCACAATTGCATACTTCAGTAGAATCTCCAGCGAGTCCCGTAGAGCTAACACTACCTGATAGAGCATGGTCTCATTCTCATTTAATCCGCCCACGACATAAATAATGACGTCCACAACTTCCTTGTACACGACGACATGGTTGTCAAACAAGATAATGTCTGTACCCTGCTTATGCGTTTTGTCAAACAATCCCTTCTCGAATGCCCGCTGCTCTTTGATTGTCGGGTACTGGTTCGCGTGCTGGTTGTTTGGATATGGGTGTGGTGGTTGGTAGTACTTTGTCAGGACCCGATGTGAATCACTGTCGAGTATCAACACCGCATCGACGGTGAACAGTGTGACATTAGTTTGCGACATTACTGTATCTTGTACAAATCCGAATTGGCTCCTGCACAATGAAATGATGAGTCGTGGCCATTACTTTGCTGAGCAACTTCAAATTAGTAACCTACCTTAACAAGCAACGTATAATCAAAACAATTTTGGTCAATCTCGCATAAATAAGCTATCTCCAGTTTCCAATGCTCGCAGTATACTACAGGCAGGACAAAGCAAGTGTTACGTGACAACTGACGACAACGTCTAGGTCAGACAGGTCCCTCCAATGTCCTCCCTAAACTCTCACAGACGATGCTGCGACAGTCTGACGGCGCCGGACGATAACCCTAATCCTTTGGAAATTCATAGCCTGCGTAGATATGCCGTAACTATGTGCTTGTTGCATAAATCTGCAACTGTGCTGGAGCATACGCAGCGTTGAGTAGCAGCGTACAGAGCAGCACGCCACCTGAAGAAGGCCCGCCGCCAGCCACAGGCTGCACCGCACATCACGCGGCGCGCGGCATCACGAGATTGTGAGAAAGGCTTCAGGACAAAGTGGCTGGGTGCCTCGCGCATGTCACCGTAGTCCTTGACAGGGTCCATCCAGCCTCCCAATTGCCGTTTATGAGCGGATGCCTGCCATATGACTGTCTACTGTTCGGGCATATTCTGCGCCCCTTCGTAGAGCTTCTTGTGCGGAATTAGGGCCCACCCCAGCCCCCCTGGCGCGTCAAATGCATCTTGATATGTCGAAAGCAGTTCCAACCAGCCAGTCTCCACGACGGACACACTACACGCGTATAGACGTACACGGTACGTCAGACTGAGCGTCGCCGATGGAACGTCGCACAGCGAATGCTGGCATGAAATCAGCTGCATCGTCTACTCTCTCTCCTTTTTAACTCCTGTCCTCGCTCGCTCGCCCGCTCGCCCGCACACCCTTAATCACACTTTCCACAAACGCTCATCTTCCTCTTTAATCGCCCTATCCTCTATCCAGCGGGATCAAGACCCAGTAGGTTATATTTTCGCTTCCTTTCGTCGGTGTAGCGCGCCTCGCGTGGCTTGCACGCGGAAGTATCGTGCGGCTTACGTTCCAGTCAAGGCTAATATTAGCCGTGTGCAGCACGCCCGAATTCCACACGCTCTCGTCTTGCACGCCCATAACCATCTTCCTCATAACTAGTATCTAACCTTTTTCAGTTTTCCAATCTTGATATCCATTAGTGAAGTCCGCGATAGGAGGGTATTCACGACACCCCGCAGCAATGGTACTTTTAACGCGTCTCGGTATCGCGTTCACAGCCTTGTTTGGCTTGATCCTCATACTGTCCATCGCGCTTGTCGCGCTGCAACGGCGACGACAACGACATTCGACGACGTCGCCCTACGCAATCCAGGATACCTATGCGTCGAGCCTGAACGTTAATTCACCTGGCGCGGGAAAAGCGTGGCTACTGCCAATGTCGACGCGGGATGTTATTTACGTTGAAGACAAGCGCTACGCGTCCAGTAGCAGTATGGCGCTCGAGTCGTGCACGCCTTCTTCAACGCGTTCGACTCTTGCCGTCAGTGACAGTTTTCGGAGTAGTGAATTCGGTGAGAAGAGGAGTGCGCGCGAGACCTGGAGGATTGTTATGGAGAAAGTGCGAGCTCTATTGAGCGCGAAGCGAGCGAATACGCCCCAGGTGCCGGAGATTCGGATTACGTTCCCTGACGAATTGACTCAGGATGAAGAGGAGACTCTGTATTATGCTACTATCTCAGAAGCCGACAGTTCCCCCAATGAGAGCGATAAACCTCAGCAGAAAGTCATGCAGGGCAGACGGAGACCTCGCATAGTGGTTGTTCAGATGTCGGAGTCTGGCTCCGGTGCCGCGTTTGTGAGAGACGTGGTCGAAGACGAGCAAGCCGAAATCAGCATGTACGGAAAGACAACCCCAAGTCACTTAGAAAATGTCGATTTGGACACTGTTGGCGGATTACGCGAAAAGTAGTATTGCCGCCCTCGTGTTTACGAAAGAAAGAAGCGAAGAATTTGCATTTGGGTAGTAGTCCTGAAATTTTGTCAACCGAATCGGATTACCCAGGGTTTCTATGTATTTTATTATGCATTCTTATTGTGTATTGTTAGTTTGGATTCGGATGGTGCATCTGTATCGGGTTGGCTTTGTTATTATATATGAAAAGGACCCATGAAGTTTTCAATATCAAACAAGTACGTTTTATTCTGCTTGGTGAGTCTAAGCAAATTCATACGAAGGTGCAATGACCGCATAAATGGAGCAAAATGTACAATCAACTTCTTAATATATATTATTAAGCTAATTAACTACAGCTTCTCTGTTGAAAGAAGCAAAATGATGGCCGTTCCCTTATCACTCCGTAACTACCCTACCCGATCAAAAAAAATACAGACAGAATATAATAGAACACTGAGAAGACCCATATCGCAGACCGTAATACAAGACATTGGTGATACATAATATTAGATGATGTAAGTTGTAAAATAAATAAAGCATCGCACTCTTGTCGAGTTACGAATCCATAACGAAATATTTACACTGAAACGATTCGATGCTGTAAAAATGAATGCCAGGTCTCACTAAATGAAACTGTGACAGATGAAGAGAAGAAACAATGCAGAGATTGGTCCGTAAAGTTTCAATAAACCATGGAAATGCTTTTGTTGAAAAAGACATAACTTTTGTGCGCGGTCTATATCGCCCAGAAGAAAACAGCCATACCGGAACAAAACGAAGAAATCAATAAAGCAAAAACCCAAATTAATATCACTTTAACCAATTATAATGAAGAAAAACGAAATCGCGCATTCGACCTTCGCTCAGTTAGGATTCTTAGTTTCGCAGAAGACCCAAGCGCTCGAGAATCACTCTGGTGGACTTTTCGAGGTTCATGGTGTAAAAGTGCAAGTGATATATGTGACCCTTCTTAATGATTGCCTTACACATATCTGACACCAATTCTGCACCAACTTCCCGGACGGCGGCGTCGTCGTCCTTGACCCGTTCAAGCGCCAGCATGAACTCTGGAGGCACGTTGATCTCACACCACTTAGCTCGCCTTACGAAGCTAGCATAATTGGAAATCGGCATGATACCGGGGACGATCGGCGCAGTTATTCCTTTCTCTCTGCACTTGTCCACCCAGTCCAGGAAATGATCGACATCATAGAACATCTGAGTGATGACAAAGGACGCCCCGGCATCCAACTTTTCCTTCAAATGATCTATGAGAACCTCGTGATCGTGTTCCTCAGGGTGGCCCTCAGGGTAGCCGGCAACTCCAACCTCAAAGTAGTCGTCATATTGCTCGCGAATATAGGTCACCAAGTCGCGCGCATATAAGAAACCTCCTACAGTAGCTTCCCACTTCTCGTTCTCGAGTGGCGGATCCCCTCGGAGCGCCAAAATGCATCGGCAGCCTCCATTGTATGCTTCCTATTATGACATTAGCCTCTTCGAAGTTTTGCCGTATTGCTATATTACACACGGACATACCAGTAAGGCCTGGTCAATTGCCTCGCGCGACATTCCAGTGCAAGTCAAATGCATGCAGGTAGGCAATCCATAAGCCTTGTTCACCTTTGCAACCATCTCCGTGGTCGTCGCAACGCCCTGTCGAGAGGTACCTCCAGCGTTCCAGGTCACATCTGCAAACAATGGATGCAGATCCTTCATGCGGTCTATTCTATCGCACAAATTCTGAACGCCCTGTACAACATTATACTCATTAGCATCAATTCGTAAGCGCTGAAGCAACCGATTGCGCAGAAGCCAGTAATAGGACGCACCTGCGCGGTCTTAGGGACAAAGTACTCGAATGAGAAACTGGACACCTCATTGCGTAAGTTGTCTTGCAAAACTTCAGATACTCTCATGCCGAATAATCACTAGTAATCGTCTCAATTCCGAGCTACTGCAGCCGCCGTTGTCGTATTTATGTCAGTTCCGAAGCAATTTGTGACAGGAATAAAAGCTAAAGCCAATCCCTCGATTTGACCACACTAAAACACCTCTCGAAGTGGGTCTCAACAAAAAATTCCGAAAGAGCGACTAGAAGTAAACCACCCTGCAAGAGGCAAATAAAACTGCCGGTATACGTGTCTTCTCCGAATGGTGATTGCGGACCTGTGAAAGCAGAGCTAGGTCAAGAAATAGGCAAGGGGTGTGTTCAACAACAAAGTAGCGTGAAAAAATGCCCGTTGGGCACCTCGACGAGATCCGCAATCACCTTTCAGCTGATTGTTTGGCGTCGGCTTCACCTGTGCGGTTGGCAGGTAGGGTTACTGTTACCCTACTACATCGACATACTAACAGGAGTGGCGCCCGAACAAGCGTTAATACGCTACAAGACAAGTCCCACATGCCTTTCGCTGAACAAAATAAGCACCACATGCAAAGTAAGAATTTATCGATCGTTCAGTCCTTGATTGCGGTACACACCCCTCGAATAATTGTAATTCTTTCAAGATCTAATCTTCAAAACTCCCAACTAGGCAGACAAAATATTTTGCCAAACTCCTAAAGTACCGGTAACAGCACTGATGTTCAGACGAGAATATACAGCGGCTTACAACGTATTATCTCTGAGGCACAAAATGCAAGCCTGAAAGGAACTAGAATTACAATCAGTATGCACGAAAAGGAGTACGTGAGCACCAAACGTCGCGGATCAGAGTAGGGATTGACGGGAAGATGCGTTCAAGGCATCTGCAGCTTGTTAAAAATCTGGGTTCTAGAGCGCGGCTACCAATACCCGCTGCATACTGCTTTTATGGCGGTGGGTCATTACTGTCACTAGGCTGGCAGAGAAGACCTTACGTCTCTGCGCCACTTCGCATGCGAGCTAATGTTAGATGTGACCCCAAGCCTCAACACCTTGAGTTTTCCATCCCTTCAGATTCGGAGCAACTCGAGGTGGAGCACTCAGATCTTCTCACTAGCCAGTTGTTTGCGGATTTAACTCCTCTGAAAGAGCAAGAGAATCTGGATGAACTAGTGTATGATACTCAAGATGGGTTGGTTAAGGATCCCTTCGGTATGTGAAATGGCCATGAACGGAATGTGCGATACATGCTGATTAGAGATTAGGCTTATATGAATATTTTCAAAGTCAAGCCACCAAAAATGCAGTTGAACCCACTCTGCCGCCGACGAACACTGCGGTAGATCAGCTGCTGGAGGCTTTTGAGCCAAGTACGGTACATCAGTTCATACTTGACTCCATCGAGCAGGCTAAGGAGTCACGCGAACATCAGAGCGATTTATGGACCGTTCTTGACTATATGCGAACAAATAATAGCGACGCGGCGAATATCGTATCAGCTAAATTATCTATGGAAGCATTTAAGGACTTGTTTACGATTTCATCGCGGTTGTCCAATGGTAGAGAATTCTCTTGCGCGAGATTGGTTGGAGACGTCTTCTACATGGCGAACAAGATGCGCCCTATTTCTGAGCAGCAACTCCCGCCGCAGCTTGACATGCGCTTCATTTTAGCTCTCGCGGATGATAATGACGTGAATAATGCACTTCGTCTATGGCATGGTCGAAAGGCAGAACTGTCGGAAGAATATCGATGGTGGGAGCTAGGGGTCGAGTTGTATCTGAAGAGATCCGACATAGAAGGTGCGCTAGGTGCGGCGCGAGAGTTGATGAATAAATTTGGTCGAATTTCCACGTATGCGCGCAGGATTCTCTTTATCAAGTTTTGCCAAATGGGACAGCTGAAGCTCGCTGAGGGGGTGTATCATGAGATGATTGCTAGATTCATCGAAGTGCATAGTAGAGTTGAGGAGCGCGAAAAAAAGGACAAGATGAAACAAAATCTCATTGGGACTTTGGTCAAATGTGTTCGCGCTGCGCTGGACACTGGTCACACGAGTCTAGGTTATGCAATTATCAACAAGATTGAGGAATTCGGTGGCAAAACTGATGGAAATATTTCTCTTATGATTATGGATCATCTTACTCGGAATGCGATTAACCAAGTTCTTGACGATGCGCAGGCACACAACCGCAGAGTACGTCCGTCCCCTGAAGCGATTGCATGGCTTGGCAAGGTTGTCAAACAATCGCTGGCAGATTTCCCCGAAGCCGAGAGAAGTCAAGAGTTTTATCGTGTCCTGCTTAACCGTTTTTGTGAGTTGCGACTGGTCGACGAACTGGTATTCCTCTTTCGAAGGATGATGGACGTCGGGGTTAAACCTACTACTTTCAATGTCCAGTCACTGCTGCGAGTATTGCTTGAAAAAAATAGGCTTGAAGACGCACGGAAAATATTGAAGGTTATGGAGATCGTTAGGGAGCACGAATTACAGGGTCTCTCCATTGACGATCTTCCCATTACGCCACCGATTGCGGAACATTATGGACTATTCCTGCAATACTATGCTAGGCGAAAACAGCCACAAAGATCGAAGGAAGTGATTGCACGCATGCAGGAATTGAAAATAAAGCCGTCTACAACCATTTTTAATGCCATAATGGCTGACGCTTTTCACAAATATGATTTTAGCAAAGTGTGGTCTACATTCTTGATGATCCAGTCGTCAGCCTCTGAGGGTGCGCATCCGGATGCGCATACATATCAACTGCTTTGGCGGTCAATGGACCGTTATCTGCGTGTGCGAGCTCGACTATACGCGCGGCATACTGCGACCAAGCGGCGTGCAGAGCTCAACAAGAAATTGTCAGGTGATTCTGACGGAATTCCACTTGACAACATGCGAGAAGTATTAGTCGGCATGATGAATAACAGCAAGTGGAAACCCAGCTTGGATGTGTATGTGTACGTTATACGCGCGCTATTCTTCGCAGAAGATGTTATGGCTGGGCTTTGCGTGCTAGAAGTTTGCTGGCGAGTCCACCAATTCAAACTGTCTGAAGAAATTGCGATGATAGTGATTGACAATCTCTCGGCGATCGTGTTGAACCCTCGCTTGGGATTCAACAAAAAAAGCATATTTAGTCCAGCTGTTGAAAGAGAAAATTTTGAGCAGCCATCAAGTACTTTACACACATCCGACAAGAAGAGTTTTCTCAAATCGATCATTGTCGGCGACTTGTTACATTTGTGCCTCAATCGCGAAAACTCACACAACGACGTTAATTGGGACGACCTCATCAAGTTAGTGTTTCTTTGGATCAATAAGGTATCTTTCGAGACCAATATTATCGTGTATCAAAACGATCTTCATTGCCTCAGGAAGCTTCTAGGATTAGATGATGGTTCATGGAGCTATGTGTAACACTCTGTACACTCAATTTGTAAATACCTAGACAATCGGAATTTGTTAAAAGTGAAAGTTATGTTATTTTGAGCGGTTGGTGTGTACTATAGGGGCAGGCGACTTGGATCTTCACATATTTGTATATACATAGTACTATTCATGATCCTCCTCGGTTAGTCCAGGACAATTCTGGTCCAGATCTACTGCGTCATCATATTTACATCCGCACCAAAAACAGTAGTAATATTTTTGCCGCAAGTATTCCAAAACTACCTCCAGTTTTTTTGCTGACTCTAAACCATTGAAGGCCTCTAATTCCTCGTCCATGTAATCCTCAGGAACGAACTCCTCCACTCGTGATTCCAGGTTTTCTGGCTCGTCATCATCTACTGAACTCGCCCGATCTAGAATTCGACGGCGTAAACCTTTCTCGTAATCAGCATTTTGTCTCTCTACAACAACTTCCCGCCACAAAAAGTTCACGCTGCGAAGCATCGGTACATCCAACTCCTTATATTCTCTACTACTGGGTCCCCCGCTGGCACTGCTATGTGAATACAGAATTGATTCGAGACGTGGATCATTCGAGATGTCAAGCTCCTGACATATATTCTGAGCTTCACGAAGTTGTCCAAAGATTTTCTTTTCAAGCTGTTCTTCGCGTTTTCGGTCGATGAATGACTGTTTCTCTGCTTGCGCGAGCTCTTGCGCTCGCTTGGCTTCGGATTGGATATGTTCGCGGTGTGCCGAAGCCATACCGATACCACCGCGATCTAGATTTTCGTTATTATCGATGATTCTCATGAACAGAAATTAATGGCAAAAAAATTCTGGAAATTGTACCGTATTTAAGAACAGGTCGCAGAGGCTCTTGGTGCACATCATCGCCAGTTTTTCCAAGACCATATCCTGGAACAAACCCCATTTTCTTCATAATTGCTAATGCAATGCTATCATCACCACTACTTTCTTCCTCGCCTTTAGCTTTTTCGTTAGCAACAAACAGTGACGTGTCGAGACCGCGTTCCAATTTCTCTCGTTGCGCGACCACCGGAGGCCGTGCAACTGATTTCGCTTCTTGCTCCCTAAGAGCGCGTTTCCGCCGTTCAGAATATGTTGTGTCAGATGCATATTGCTGCGGCAAATCCGGAATTATCATTTTCATGTATTCTTCTTCTTCTGACGAATCTTCTTTGTTGCCGTGCGCGCTAGACTCAGGCGTCGAATCGTTTTGATCACCTTTGGTCTCATCCAGTTCCTGGCCTGGAAGGAACACGGGCCGATATCGTTCAATACCTTCGGTACTCTTCACCTTGTCATCGCGTCCATTCTCGTCTATCTCACATGTAACTTGGCCTACCGGATTCTCGTCCTTGCGATGGCGTTCTTCCCTACATTTCCTTTCGTCGCTGTCGTTGTCATCGAAGAGTGATCTCCTTGCAATTAGCTTCTGTCGCTTTTGCGGTCTTGAAAACTGAATCTGCATGTCCTCGACTATCCTGAATGACCGGTGCGGGATATTCCACACTACTCGTAACCAATCGTAAATTGACGTAGCAAGCCACGATCACTACGGCAATTATTTGGGCTTAGGGTTTCCAGGACCCACGGCGATGCATGTGATATTCCGGCTCTGAATCCATGTACGGACATTATTGCATGTTATCTTTTATCCCTTTATGATCTTGCGATATTTTGATTTAGGCTTTTGATTCTGTGGCAGTGGTAATTTTATCCCTATCTACTATATGAGGCTCTTTGCTGGCTGGAGTCTGTTGAATAGCTACTTGGTTTCTCTTTTCTCCAATCGTGTGGTTTTGTCCACGGGTTTTACTTTGGGAGATCCTCCTATATTAATTGTCTCTGAATTCACTCGCTTTGTTCGATGTCCTTGCGACCTAGCAGCTGAGCCGTATTATATTCATCGCGTTTTGAATTGGCGCGCATCTTCACTTGCATCATTCACAGTGCTCAATTCCTCCCCGTTTCTTAAGGTCTGCCAGTTACTACTGCTAACTGGGAGGTCTGGGACCAGAGAATTTGATATTCGCGTTCTCCCTCGTAAAAGCACAATATCAAATGTTCATACGTACGATCCTATGAGACAACGGCGACGCTCAGCGCCATCTGGACGACCGTTCCTCCGGGCCAGTAGGTTGCTTAATTCAGGGGGTAGGAGTGAGCTACAGTAGTTAGAGGCTGCGAGGATGATGTCGTGACTGCATGACATAGTTGTATTGTACTCACTAGAGAGTGCCGTAACAATCCAAGAAGTGGCTTGCCAAAACAATGACGAGTTTATCAGAAGCTTTGGTGGCAACTGAACCCTTACTTCGAGCACGATATCTATATAGAGTTGATAGTCAGGCGCATGAGGAGAGTCAGGAGAGCCAATGATAAGCAACGCGTTATCGCCTGTTTGGGGGGCCCTTGGAACATCGGTATATCCGAAGCTACTCCCGAAGAGGAATAGTCGTGCCGGCGGACAAATTCTATCGTCAACTCGACGCGGCCTTGTTTCGCGTCTCAGGGCAAAGTTTGCGCTAACTGGGCCGGGTTAGTGATTGCCTACACGCACGCGCGCGTCGCATAGAGGCCGCGTATCTGTGGTCTCTGAGCCCGCAACCGCGCTGATCAAATTATTGCGGTCCTACGCTTACTGTAGGGCCACGTTATCAGCATACGCCCATCATTCTCTCTGCCAACTTCCTTCCCCCGCGCTGTCCAGTGTTCAAAAATTTCCCTCCTTTCCCTTTATATTATATTTGCATGTATCTCTAATCTGTAATTGAGGAATTGCTCAGTCAACAGTTTATATCTCCCCCGAGACGACTTTGTTTCATTGAAATTTGTGATATTATGGCTTCTCAAATTCGACAGCAACTATAAAGAATCACGCTAGCATTTCTATATTTCAGTAGTTATACTCGCTCTCTCGTCTTCGACACCTTTTGTCTTCTTAATTTTCAACCGGTGCATTTGCGACATGCCGAGAACGTCACATAATTTCATATCAACCACCGGCGTATTAGTCGCAACATTAGTCCTCGTGGAGTCAGTAGCAGCAGGATCAGGCGCACCGTCGTTGCTATTTTTCAAACGCGGCACATCAGCAGAGGGCGCTTCAAGGTTATCATTTCTGGAAAATGACAAATCCAGGGAGCCATCACTCTCGCAGAAACGCCATAGAGAATCTATAAGCGATGTGCGGCGGCGGTTATCGTTTGAAATGGACGAGAACAGGATCGCGTATTGGTTAACAGGACTTTCAAACGCGACTGTCGAGACTCATGACGTATTTGAAATGGAGGTCGAGGTTGATGCAGACAATGTGGCGCCTTATGAACGGAGTTATATCTCCGGTGAGAACGATATCGCTTCTGATAGTATACCACGGCCTAGTAGGACCAGTGTGTATGCTGACGGACCATGGAGCGGGAAGGATAATGTCTTGGATGGGATGCATATCGAGAGCGTCATGTACCGAGTGCCTGTTGAGACAAGCGGCGCTGCCAACACTGGGTTCGAAGTAGATGATCACGAAGAGCCTGTTTTGGAGAGGAAGGTGGTAACTGCGAGTGGCAGCCGAGTAATTGTCGGTGGGCGAGCAAGTCGCGATACGCGGTTTCGGAGAGGTCCTCGGCCCACTGGCGGCGTTGGTCCAAATTCGAGCGAATTGTATGTGAATTTGTGTTGTATTTATCAATGGAATGGTATGGGCTGACCTTTACGGCTACAGACAGGACGACAGCTCACAGAAAGACGATCACTTTGGCTCAATGGCTACTGTTGCACCGCGGTCACCGTCCAACAAGAAGGGCCACAACCGTCCGCGCGCCCCGCGGATAACGAGTTCTCCTTCAGCAGATGCACATCTGAAGAGTTCACATGCTTATGACACAATTGATGAATCTGCAGTGGTCTTCGATAAAGACTCTGTAGTTCTGATGAAAATCTACGGTATTATCGAGTCTGTAAGCGACACTCTCGATGAGCGGTTATCAGAGTCTGGGTTTGCTGAAAAATTGCGAGAATTACCAGCACTGTGGGAACACTATTCAAATCAGGCACACGCATACTTGAAGTCGCCGATTAGTCAATCGCTAGGACTAGAGGGATCTGTAACCATGCTCACTCCATGGACAGCGGCGCGGCTGCTACTGGCTAACTGGATCGGCCGATATCCTGCCGCAATCATGCTTCTCGGTCTACTTTTAATTATGTGTCTTTTATAAGTTTTTACGTTACGAATATAAAAAGCTATTCGAGAAGGTGTGTTTATACTAATAATTTTTAATGTGTACATTTATCAGGCAATTTTCTGGGAGGTATCATGAGGCTTTTGTTTATATGGTTGGAGAAAGAATATGTTGTAGTCAGCATGCTTGTCTTAGGGATTTTGGATTAACTTTATGAGGTTGGTTATGAGATGCATGGGGATCGTGTACGTTTTAAGATATAATATTTAATGCCTATTGATAACTTCTTGGTATAACACCTTGAATGTGAACTGACAACGTTGTGTGGCAGATGACGAAAGAATCGAAGTTAAATTAAATATGTCGTAATGGACGAAGTATGATTGAATTATGTAACTGGATTACTTTAGGTTACAAGAATTTCCTAGCCATTGCTTGTAAGTTGCAATGCACAGAACGTTGTCGTATATTTTTTCAGGCGGTCAGCGACTTATTCTTCGGCCTTCCTTCTCCACCAGAAGCAGAAATGTGTGTGGTGGAAAGGAATGCGAGGTCACGGAACCAGAACCGCCTACTACCGATTAGGCATGGTTGCATGTCTTTATCGCTACCAGCCCGGCGGGCAAGCGCCGACTCAAGTCGCGATGGTGCGCACGGAGCGCTAGACACAAGTGCTCGATTTATCTATTCCTCCACCCATTCCTTCCAGCTTATTTCCAACCCAAGTTATACGGTCTTATTCTTGCGCAACGGCACAATTGCTGGTCTTCCACATCCAATCAGACATAATTAACAATGGCTGATGTAAGTCTTTCTGTTTAGTCTCGTACTGGGTCTCTGGCCGATAATCAGTTACCCCGCTTATCAGCATCAATAATGCTAATGAACTTCACATATAGCTCTCATATATCTCCACGCTCCCTTCTGCCAACCAGGCCCTTTTCCATGCCAAGATCGCGAAGAAATACAGGTATGCACTGACGACTTCGTGTCCCAATTGTCTGCAAATTGGCTTTGCATATTGCGCTGGTCATATGCTCCAAACCTTCAGCTGAATGCTAACTTTTCCAGCTTCGCCGACATAGCCGAAAAGCTCGGTCGCTCAGAGACCTGGGTCGCCGCCGCTTTCTATGGCAACATGCCTTTTGCCCAGGAAGACATCGACGGCCTCGTAAAGATCCTAGAGATCGACCCGCTCGCCGTCGAGGCTATCTCGCCCGCAGTGAACTACTTTCCCGATCGCGCGTCCAAGTTCGAGTCTCCCCCACGTGACCCTACTATCTATAGATTGTATGAGATCGTGCTCGTATACGGATATGCTTTCAAGTCCATCATTGCAGAGAAATTCGGTGATGGTATTATGTCTGCTATTTGCTTCACTAGCAAGATCGACAAGGAGGTCGATGAAGATGGTACCTGGGTCAAAGTAGGTCCCCGCTTGCTTCAAAGATAATTGTTCTTGATACTCACGCAATTTATAGATCACCCTCCGTGGCAAGTTCCTTCCTTATATCAAGTACTAAACTGGACTCCTGCTCCGTCTACAAAAAGTTGATAAGAATTTATTTAAATATTTGGAAGTAAACTTGTTATCTTGGTAATAAGATGAATGAATTGATTATGTGTTAAAAAACATTACAGTGTAGTCCAATACAGCGGCACTTTATTTTGATTTCCAGTGTGGAATGCACTACATAAGACTGTTGAAAAACTGATGTACATGTGTAAAAGTCATACGGGAGGCCGGCCGGGACGACGAGTAAAGGAGTCGTCGTAATTTATTTAAACCAGAATCAATCACTCTCCTGTTGATCAGTTCCATAATGACTTCTCAATACAGCGGATTGATTGGGTTCGATTAAACCCGTCGTTTTAAGAAGGCAGTCACTTCGAGTTGGTTCGACCTGATAAGGTTCCGGCTAAGTAAGCTGCTCTAATTGCCCGTTCGTTTGGTACGTCTTTCAATAATGTTTACCGATATAACAAGATGGCATAGATGGCATAGCCTCGACAAAGAACTCGTGCCGTGGCCCTCATGCTCTGCGTTGCACGGCCTTGGGCCTGACGCGTAAACATACCTCACATCTTCTCGTGTTTTTCTATTTACGACTTCTCAAAATGGGCACATTTAGTACATTGCCGGAAGCGGTGAGCATCTAATGTCATCATCATTTCGTGAAGATTGTTGCCTTCTTATATGGATCCGCGGAGTAGGTACTAACGAAAAGTACTCTCCTCGCCTAAGTAGTGGCCACAGACGTGTTGTCGCCAGAGTTGCAATGAATATGGTAACGCAATACCTGTCCGGTAATTTCACCCACTAACTGTTATTAAAAGAGTTATTAATGATGAATTGCAAACTGCCTTGGTCGCATATACATATATCACGCCTGAGAGACGATTACAGTTTACGTGCGGCTGCTCATCGGGTTGGGGCACGAAGCAAGCTGTTCTAGCCGCTTAACAAGGTCACGTACTAGTCATTTAACTCAGCTGCAATGCACTGCATTCAGTAACGCTTAAAGCTTTGATGTCACATATTAAACATTTCAGTGATGATTTTTTATTCTGTTACACCCAGGCTACACTAACTTAAGTACATCCGCCGATCAACGTGCCATCCGTTATAGTCATCATGCGGAACTGCACCGATCGAACTGGCATACTTCCCATACACGAAAAACTCAAACACATCAAGCCCAACTGTCGCATTACTATCAACAGCCCATATCTGCAGACCAACGACGTTCTCACCATTAGTGTTGATAATGCCTGGCGGGATGGGGAATTCCTCTTGTGGTCCTATGTCGCTGACATATTTCCCGAATTGCCAGCCGTTGATAAAGAGTTCGACGCGTACACCGGAGTGTTGGCCTGCACGCATGCGGATGCCGAGTGGCACGTCAAGGATGTCGGAGACGGCGATTTTCACGACTGTCCTATAAAACCACACTCCTGCACCAGGTTTAGGAGACTGTGGCATTCCAGCTAGCTGATTTAAGTATGGAGTGGCAGACGGCCACGAAGTGTCGTCAAATTTCGGTAAATGTGCACCAATGCGTTGGGCATATATGCCATCCTCATTATATGGTGCTCGTAATAAATCGTCGTAACTTTCCCCGCCTGCGTTACCTTGTATTGTCCACTGTGAGAACTCGCATTTGGCATCTGGCTTATCTGGAATTAATTGAATAAGACGAATTCCACGTGGATACAATGTCGAGTGCGGATCGCGCTCCGTGACCCCATTGTCTTGTTCGTATCCCATCCGATCTGCCAATATCACGAGAACATTCTCCTCCTCTTTTGAGAGCAGCGTCTCTGGAAATATGACTTTCTGCTGAATCCAACTCTTGTGTGGTGAGCCACGGTAAGACGTCAAATACTCTCCATTCAACCACGCCGTAAACCCATAAGCAACACCGCCCCAAATCTGCATCTTCACGCCTTGAGCATTAATCCCAGAAAACCGTCCACGGTAAATCACATTGCCGACGTGGAACCCGTACTCGCCGGGGTATAGAACCGGGAAAGTCTCAGGTGGGTACCATTTATTCGTCGATTTCAGCTTGTTGGCAACAGTCCATTTTGAGTCGTCGTACTTCTTGTGGATCTCCGGAATTGCATCAATGCCACGCCATTCGGCTTTCCTCAAATCTGGGATTCTAATTTTCGCAAGATTGTTGTCTGGTTTTGGAACTCTGAATGTGCGTGACATGAATTTCGTAGGGTGGGCACGCACGGGCTCGCCGTTCCACTTGATATTCTTGAATGACGAGTCCACGTAGACTTCCACAATGTCGCCGAAATTACTTTCCATATCAATATCACCGTATATATTCAATGTTTTGCCACGGTCCTCTGACGTCACGTTCCGGACGAGATACGGGCCAATAACAATAACTTGTCTATTGGGGGGCGTATTTGGATCAAGGTCAGCAGCCCATGCTGGTGCCCACACATTGTAAATATCCGGGCGATTGAACAACACCAAAATATAATCATGCGACTCAACAACAGCCCTGCTTTCTCCGTCCAGAACAGAGGTAACGCGCAAGTCATTCGTTTCTGTAGCAGCTGATGTGACACGATGACTGAGCAACGCAGCATTACCTCTGATATTATAGAACTTGAACGGCACGTCCCCGTGCTGTTTGATAGAGAACTCGTTCAGGTCTTCAAAGTTACCGTACATGACCAGGATAGGTTTCCCGTCGACAATCGTCCAGGTGAAGACTTCCAAAGTCGAGTATCCGAATCGTAGAGGCCCTGCCTCGTAGTCTGTGACAATGATTCGGGATTCTCGTGATCGTAGAGTCAGTGAGCCTTTGGATGGAATTTGAATCTCGCCGTCAGATAGCGTGCGGACGTTGAGTCGATATGCCTTGCCATATCTTGAATTTGTGTCTCGTGAACGAACTATATAATATCCAGTTAGAGAATGCGGATCGCGGAGCTCCGTCGCAAAGACGTCGTTGTTATCTGTGTAGGCGTATGTGTCGCTGTCGGCAATGAAGTCCGCATTGAGAAGTGTTAGAGAACTCCTGACGAAGGTCCACAGTAATTTCGCCTCACTGGAGCATTGATTAGACAAAATCATATAAAGTTCAGTCGAACACGCACTTAGCCTTGTCTCTGACGATTCTGGATTCACTGATGGCGGCACCATAGTCATACGAAGTATATACTGACGGACTGGCTAGACCTCCCCAGTTCGTGCCGCCATATGTCATGTAGTGCGACATCACTGTAAACTTTTGTGCGATATTATTCTTGTAGAAAACGTTTGCAAATTCTGGGCCGGTCATTTCCATGCAATTGTCGTATCCAGCGCCTCCCCATGCTATCGTCCATTAGTATAAGAGTCTTATCAAGAAAGAAGAAGCGCATACAATCGTAAGCACCGCCTTGAAATTCCGGAGTAAAATTAGGCGTGTTCGCTGAAACGTTGGCGAGATATTCACGATAATTAGTTTGGATATAGAAGTTCGACATTGGATTGCGGCAATCAAATCCCTAGAACTAAGATTAGCGGCAGCAAATATTGTAAGAGCGATCACTTACTCTAGGATATGAGTCAAGTCCATATAAGTCGACAGCAGAAAAATTATTCGGGGTGAATGACTCGAACATATTCAAGTCGTTATGAAACTGCGGCCAGTTAGTTACATACCATTAAATGCAACTAAGGATGCTCACAATCGGAACAACGATTCCCCATTTTCTGGCTCCATCAGAGAGATCCCGCATGTACTTTCTCGCAGAGGGATATATTTCCGACTCCATGTACTCGTTCTCAATCTGAAGCGCGATAACAGTTCCACCTCTATCAATTTGATTTCGCGCGATGATTGGGATTATCTCGCTCCAGTAGCTTTGCCAAGCTTTAGAATACGTGGACTCGTCGGTGCGCACCTCTACACCTTCCTTTGTCACTAACCAGCTTGGAATACCACCAGCCGACGTTTCTGCGTGAATGTACGGCCCAGGTCGCGCTATGACATAGAGACCAGCCAGTTTGGCGGCGTCTAGCATGGCTTGAATGTCGCGTCCGACGCCATGGAATACTATCTTGTCTTCTGTGACGGAGTGAAATCCCCAGTGGAAATATATCGAAACTGCGTTGTGGCCTGTAGCTCGCATCTTTTGGAATATGTCGAGATATAGATGCTGTACTGGCATGCGCCTATATTGAGATTAGAATTCGAAGCAGACATGCAAAATGGCCACGATGTACCAGTAGTGGAATTCGCCGCTGATAATGAACACGGGTCTGTGTTTAATAATGAAGGAATTTTTATCCCTATACCGTATTGTTATTTAATTTCAACCAACGAGCTAATTATTAATACGCACCACTGGACTACATCGGTCAGACCTGTACTCTTGATGGCACTGACTGATATGCCAGTAATGCCGTTCTCATAAAGTCTAGCACTTTTGACTGCAAGGTCATCAACGCGCAAGATCATGTACTGGATCAAGCACAGAACGAAAATAAAGCACGAGAGTAAGGCGACCGTAGCTCGCCGCCAACTTCTTTTGCCCACTTGGGCTTGGCTGAGGATGGACGCATCTGCAGAGAGACGACTTGGTATTGGCGGACGTGTCAGATGCGGTCTTGACTTGGAGCTATCATGGCTCGGACGAAATCGAGACGGGCGGGGGGTAGCTTCCGTCCCCATGGATGAAGTAGCACAATGTCGTACAAGGACCAGGGACCGCTGTCCAAGCAGAAATATTATGAGATGAAGACTACGCTATGAGACGACGTATGAATGACGGCAGAGTGGTGGGAAAGAACACGAGCGATTCGAGGTCAAGGGAAGACAGTAGGTCAGAGTAGATGGGCCAACAGCTAAGCGGTAGAACCAAGAGCAGCTAAAATCAGAGACTATGGCGTGGGAGCGTCGGAAAGCGCGCGCACGGCCCAGCCAGACTACCAGCAGTTGTTCCTTGTATTTTGATAGGAGTCGACCTCAGGCGACGCCGGATCACTCCAACCAGACGGCACTCGGCGGCGGATCCAGTCCGCACGTAGGGCCATATCGACTTCGAGCCAGTTCAGTCCACTGAGCAAAATGCGAACAAGTCCGTACTCCTGCAGTAACATGAATCATGAATCAGAATATACGAAGTATCAAGGTTCCCGTTGACAAACGTTAATGGTACGTTGGGTATAAACGCGAACGGTGCCAGGTAAGGTAGGGGTATGATTTCGTCTTTGTCGGTGACGTCGTCGATGAGGAGTCAAAGCCGCCATCGCGCCTGCCAAAATAAACTTTCCGTCCGTGCTGAGATTTCTTATTGTCGAATCATTATTCCAAGATATACAACCACTTAAATTAAGTGAAACCTGTCAAAAATAGCACTTTCACTAATTTGCTACTGGTGAAGAGCTCCATGGTACACCAGCGACCTATATATGTCAGCAAGTCGGAGTTTCCGTCCCCTGGTGATGCTGAAGAATTCTTACTACACGAAGCTACGAGTACCTTACCTGCCGTAACCTGGCAGCTGATAACAGTGAACCTGCTTATGAAATTCACAGAACAAAGTAAATGAATGCCAAAAATTTCAGGCGGTCACCACTATTCGTGAACAAAAAAATAGTGCATGAGTAATTCGATATGGCAGTCTTGTCATATCAATTTGGCAATTCGATTATGACATAAAACTAATAAACCCGAAGTACTAAACTGCAAAGCCAGCTTATTACTGCAATATATACATTATCTGGAGAGGTAGCACGGAAACAAATGAAAAACGGACAATAAACGAACCAAAATAGCGAGAAAACCAAAGACAAAGGCGCCGGCACTCACCGCCGGGCCAAGGCCCGTAAGCTGTGATACCAACCAAGCCATCCCTGGTCCAGAGCCAGCTATGCCAGTGAAAGCAAGCAAGTTAAATAATAAATGAAGGCCAGGTGCAAAAAAAAAATGGTGCTCTAGGTGGGGATTGAACCCACGACCGTCGCGTTCCTCACACGACCGTGACATCAAGTATAGATGCCGTAATACAGCTATAAGCACTAACAACTTTGTTAGCCCAAAAATCAACAAACTCTAATCTCAGTAGAAAGGGTTAAACTAACCGATGCGCTAACCTCTGCGCCACTAGAGCCTTCTACGATTTGTAAAGGCAAAACTTAAGTGTTTAGGGCTATTCTCAGACGCACGTGACTTTAACTAGATTCATAAGTCTGCCTGCGTCCATCTACATGCGACCTTATTTGGGGACATTGTGCATTCAGAACATGGCAATGATACCTATCGCATACAATGCATCCTACGATATTGCTATAGTACATATCTACCAAATAAAGGCAACTGTAGACAAGGAAACACGCAAACTATATTCATACTATATCGTAACATACACATCCATTATTCTCTAATAATCATCCTCGCCAAAGTCATCACCGCCACCATTTCCTGCGGCAGACGCCTGTCTCTGATAAAACTCACACACCTGCTCCGACGTGGTAGCTTGTTCTGGGCTCTTATCGTCTCTGATGCGGATGAACCGAGGAAACCGCAGCGAAACACCTTTGTTCCTGCCAATTTCGGCAATAGCGGCACGATAGACTGGCGACAGCGACAGATCGGCGGCGAGGACCTCCCACACCATAGTAGGTTCAAACCACACATCCGGTGCGTTGGCATTCGATTGTGTATAGGAGTAGTAGGACCGCGGCTGAGCAGTAGTTGTTTCGGATAACTTCTGGTACAGCGTATCGAGCATCTCTTCAGAAAATCCTGTGCCAATCTTGCATATAGTCTCATATTCTAATCAAGTCAATCATGATCCTCCCACTCAAAAGTTATTGATTTCACCGACCTTGAGTATCCGGATTATAGCACGCGAGCAAAAACGCGCCATACCAATTTGTCCGCTTCCCACGTCCATAAAATGCTCCAATAACTACCAAATCCAGCGAATCGCCCACTCCTGTGAGATAGTCCTTCTTAAGTTTCAACCAATTTCGACTTCTCTTGCTTGGCTCATATCCACTTTCGTCGCCATCAAGCATCTTAATCATCAGCCCCTCGCAGCTGTCTTTGACGCTTTGATCTAAGAATTCTTGGATTTCATCAACGTTTATGCCATCCATATACTTTGCAAATGTAAATTCGCCTTCGACTTCATTGAAGGACTCGTGAAGAAGCTTGCGTCGCTCAGAGAGTGGTGTTCGCAGTAAACTCTGAACGCGATCAGTCAGTTTGGTCGTACTTCTGCAACGAAAGCCTTATACATACCTTTCCGTTCGCATAAAGCATATCAAACGCAAAAATACAAACTCGAACTTTGATATCGCCTTCCTGCACATCCTTTCGCTTTCGCGTGGATAGTACTTGGAAGGGTAAAATCTTCTTAGAGTCTCTATCCCATGCCACAGCTTCGCAATCTAAAACAAAGCTCTTCGTCTCAGGTTTTATAAATCTCTCGATCGCCGACACAATGTCGGGATACTTGGCAGACATGTCTTCCGAATTCCGGGAATACACGTGAGACTTGCCGTTCCCCAGAAAATGAATCTGGGCTCGCTCGCCATCATATTTGTATTCGCAAGTATATTTCTGATCTTGGAATCGATCAAGAACTTCAGTGATTGATTTCGTAGGTTTGGCGAGCATAGGCTTAAGTGGAACGCCTGGTGTCAATGCGCAGCTCGCGCGCAAATTCATGATGCCGTTCTTCACGATTGAGGGAATAATCATGTCGTATGTCGGCATTTCACTAGTTTTATCAACACATGTTCCTCACTGATCCACATGCTAGTATGACCTTACCTGTAAACAGCTCGCAAAATCTCTTCACCATTGACCACATTCGTTGGACTGGGCGATTTCCCTTTCTTCTGTGCTTCCCACGCGACAACCGCCTGCGCTAAACTACTGAGCACAGTCTTCTCTGCCAAATGTATCCTCAACTTCCCTTCCAAGCTACGCACCAGGTACTTCGCTTCATTTCCCTGACACGCCGACAACATCTTATTGATTATACCGACCTTCCGAGACTGGCTCTGTGATCCGGTAATCATCGCTATTTCCTTGAGATTCTTGAAGACACCCTCGACGGTGAGTGGTCTCGGTTTAAACATCGTCGGTTGGTTCATTCGTGAATTTTGTGCGACGGTGCCCAGGTCTCCGGTTTTTTGATAGTCGGCTTTGATTTGAGCTTGAGATCGGCCGGTGCATTCCCCAATCGCTTTCATCAAGATAGATTCCCCGAGGCCGATTTCGATGCCCTCGTAGTCTGGCGATAGGCGATTTATAAACAAATACACGACTTGGAGGAGTGAATCGGGAGTGAGAGCAAGTACTTCCTGGAAAAAGGCGGCGCAATAGGATATAATTTCAAGACGCTTGGTTGTCGCTTCAATTTTCTCAAATGTGGCGCATATAGCAGCGTAAGGGACTGGTGAACCTGGCGGCCATTTCAATTTTTTGGAGAATTCTTTCTTAGCAAGGGGCCTGTGCATACGTTAGCATATCGTAGCCTGTGAGAGCGGATATGACTTACAATTCCTCCTTGATTTCGTCTTCGCGAAGTACAGGCTCTTCCTCACTAGCCTCGGCCTCCACAGACTCGCCAGACGAAGATACTTCCGTTTTAGTAGCTTCGTCACGACTCATCTCCAATTCTACCTCACCATTATTCTGCTCCGAGAGAGCCTTGCCTTCCGCACCACTGCCAGTGTTCCCTCGGTTCTTCTTCGGCAACCCACCGTTCTCCGATTCACTACCACTCCCACTCCGTCCCCCCCTCCGCTTCCTTCTCTTCGTCCCCTTCACGTCTTGATTTCCATGCGTCCTCGAAATCGGCGACGACGGTGGCGAGCCATTAACGACTTTCTGTCCCGGGGACGAACTCAAACCGCTCTCCTTTCCGTCCGAATCCGGTGTAGAAGAAAGTTCATTCTTGTAAAGTTTCACACCTGCGCTGTCATTCTCATCTCTTCTATTCTCAGGGCTCGCTGATGTAGCTGTATCATTAGATATCATCAAAGTTGCTTGGCGTTTGGCCCTCGAACCAGCAGGACGCGCAAAAAAGCGTCTATATTTGTCAGCACTAAGTACTGAACATTGCGATCGCTGTAATCACTTGAATGAGAAATAGGGTACCAACGTCAACGTCTGCTGCGAAGGCTGTACAGGAGCCATGAATCTTAGCCTCGACGCTCGGAATATCAATAATCTTGGACTATTTAATACTCGAGTACTTGCAAATGCTCTGACACGCCAGGCGCTCTTCCAATAAATATACCAAAAACGCGTTATAAGCGTTGCCGTGCGTAAGGGCTGCTGCCCGTGGCGTGGATGACACACGATTGACGGTAATTGCCAAGGACGTCAGTCGACGGCGAGCGATGTGCGTGATAAATCCCGATAGTCAGCAAAGCATATAACACAACAGGAGTTGCTATCAGCAGAGGGTATAGCAAAACTAAAGAGTATGACGAATTAGATGTTTGATCTCGCAGTCATGAAGGTTTGGTAGACCTGCGCGAGCGTAAATTTTAGGCACACAAACACAGATCACGTGTGACAAGGACGCGTATAACTTTAAACGCGTTCTGTGACGAGGCGTTTGATATTCTACATTCCTCGAGCTACCAATATATACGCCTAAATTTTGATAGCTCTGACTATATGGTGCACGACAGTTTGTACTAATCTGGATGAGCTCCCTGCAGCATTAATTTTTATCCGCTAACTAATCTACTATAACATGACTGCTTTCTATAACAGAGCACATTTGTTACTTACATATCAACTACTTAAATAACTATAACTGCATCTCGTTATTATCATATATGCTTCCATTAACTTTAGACCTCCGAGATCCTTGTGTACTATGCCGTAAGAACGAAAACCCAAACGCACTATATGTACGAAAAAGCCGAAAACTATGTATATATCAATCCAAAAAGTTAGATTACAGAGCTAGGAAATCAAAATTCTCCCATTCTTTGCTCGAGAGAACTTCCTCCCAAGAGCAATTCTTCGTCCAAATATCTTGCAACACGTCCTTTAGCATGCGCCAGCTGCCACAATGCGTGGCGATAAATAATTTATCGATTCGTGCAAGTGCAGCAGTTCTGTCTTCCCGCAACTTCAGCTCACAGCCGATGATGAACATAGGCCAGACCATTTGCAGGTCAGGGTCACTTCCGACTTCCATGATTGCGTGCAACTTCTGAAATTCCTCGACTGATTTAGCGATACGACGTCCAGAAGGATCCATACCGGTCGACCGCAGCAAGAAAATTGAGGCTGCCTGCGCCCAGCACTGAGTTCCAATCATGTGCTGCACATAGTTGTATGAATCTCTGCCATCCCACTTCATCAAGCTAGAGTAGTTGCGAATGCGATTCTCTATCTCAGATGAACGGTTCTGGATATCCGCGAAAGACATCGGCTCGGAATTGTATTTGATGTCGTGACGAAGGTGGCATGTGTCTGAGATCGCGAGCATGAGCTCATCCGGACATCCCATGATCCCCTCCACACCAGAGTCATCAGTGCTGAGAGGGAAGAAATATGGGCCCGAGAGGTGAGGGGCGCGGTAATCCTTCGCACAAGCAGCAAGAAGAATGTCATACCAAGCAAATATTCGGAATAGGAACATGCCATTAGAAGCCGATAGAACATCCGCAGCCAGGTCGCGATCTTCGATAATCGACGAGAACGCCGCCAGATGGGATCTGACAGTAGCCGACTTGCCAGTATCCATAATCTATATGTATGTTAATTAAATAACGGCATGTCCTTTCAATGCAGGCCACATACCTCAAACGTGATTAAGAAGTAAATCACGGTAAGAACAGCAACACCGAGACCACGACTTCTCTTTGGCTGATTGCGGATACTAGATATATTTGGAATACCAATACCCAAAGCAGTCTGCGTGCTGCTAGATGCCAAGCCAGGAGATTGGACTGTCAGTGCATTGGCTGCCGCCCCATTGGGTCCGACGCCAGACACAGCATTCAACACATCACCCAAAAATTGGAGAGTGCGCGAATGATATTCGAGACCAGTAGCATAGTATGATTCGCTTTTGTGACGATTAGACAAGTGCAAGCTAGCCAAGCACAGGAATGACGACAGAGCAAGCTCGTGCGTGCAGTATGTGATAGCTAGGCCAGCCAAAGGCGAATTGCTTAGATTGTCTAGTATTGGAGTGAGGTCTGTGAAATAGTATTGCAGTAATTCCTGCTCCTCTGGCTTGATGCTCCAGAACATACCCAGGTCGCGAGTGACACCCGGTGAAAGCGACTGCTGCTGGTGCTGGTGCAAGTCCATCGTATTTGGAGGCGAGCCATAAGGATTTTGAATAAGTCTCCCGGCTGTGATGCCCGTGGGCCTAGGCTTAGCTGAATTGATATTGACAATCTCTTCTGGTTCGTCATTATCTGTTGGTTCTTGTTTTATATCTTGAGAAGCGCTAGCTGGCGTCATCACAGTATCAGGTGTAGCGCCAGGTGAACTGTGACTTGTCGCCCGTGAGCTTGGAGTTGCAGTAGCCGGTTCTGTCTTGACTTTCTTCGCAGAAGGGTCTTCATCAGAGCTGGTGCGCTTCTTACGAGGTCGTTTAGTACCATCGAAGTTGTTCTGGACCACAAACTTCAGCTCCCTCCCAATCGGCTTGGCCGTCGCATCAGGAGTCTGGGGTGCTGGTTCCCCGGCAGCATCAATCGGAGTTGTTCCAAGATCACGAGCACCGGTAGAGCTTCGAGCAGCTAGAGACTCTTTTAGTCGAGGACGGCGTCTGAAACCGACAACTGGACGCCCCTTCATATCAAAGTGGACACCACTAGCAACATGACGGCTGTCATCCACATCAAAGGATAGTCGCAAGTCGTAACCCTCGCACTGTCGGTTATTCTTAATGCAGTTCATACAGAAAGGTTTACCCTCATCACATTTTCTTCTGCGGGCCTTGCACGTCCAGCAGCCACTTCGCACGCGAACGATTTTCTGGTTCTGAGGTGGAGGAACGGGTGGAGCACAGGAGGCCATGTTAATAGGCGGAGCTTGTTGTAGGGTCTTAGTCGTAGTCGGCGGAACTGGCGAACTCACTTGAACGCTGCTGTAAGCGAACAATGGAACCTGGCCAAAAAGAGACTGGGGAAGCTGCGTATTAGACATGGCTGAGGTATTAGATGTAGAAATCGCTGAACAGTGAAATCCCGATGCCAGCACAAGTCGCGACCAAAAAGTACTCCGCGAGACTTCGCGAGTGCGAGTAGGATAGTCGAGTATAAACCCGAAAACTCGAGATTAACAAGCGACCAAGAGGGGGGCGGAGGGGGTAGAGGAAATGTGAAAGTGTGACGATAGATTTTGTCAGTAAAGGATTTGAAGGTAACCGGGCAAGAGGTCGAGGTAGGATGGTGTCCGCATGGCGAGCGCATGTCGTGAATGAAGGTTAGAGTTCTCTGTAGTTGAGCGAGGTTTCGCATTGACTTCGGAAATAGTAATACTGATACGCTGTTGAGAACTATCGGTAGACACATTGAAATAGACATAAATGCACAAGATTGTGAGGACGGGGCATAACTAAGCCAACAGTAAGCGAGACTTCACCCCCGATACGCGGACCGGTCACTTGGCTGGTGCGCCGAGCCGCATAGCGAGGGCCTTCAAGCCAAGTCTGGTATAGTGGGAGCAAATCACGCTGCGGCCGGCCGCGCGCCGACGCACTGGCCGTCGGCCGCCTGGGCAACTCATACAGAAACCGAATAACAAGCACACTGTGGGCAACTATTACTTGCATGTCTACACAAAAAAACAGCTCGAAACAGTCACGATCCGTGCCTTGCGTGGCTGCCGCCGGTCCCTAGCTTTTAGAGCCTTCCTAAGCTCACGAATGAACTGCTGGTCGAATCTTACCGGTGGCTATCTCCCGTAGCAGACTGATAATTAGGCGGGGAGACGGAATCTCGCAGGTCTTAAGTCTGTGTGCCCGCTAATTCGAAAACGAACACCAAGGGATACTTACAGTGGCAAGATGACACTGATTGTAGCGCGGCTTTTGAATAAAATTGGCGATAGCGCACGGATCGTTGGCACTGACCGCGGGTAAAAATTCACTTGCTGTGAGCACCGTAGGAAACCCTTGTCCGACTGAGTTTTGTTCAGCTCCCGCCTCTTTGGCCTTTTCAGCATTTGCTTAGGCGTAATCATACTTCTAGAACAACTTGAAGCGTCGAGGAAGTCGCCAATAGACAGAGTTCTCGGGATCTTCTTCCCCGTCACCTTAAAACTTCCAGCGCTCCCCAAAGGCATCTCATGAGCTTTATCAATTACATTCTCATATTCTGGATGTACGATGTAATGCTTCATATCAGCTTTTTCGGAAATATTTTTAGTGCGCTCATCGCAGGCAAATCGCATATACCGTAAACTTCCTGCGGACCGGAAAAAAGTCGTGTCATCTTGATCGACGAGATTTGCAATTCGGCTGCTTTTCGGAGCCAAAACATCTTCTCTGTTGACTGCTACTGGTTGATGTTCCAGCTACCGGCCAGGTACGGGTTAAAGACATACTGCAAATGCCGACCACATAATTGCGAATTAATGCCCTTATTATACACCTTTTATATTGCATTCATCGAATATGTCCGCTTCCTTTGTTGCTTTATAGTCTCGGTTGGTTGACTTGTTAATCTTTGTGCAATGTGTTTTGGACATGGATACCTACAAAGTGCCTTATTTATTCCTTTCGGAATTTTATCGTGCAAAAAATTCCTTAGCTCTAGCCCAAACCATTCGCTTCGCATCCAATTCCAAATAGCTTCAAGTCACTTGTAGTTCACAGCTGTACAAAGGCTCACTCACTTGATATAAATTGGTTTAATGACATTCTACATGTTCTGACTAGTTGCGGCATAACAACGACACTCGTGATACTAATTACCACTTGGCGGATACCTTATAGGTGTTAGTATCATTCGTGATTGTGTAGTCCCTGATGTGTCTGTACAGGGAGGTCCAAACTACAAGCCAAAAATGGATATGTAAAGCTTATGATAATTCACGATCTACTTGCGCGACGCTTGACAAATACCGCCTAATGTATCCATGCGTTGAGATCGCGTGGAACCTTTGCGAAAAAACTGCAGAGTCTCGTAGTGTTGCTCCTGCCTTATTTAAAGAGCAGAGATATTGACATTCGCATTGTCTTGACTTGAGAGCTTATAATGAAATATTCTTGGGTATCCCAATCAGCTATTGACTTGGCCAGTTGCGACTATCAGTTTCCAGATGCAGTTTAACCGTGTTCTAGATAATTTCTGCACAGAGCCACAG
Organism: Lipomyces mesembrius; assembly: GCA_038497805.1. Classification (NCBI taxonomy): domain Eukaryota; kingdom Fungi; phylum Ascomycota; class Lipomycetes; order Lipomycetales; family Lipomycetaceae; genus Lipomyces; species Lipomyces mesembrius. Next base: position 69,579 of record MU972933.1, read on the forward strand.
TTCAATAGCTCTCATATTCTCAATGTGAATTGTTCGTTCCTGTTCTTACCTAGCTTTATAGTAGCGACCATAAATATACCTCTTGTGTGCGAGCGGTTATGGTATGGCCGGCGATAGATCATTCAAGTGGCATAGAATAAGTCCCCGAAATTAATTGTCATACCTGTAAACTGTGGGAAAGTTTTCGTTGAACGGCTGTGTCAGAACTAATATCGTGACAAATATTCTGGTGCATGACAGTTGTGAAAATGCATTGCAACTTCCATCTGTCAGCTTATGCAGGCCAATCGATCATAAGCAATTGCAAGCGATATTTTCCAGGTATCCATAGGCGTTAATGGATATCATTGTGACTTGTGCGTTGTTCCAGCCGGTTGACGCGAACAGTTGGACAGCAACGAAATCTATGAGAGATAGGATGACACATCTATCACGATTTGCGACCACGAACAAAATACGTCCCAATTTATTGCACATCTACTGACCATCATATCCCAACGACTTTTTTTGTCTTTACTTATTTCAATTTACAGTTTCTACATCTTGAATACTATAAGATGTCAAAATATTCGGGGTTTGATGGTGTGTATAAGAGCGACAACTCAATCACTGGATGATAACTGATCGACGGGCGAATTTACAGAGGACGATTTCTACGACGACGAAGAGGATTACGACCAAGTAGAAGGTACAGTATCAGTTGCGTCTAATGCTTTCGCAAATGTTCTAATTGTCGTACAGCCCTAAGTCCAGAGGATCGAAGTGCGTAAATTTCAAATATAAATCAATGGGATCAGATTGAACTCATATATCGACAGAACAAATGGAGGACGCGGTTGCCCAGATCAAAAGAATATTGAAAGACACAACAGTCACAGAGGCACAGGTCCGGGACGCTGTGTGGAATTACTATTTCGACGTTGATCTGTCAGTTAAGTTCCTTCGAGGTGAGTGCCATTGCCACGTTTACTCGACCAATCATGAACGCAGTTGACGCTTATTCGAACTAGATCAACTGAAAAAGCAAGAAAATAAAAAAGTGCCTGCAGCAAAAAGGGCTGCACCATCAAAAGGTTTGTTAATTTTCTCACATTTTATGTGTCCTTGAGTTTCCTTGGTAGTGGGTTCTAGTTTATAATACGTTGTCTGTACCAAAGCTTTTCGTGAACGATCACTATTTGCGGATACAGTCACCTGCAGGTGGGGGACGGGTCATTGCTTCAGCGAGAATCTCCGTCTTTCAACACAACCGTCGTCCTCGATATCACAACAGAGAATACCGCTGGGTTCGATTTGTCAGTATGGCATATCGGTCTTCGATGGGATTTCCTGGAGGCTTCCCATGTCGATGAACACGGATATTACGTATTGCGGCCGCCCGACGCCTAGGATGGGATTACTCGGTGGATCATCAAAGTTGGCGGCACTTGCCAAAGCACGAGCGGTAAAGCGGCAACAAGAGAGGGAACAACAACCACAACAACCACAACAACAACAACAACAACAACAGAATCAGCCCATGGAAGATGTGCAGCTAGCAATTCCGTCGATGCCGTCAACAGTCTCGCCATCTGGGTCGTCACTCGATCTCGACACAGGTGTGCTGTCATCGCGGTCCGAGAGCGGAGCATTAGTCTCGAAGCGACTGACCAGTCTCCTTGCCGAACGCAGTCGCGATCGTGGACGCACGTCTTCCCGTGCAATATCACCCGAGAAGCAGTCCTACCTCCTCCGTACAGGCAGCCACTCTCCGTCCATCTCGGCACATTCGCCGATAAGATCTGACCTGTCCTCGGCCTCAGCGGTGTTCTCCGAAAAGATACCTTCAAGCTTTGCGACGTCGTTATGTGACTCGTCTTTCGCTCCATTGACATCTTCGTCCGCTACATCTCCGTCGTCGTTTCCTGGCGGGTTGCGTGGGGATGAGGGTGGAAAGATGCATAAGGAAATGAGTGCGGATGAGATTTGGAAGCTGATTACTAACAAACCGTTCTTTTACCTACCAGTCACCGAAAGACAAGCTGAAGAAATTACAAAGAATTTTGATAAGCCGAGTCCTGATGATATCATCAAAGAGACACAGGCAACGAAGGGAGGCACTGCTAGTACGTATCGACCGTTTATGTGGCCGGTTCACTGGCTAAACTAAAACTATACTTAGACGCCCCGGCCTCGAAGAAAGTTCAAACTCAGAAAGGGAAAAATCGAGCTGGGCTCGAGAGAGATCTGCAGTCGTTGTCCATACAAGACCCCGCAGTTAAGGTTCCTCAACCGAAACAGAAGATCAATGTGGTAGAAAAGTTTACATCCTCACACAGGAAGGCCCACATCAACTTCGTCGTTGTAGGACACGTCGACGCTGGCAAGAGTACACTTATAGGACGCTTGTTGTACGAGGTGGGAGCTATAGACGAGCGCACTATACAGAAATACAAACGAGATGCGAATAATATTGGTAAAGGCTCGTTTGCGTTTGCCTGGGTCTTGGACCAGAGTGAGGAAGAGCGTGAGCGTGGCGTGACGATGGATGTGGCAATGAATTCGTTTGAGTCGTCAAAAGTTGCTTTTACGATTCTGGATGCACCCGGACATAAGGATTTTGTGCCGAATATGATTGCCGGAGCATCAGAGGCAGATTTCGCTGTACTGGTGATTGATTCATCACCGAACGCGTTCGAGGCAGGATTTATTCAGTCAGGACAGACAAAGGAGCATGCGCTACTTGTGCGCAGCCTCGGTGTGCAGAGAATTATTGTCGCTGTTAACAAGCTTGACAATACCAGATGGTCCGAATTCCGATTTGATGAGGTAAAGGAGACGTTACTGGCGTTCCTTAGCGCAGCTGGCTTCTCGGAATCGCAGACGACTTTTGTTCCGTGTAGTGGATTATCTGGTGATAATATCGTGAACAGATCTACTCGTCCAGAATTGAGCTGGTACAATGACCGCAGTTTGCTAGAGGAGCTCGAGAACTTGACAACTGTTGAACACGACATCGGTGCTCCACTTCAATTGTCGGTCACAGATGTATTCAAAGGAGGCAACTCTTCGAGCGCGATCAGCATCACTGGACGCATCAACGCGGGAAATATTCAGGTTGGAGAAACAGTGCTCGCGGTCCCCAGCAATGAGACAGCTACGATTAAATCTATTACGATCGCCGACCAGCAAAACGACTGGGCAGTCGCGGGCGACAATGTTCAGATCGCATTAAGTAACATCGACATTGTGCATCTTCGTGCGGGAGATATTCTGTGCACGTCATCGAATCCTGTGCGGTGCGCCAAGACATTTTCGGCGAGGATTATTGTTTTCCAGCTGCGAATTCCGTTGATTAAAGGGTCAAATATTTTGATTTATCGCGGTCGTACAACCGAGGCGGCTAGGATTTTGAGATTGACTGCTGTGGTGGATAAGAGCACTGGAAAGATTACGAAGAACAAGCCGCGTCATTTGATTAGTGGGCAGACCGCGATCGTGGAGTTGGAGGTCATGGGCTCTAGCTTCCCGATGGAAACATTCAAAGCTAGTAAGGATTTGGGAAGAATCGTCTTGCGGCAGGATGGAATCACGGTTGCCGCGGGAATAGTTGAGGAGATTCTGTCTGTCAAACATGACGCTACGAGGGATTGAGATATCATTACTGCATATTGTAAATATTTCTATGGTTCATATTGTACATATTTAGACAAATGCATTGAATTAATGCGTTCTACTAATTCGTCATATTTTTTCATACTGGTTCCAAAATGGATCGGTTTTTATCGTGGCGACCTTCTCTCTTCGAATAACGGGTCTACCGTTTTCTAGGTCTATGTACGACAGCTCCGTTATGCCTAGTTTCTCAATTTGCTTGAGGGCCTTGTGGAAGTTAATACCGATCTGCGCGATGCCGTGGCTGTCGTCTGACAGGCAGAACTGGCCGCCCTTCTCCAATACCATCTGCTAGTAATTAGCATGTCGGTGGCATTCTCAGCATCGTACGATAATTTACCTTGCAGATGTCAGCTCTGGGATATGGCTCACTCCATCCTTTTCTGATCGCAGCTGAATTGAGCTCAATTAGCCCGCCGTATCCAATAATAAACTCCAGATTCCGCTCAACCCGTTCCAGTACTTCTGGCCACTGGGTAATAGTTGTTTCGGAATCTTCCACCGAGAACAGTCGTATTAGATCAAAATGTCCCACAATCGGCGGTTTCAAATCGACAATCATGTCATACTGCTCGTCAAAATACGCCGCGTACAAGTCTCGAGGAGTGCCGGCCCCGCATTTCAGCATGGCGAGTTCCCACGTCGATACGTCGAAATCGATGGGGACTTCCTTGACATGGTGGACTGAGCCTACAAACATGTCGAAATAATATTTGCTTCTGAGATTGGCGATTAGGGATTTAAAATCCGGGCGGATGTAATCCGTTTCGCAACCTACTAGCAGGGTGATTTGGTCAGCGTATTGTGATTGTAGATGCCGGGCATGGTGGTAGAATTTGTCGAAATTGGACTCGAGATCGGATATCTGAAGGTGTTTCTACAACATGCGATTAGAATCGTGCGCGTGAGAAGACGCTAAATGTAAAAGGTTGGAGAGTTACTTCTTCCGGGTACAGATCAGCTAGGTTGTTGCGAGGAATATGTTCTGTTAGGCAGTAACTTTTAAACCCCCGTGCGATGGCTTCCTTGACTATATCGTCTAAGTGATCTTTTGCGTGGAGAATATAATCTCCGCTGTGTGAATGGTGGGACCGCATTAATTTCCGTATGTATATATGCAGTCTCCAGACTTTCGAGTTCGTCAAGATCAATAACTAGCCAGTATGGTAATAGGTCAAGAAGATGCTATGGAGGCCCTGAAGATGTTACCCGGACTATAGACTTAGTATGATACATAGCAGCGCAGATATGCCGTCGGTGATAATAGCCGTTACCCTCCTTGAGTGTGAGTGAAGATGAAAGCCGTTTTAAGCGGCTTAAAAAGCAATGTCCTGCACTTACTCGCGATGCGATGCGAAGCGTCGCATCCTCGGGGTAACCTTGGATTGTAAACAGTTTGGAAATGCATTGGTATGAGATGTAGCCAATCTCTTACGTCGCGGAATGCGCTCTTCAAGGCTGGCAATCGAGTACTGTTCCATTTTCAGTTATTTCTATGATGTCACCTACACCGCAAACATTGGCCCTGAGCCTATGTGATCTGCTATATTGTAGATGTCGATCCAGTTTCTGTGCCATTGACTATTTACTTGCATTATTTGTTTATATAACATGTAGATATTAATGGTACATACTATTCTGCGAGGTAGTGGAATTAGCCAATGTCGTCTTAGCTCTCTTCGAAGTCATTTAAGCTCTGCAGATTGATGAGTCGACCAACCATGGTCGAAGCTTCGAAGACTAACGCATCCGCCGCCAACTGTTCAGTTGGTCGCTAGCGCGAACCCTACCACGACGAATCCGGAAGGACCCTCGGGATGGGATCAGTTCCTTTTCGTCGAGCTGGGTTGATTACGGCGTACCGTCGGGTATCCGTTGGAGGTCTGGACTATAGCAGCCAGCAACAAACATATACTAACGATCTCGCTTAACGCCATCGGCCTCCTGGCAGCAATAATTTATTACAAACTGGATATGGCACTGGAATGCGTATATTGTAGGAGACTGGGGTTCGGGCGCTAGAATTGGTAGCGCTGAGAACGGATCCAACCGGGGAAGAGAGGACGTGCTCTTTTAAGCGATAAACGACAGCCACGTGCTGCGACCCAGCGGCCAACAGTGGGGATGACTTTACTTTTGGTATGTGGAACGAACATCAGCGATATCACTAGCGACGCAACGTGCAGTCTCTTGCACGCAAGAGAATGTTGTGTCGACGGTATCATAGGTGGATGCTTCACTAAGTTGAGGGAGGATAATGGGATATTTGCCGCAGTCAGATTTGAGATGTGCGGTGCCCGGCCAAGGGCCAGGGCCAGGGGACGATGTGCACTAGTGCAGGCATTAGTGTGGCGCCAAGCGCTATCATAGGCGCGTGTACATCAGGTTGCCTTTGTGCTGAGCGAACGTAACAGTTGTCTGCCATACCGCACTGAGCCCTATTTGATAGTTGCGATTTTGTTGTTTGCCGTGGTCCAAGGCGCGCTTCCTTCAGGGTCCCCCCACTTTCGGAGATCCGGACCGCGCTTGGAAGTTTCTTTCGCAGTTACAAAGCAGAAGGTGAGCGGGACAGCGGAAGTTTAGCTAAAGTGGTCGGAGCGGGATGGCTCACGTATTGTCAAGGGTGTGAAGGGTTAGGGCATTGCGACTGAGCCGCGCTGCCACAGTAGCACGCCAGGCTCCAGCGGGAGATTGACTGAGCCTTACTGCCCGGACTCCCCACGCAGTCGACCAAATATCCCCCCAAATCGTGGGGAATTCCGGCTTCCCGGCCTCGTAATCTCCGTACGCTCCATCTCGCGTGCGGGTCGCGCGTCTTCTCGTCCTTAGCTATATCTATCTTGCTCGTCGCCATCTCTTCAACACTTTGATCTCGACGTGATCTGAATACAGCTCAAGCAGCATTGTTCCATTCAGATATTTAACCTCGCCTGTATTCTCACCTGTGCCCATTCACCCTACGACACTGCGAGTGTTGCAAGCAACATTTCTAACCTCTTATCTGATCTACTGTCGCCAGTGACTGCCTCATGGCGCCCTCTGACGGCGATGCGATCGCATCTGCCGCCGGTACCTTATGCGCCTCGCGTTCAACTTCTGTTTCATCTTCCGATTCGGCCCATTCGTCTGCATCCTCAGAAGTCGCGATTATATCGGACAACATATATACACAATATTCTGACGAATCGCCATTATTATTTGTTCGCGCGCTCTACAACTACACGTCCGACGAGCCGACCTCACTCTCATTCAAAAAGGGGGACGTGATATCAGTTTGCTTACAACTTGACACGGGCTGGTGGGATGGCCAGCTCGGCGAAAACAGAGGTTGGTTTCCCAGCAACTACTGCGAGGCCATAGATGTGCACGACTTAAGTGAGGAAATTATTGCGTCCTGTCGCTACGACGAACATGTTGACGAAAATGAGTACCAAGCCGACGATGGGGAAGGACGACAATCACCACTCAGTCTCTCCAACGCTGACCAAGTTTTGGATTCAGATGCTCGACGGTCGAGACCACCAACATTGGCTCAAAGACAAGGAATGCCTAGTGTGACCGTCGAATCGCCGGCGTTGTTCTCATCACATGTATGCCTCTCTATGCTGTTCGTTATGTCATACTGCGACTAACAATTATCCAGCACTCCTCATCTGACACGGTATTGCCCCGAGCCTCCATCACTAGTCTGACCCTCTCAGAACTCCGCCCCGGATTATCATGGGACGATATACAGGCTGCGGTTATATCCACAGTCGAGCGACTTCTAGAAGTTCTTCGATCCTACCAAAAGTCCGAATATAGTGACCGTGTCAACGATTTGTTGGATTGTCTTTCAGCCGTAATGACCAGCGCCGGATTTCCGGGATTCGCTGTCGGTCCAGCAGACACACAGTATCATCATGCCTTTCGACAGCTCATGGCTGCTCTTGGTCGACTCGAACTTTCAGCCGAGTTAGCGTCGGCGACTGATTCCACGCAAAGCGATCATGAATGTCAAGCTGAATGTGAACGAATATTGGCTGCCACGGCACGATTTGTCTTAGTGGCCCGACACAATCGACCGGAGCCGGTGACAAGGCTTTTGCCCGGATTTGTCGATAAAGCTAATGTCGGCGGCAACTGGACTGGCAACGGAGTGCTCTCGTCCGCCTCTTCTCTCTCGCCACTCTCATCTACTTCGAACTCCTCGTTCGACAATTTCTGGGGCTGTCAACGCAATCGCGAAAATTCAACCGTATCGTTAATGTCGTTGGATGACCAGTTTCTCGATTATGCAGAAAACGAGCGCTCAACTATCACCAACGTCGCACGAGATATACTTCGATTTTTGGAGCAACCGTACGCGAAGTCATCAGATGAAGATATACTGATGGAGAAGGCTTTACGGACCATGGACCTCGTACGGACGTTTCTGGCATTCCTGGAATCGATCGACTTGACCCCGCTCTCAAAACCAGTGTCACTGACTGTTAGCGACTTTCGTGCTCAAAAGCAAAATTTGTATGATGCCATGGCCGGATTTGTTCTCGAGACCCAGAATGTCACATTGCTAACCGATCCTGCTCCATCGCTGACGCGAATCCAGCGCCTTCGCAACGCCGTCAAGGAAGTTGATGCATCGGTGCAGGCGATGATGTTGGTGATTCAATTACTTGTTCAAGAAAAAGAGCTCAGGGATCTCAAGGGCCCCAATGCTATACTTCCACCGCAAGCTCTTCACGGTCAGCAGCGATCGAGCATCAAGGTCCCGCAACCCGAGACGTCGTACTTTGCTTTTCTTGGCGAGGATGAGCGAGATCAGACGAGTCGGGATCCTACTCCTTCTGGTAGCGTCAGTAGTGGCGCAAACAAGAGCGGCATGAAGGTCAGGCAATTCTTTGGCCACGAGCCGCCTTATGGGAGTGTTGCGTCCGCTCGGGATGGACGAGACGTGACGCCGTGGTATTTAGAAAATGAACACGAAGATGAGCTGGTCTATAACGCCAAGGGCAGCGTCAAGGGTGGTGCTCTGGTCGCACTTATGGAGCGGCTGACAAGACACGACTTCTTGGATACGTCATTTAACACGACGTTCTTGCTCACGTACCGAAGTTTCACAACATCTCGCACGTTCTTTGAAATGCTTATTGCCCGATTCACAATTCAACCGCCCGACGGACTATCTGACGAAGAGTTTGAGGAATGGCTTGATCGCAAGCAAAAGCCAATACGTTTACGTGTTTTCAACATCCTCAAGATCTGGTTGGAGCAGTACTGGGATGATCCATCAGATGAATCAGACGCGGATGCGGCTATGTCCCGTGATATTCTTTCGTCATCGGCGGCATTTGCAGCGCAGCTCATACAGCAGGTCTTTCCAGGAGCTGGTGCGCTGGCAAAGATCGTTCGGCAAAGGCAACAGGGCCACGATGTATCGAAACGCCTGATTTTAAATCTCGGTGGGTCAGTTCCACCGCCTATCTTACCAAAGCGCGGTTTGAAGAAACTGAAGTTCACGTATATCGATGCTCTTGAGTTTGCTCGGCAGCTCACGATCATAGAGTCGGGGCTGTACAACCGGATTAGGCCGCTAGAGTGCCTTAACCGAGCATGGAGCGCCAAGCGTAATAGTTCGGTAAGCTCGAATGGATCGAGCACCGGAGCTGCATCGGCGGAGAATATCAAGTCTCTGATTATATATTCCAATCAGTTAACGAATTGGACGGCTCAGGCTGCACTTACACAGACTGATTTGAAGAAGCGTGTCAATGTTATCAAACATCTCATATCTGTCGCGGAGGTAAGTGCGCCCGTTTATTTATTCCTTTCACTTTGATCCTAACTGCGGCTTAGAAATGCCGACAACTTAACAACTTCTCGTCCATGACTGCTATCATCTCTGCTTTATATTCAGCTACTATTCACCGACTCAACCGTACTTGGGAGCAAGTCCCTCACAGATCACAAGTCATGTTGGACAACATGAACCGTCTAATGAATTCAAGTCGAAACTTTGGAGAATATCGTGCAATGCTGCACTTGGTCAACCCGCCATGCGTCCCTTTCTTCGGCGTGTACCTCACCGACCTGACGTTCATCGAAGATGGAAACACCGATATGCTCCTTAACCAGGCTAGTGACGCACAAATGATCAATTTCTCGAAGCGTGCCAAGTCCGCTGAAGTCATCCGCGAGATTCAGCAGTACCAATCAGTACCTTACGCTTTGGCACCGGTTCCAGAGCTACAAGAAATCATAAAGGATGGCCTCGCGAACGCGCCGCCTATCGAGACTTTGTACGATATGTCGTTGAGCATCGAGCCTCGTGAACGGGGCGACGAGGACAAGATTTCAAGGTTGTTGCAGGATAGCGGGTTCCTATGAATTTGATAGTTTGCGAGATTGTGATGCAGTTTTGGGGCATGGCATTGTTATATTTTACTTACTGTTGCCGTTGCATTGTTTGTTGGAGTCGGTGGCTAGTCTTTTTAACTTTGAGGGTGTTTAACGTTAATTGAGGGTTGTGTTAGGATTATATCATATGCATATGCCGTGTTAGTTATATTAAATAAAAGTTTTGATATAATATAGTGCTGTATTATCTAGCGAATGGCGACCGTTCAAGTTGCTACAAACAGTCATGATAGTGCTGTAGGCATAATTTGCTCCATAGAAATGTCTGCTTGATCATTCGACTGTCCCGAGTGGTCTGTCAAGTGCAAATGCATTGCCCAGCATCTGGGACGTGCGGCTCATAGGAAATGATGCTATAGTTCCCAGTTCGCAGTTCCGCCATGACGCGCCTCAATATTCTTCAGCTCTTTCGCTATTTGGACATCTAAGGCAAGCGACAATCTGGCAACAATGAGTGGGCCACAGGACCTACGCGATATTCTCTCGAGCCTGAAATCTCACGATCCGACGTCGCAGTCCAAAGCGCAGGCCGTCCTGCAATTCGCCTCACTCCTCCAGAACGAAGCTAGCAATGACGCAACACGACGTGAGCTGGAGGTATATCTTCATGACCTCCTCAAGTCTAAATCTACATATGCACTGGCGTTTGCAGTAATGACGTCGCTGTTCCACATTAACGTTGGGATCGCGAGCGAGATATTCATGAGCTCGTCACGTCAGGTTAATGAGTTTATGTCCGGGAATATGCTAGGGGATATCGATGTCACTGAATGGTTTCTGGAGATGCTATCTGCTGCGTGTGCAGATAAGCTGTGCCGTACGGAGGTGGAAACTAAGTACCGGGTGGTAATAGACAGGGCTGTTAAAAATAATTACGGCAGTCAGAGCTCGAAGGCGCTTGCTGCTTCTATTCTTGTGAAGTTGGCAGCGGTACCGAAACCTCCGTCGGTACAAGGTTCACCCACGACTGTGCCTGATGGAGCAGGTGTGGATGTGGATGCCTTGGCGGATATGCTACGGGCGATTGTGGTCGACAAGCGAGATGATAGTACTACTTTCGCGAATGCGTTGGAGGGACTTACGTATTCCAGTCTTAACGTGTCAGTTAAGGAGATGCTGGCGCGCGACAAGGATTGCATAAAGGTGCTACTGGACGTACTGAAAGAGAGAGTTCCTACTATTGCACCACCGTCTGTGATCTATGGCGTGCTGACAATCTTGTCAAACCTGACCGCCTATCCCGCATTGCAAACAAAAGAGGGAACACAGATCAAGAAATTAAGGTCCTATGCGAATGCTGGGAAAGGAGTTAATGACACTGAAGAGAAGCCGGAAGCAATTACAAGGCGATGCAAAGTGTTGCTTGATATGAATGTCATATCGTCGCTTGCGCTATGCGCGCCGTCGGCCACGATTAACGGCCAGATTGGTATTGGAGCAATATTAAAAGCTCTCGCCACGGAAAAGAAGAACCGAGCGCTTATCGTACAGCAAGGCGGAATTTCCGTTATCCTCGCCGTTCTTCAACCAAAGTCGCCCCCTACATCGTCAACTTTCAAAGTCAATACACAAAGCACGACCAACACCGCCGCCATTTCGGCACTGTCGAAACTGCTCATATCAGTCAATCCCTCGCATGCGTTTTCATCTCGACATTCACCGGCCGTTGCTGTTCGTCCACTATTATCCCAGATCGACGCGAATGTGGAAGAAGTCACATTATTGGATGAGTTTGAATCATTGCTTGCGCTTACAAACCTGGCGTCAATGGACTTCAAAGGCATATCAGACAATATCGTCTCCCAAGGATGGTCTAAAATCGAAAATCTCATGTTAGCCGATAACCCCATGATGCAGCGCGCAGCGACAGAATTGGTGTGTAATCTAGTTGCTACCCCTGCCGGTGCGGCGAAGTATCTGGACAGAGACGATAAAGCTTACAAGAATCGATTACGTGTCTTGGTAGCACTTATGGATGCCGAGGATTTAAAGACACGTCGCGCGGCATCTGGTGCTCTGGCGATTTTGTCGGAATGGGGACCTGCGGGTGATGTATTGGCGAAGGATGAAAGGAGCTTAAAAGGCATTTTAAGGGTACTTGCGGAGGAGGAGGACGGAGGAATATTACTTCGTGGAGCAGTGTGTTTGAATAACATATTATGTGGTGCGACTCCTGAATCAGATGCGGCACACGAGATAGCGAAATTGGGTGGATTGGATGCTATTAAGAAGGCATTGGGTGGAGGGACTACGGATCCGCAGCTCGCAGACTTGCTCCGTGATTCGACGGCGAGAATTAAGTCGGCGAGGTAGAATGAGACGTGAAGCATAAAACATTACAATTTGTATATAGTCTGTATCATACGAAACGATTGGGAATAAAATTGGGCATTTAACAATGCTTTGCTCTTTCCTCTCCGAACTAGGAACCTAGCTAAAGTAGCACGGGAAGCCCTGAGATACAAGTTAAACGCGACAGTGGATCCTTACACTTCATCTCGTGGGAAATCTCAAATCCTTGTAGGTATCGCCACAGATAGACGGATAGGACTAACAGATATAAATACGTAAAGTAATAATTTTGAGATAATTTAAATGAGTTGTGAAATATTCAGTTATTGGGAACGGATGCTACAATGATCCCGAGTCTTGTTCAGTGGTTGGTTGTGAAGAGAGGGAAGGAATCAGGAATATGAATCTAATTTTAGTAGTGTAACATTCGAGCCGCACTGTCGAATGTCCAGTGTTGTGACACTTCGTAAAAGGAGACTTCATATTGCGTCGGCAATCTAGTAACTGTATGAACTTGGTTGGATTTTGCACGTGTATATGAAATAACTCTTCGAGCGTTCAAAGTTCGCGATGTACAAAAAATTTACTTAGTCGTATTCGATTATCCACGCGTAGGTAACGGATATAAACATTTTACCTGGACACGGGATACGGATATGGGTATGGCAAAATTGGCCTGGATATTATCCGTGCCGATCCCTAAATCCTTGCGACAGCTGTAATCGTATATGCGACTATCAAGCGAATAAAGATTTCCAGGAATAAAATCACAACTCGTTTATTGATGTCGGCATCGTCATCACTTACCCGGCTTGCGCGTTGTCACGGGACAGCGGTCATATTGTAAACAAACCAATGTAACGCAGGTCAAAAAATTGACACAACAAAAGGACATTGGGGTACTAGACGTGACTAAAGCCCATCCACGATTCATCAAGGTATCCTCACATACCATAATATATGGCTACTGCTGGCATATATTGGCTACTGACACACTCTTGGTTCAGCAATTAATAATTACCGTCAGTCTTACGAGTTACGACCAAACGTCTCACTTCTCCATGCAGAGCGAGCAATAAACATTCCCCATCGACGCGACCGCAATGCCTTTGGAGGAACGCGTCATTGATGACTCTGAGGAAGATTATGAACATTTGTCGGATAGCGATAGTAGCCAAGGCTTGAATCATTCTGAATACCTCAGACTAGCTCGGGAACAGATGAAAAATGAACTGCGGCAGCGACGGTCGAAAGGCCAGTCTGATGAACGTAGCATTCCAAACAGTAATGGTATCTGCTACTTTAGACCGGATAGTCTATTAATGCTGCATTGGATTAACTGGCTATAGAACAATTACGGAGAGAGATTAATGACGCGCAAGAAGATCTGCAAAGAGCGTTCTCCCATTTACGAAAATCGACCGTAACACGACCTGCTTTAGATGACATTTCCACCAAACACAGTATATGGGGAGAAGTCAACATATCGTTGACATACCCTGAGTCGCTGGAACTACCGCCCGTGTATTCTGATGTACCGGCATCGAATGATTGTATTGTGTTTACACATTCAACGGCATCACAAGGAAACAAAGAAGCTCTCTCCATCTCGGCTAGACAAGGCCAGTGTAACAAGTTATTCAACGTTTTCAGTGATCGCAAATCTAGCGCAGATAGCGATGAAGGAGATATCGAGAAAGAATTGGCCGACACTGGCGTCATAGGCGCAGCATATATTACCGACAGCTTCCGCATGCTTCCGCCTCCCAATCCCTCCGAAGGATTCTTATCGTCTCCACGAGCAAACGGAAAGGAAAACATCATACGTGACTATAAAGATAGTGCAGTCAATCAAAACCCTGCCAGTCCAGCATCTTCACCTGAGTCGGAACGGTCGCCAAATCGAACATTCACAAGAAAGAAGCAATCAGAAGTTGCAGATGATGTGATATTATTCCCACCATTCCCAGTAAGTTCATCACTAGCAGAGACAGTCATTATTTCGAGCAGCATGCCAACTGATGTGCACGACGATCACGATGCCGCTCACATTGAGATTGAAGAACTGCTACCAAAGCCGCCATTCGTTGTGGAAAAGAAACGTAAGCAGCTTGTCGAGAAAAGGACAGATCATGAGATCAAAACTGTTGCAAAGAAGCCGAAGGTCCAAACAGGAGACACTACGATACATGAGGATGTTGAACAGAGACATGCTCCGACAACCTCACCATTATCTCCGACAAAGGATGAGGCCACTGATAATTTCGAAGTTAACAAGGCAGATCTAATTGTGAGGCATGATGTAGAGCAGGGAATCGGACATAGTCGGCCGAAGGCCGAACAAACGAAGCAGATGAGGGCCATGAATGGTAAGCCCGGACCCGTCTTATTCAAACAACCAGCATTCAGAGTGGGCTTATCTAAAAGAGACCGGGTGGACTCGTTACATGCATACCTTAGACGATAATGCGTATTTTGGTATTTGCTTCTGCTATTGTACAATGGTGTTGTAGGCGTTGGCGCTATATGCTTACATCCACGATGGCCATCATGCGAACCACAAACGAAATAGTACGCCATTTCAAATGCCTACAAGCCTTCAACACTTGACTGCTAGTACATTCTTATGACCGCCAAATCTGCCACTTGACGTCCGTGATCATAACTTCCTCGCAAGCCTTCTCATCGTAATCGAACCATTCACCCTGACTTAAATCGACTTCTTCAAATATAGCTCCGTTTGCCTCGCTCTTACAAGTCCATGGCCCCTCAACTTTGAATTCCGTAAATTCTAGCCCACGAACCTCGAATTCAACTACATTCTTCCATTTCGCTGAATCTTCAATTGTATATGGAACTGGTTTAGTCTTGAATGATGCTGAACTTTCACGTCTACATGCGCGACACCGCCAAACAAAATTTGCTTCACCACGACTACCAGAAAGATCATGCATTTCGTAAGCTGTCAGATCGACAAAGTTGGGATGTGTTTCGCGGCACGAGGTACATTGCACTTTGAATGAAAAGATGTATGGAGATTCTGGGGAATCGACAGGATGGAGATCGGTAACACCCGTGAGTTCTGCAGAGAGGGCTAGCGCTAGGGGCATCTGTGCAATATGTAACTAATTGGACTGCCTTTATTTCAGACGTGTTGCTTGTCTTCGAAGAGCTTGTCCTAGTGTATGTTCACTAAAATGTCAAATATGTGCGCCTAGGGCCAAACTTTCGTGCATCGCTTAACTTGGACAACAGAGAGGGTCTTGTACTTTTACTACAGTCTCTAAATTGTAATTTTCTCGTCAGGCCATCTCGAAGTTCGGTTAACAGGTACCACAACCTCAATTGTGAGACACTACCGCTCTCTTACACTGAATGACTTCTTTGGATTTGCCATTTGTCTATAAGCATTTAAAGAATCTAAATATCTAGGGGAAGTAAGGCATTGGTAATGCCCCCGTGACCAGTGTCATATGCCGCCGGCTTATTCTAACCATGCATGGTCACTCACGCGACGGAAAGCATTATCTGCACAGTCAGCGGATGTGTCTGTTCCGCGGATGCGATTGTCGATCCGGAAGCTAGTGTACCGGTTCAATATACTATCCCTGATGCTAGTGTTGATGAAGTCGGTTAGGGCACCTAAGAATGAGAGGGCCAGTAAATCAATTAAAGAGGCTAGACGGGCGTTATTTATGAAATATAACGCGACAAAGGCAGCTCTTGTCGTGGAAGATGAGGAGAGACGACTCGAAATGGAGAAAGAACATCAAGCGAGGTTTGAGACCTTTCGGCGGACTGTGCGGCTATCCAAAGTCGAATTGAAGATCTATAATACATTGATATCTATGGGTGTCAATATGAATGCAATTGACATAAAGACAATGCCAATGAACAGTGTGGAGCTAGCCATGATAATTGTGAGGTTGCCAGAATCAGTGGAGCGATTAAATTCTATGGAAGAGAATGATTTGGGGCGATTCTCCATCTCGATGCCTCAACGACCTGTGTATAGGCATATCGAATCGAAGCGATTAAACACAACTATATCTGCTATTTTGAATTCACGGGACGATCCATTGGTGTTAGAAAAGCTCAGCAATCTACTAGTTTGTTCGTCGGTCCTTCCAGATCAGGCATCGTTCGACACAATGATTCGAGGTTTAGCAGTAAAACAGCATCAAGGAGTAGCAGCTTTAATGGTTGTTGATTCACTCCTACAATCTGGATTAGAACCTTCTACGCACACATTGGTCAACATTGTTCGCGTAGGTGTCGAACTAAGAGACGCCAACATTTTGCGGTTCATGATTGCTCTACTGGATAAGATAGAGTCAAATATTAGCAATGGCAAACTTATCCACCAATACTTTCTCCATACGAAGGTAGTCGAAGCGTTGATGACGGCATGCATAAAGCTGAAGGAACCGGAAATATATGCTATGTTTAGGCAAGTGTTTATCAAAAGAAAAATTCATCCCACGTTGTCTATGCTCATAATGGAAATTCGGTTTGGGTTTTTGACAAATAACGACCATATCGCGACTGATGCGTGGAAGGTGTTAAAGCATATGGATAAGTCGGGTGTTGCGAAATTGACTCTAAAGCCGTGTATATGGATGGCGAAGCATGCAGAACGCACTGGCAATATTGAAATTATTCGCGACATTGTGGATGTTGCTAGTAAGAACAATATTCTGCACCAGTTGAAATTGGAGGTAAGAGTTCTTGTTGCATGTCATATACTTGTTAGATGCAGTACTAACAATAGTAGTTGCGGCGGGATTCTGGGCAGTGATTGTCACGCTTATATACTTGTAGATTAGTTGGCTTCGGGTCGGTTTGTATATGTATGACTATATGCTGATAGCCTGGATAGGATGCTCTTTGTAAATAGGTTGGATGTGTTATGATATTGGTAGTGGTGTAGTTAGGGCATAGAATTGGCGCAATTTCGTTAGGACTACATAAATTTATGAAGGTAGTGTACATTATATTCAGACAAAACTGTAGCATTCTTGTAATTAGACAGATATGTAAATTAATCGATTCATGTAATATGTATAACAAGATGAAAATAAAATGTCCATCAAATACACCCCAATCTAATGATGATGTACAATAGAGCATAATGCATGCATATTCCTCTATACTACAAGAAAAATCCAAAATGAAAGAATGTAAGAAAACTATCAACTGTTTCTTAGGAATGTGCAGTCTTCGATAAGGACGTATAATATATGAAATCGCCGCCTAGAATCCCAGATGATAGAACGCCCACGAGCAACCTTCAACTGCAATCCAGCCGATTCCTATATCAAATATTAGGCTTCACATACCACAGACTTCACATAGGAAAATACGCGCCTGCATAGACAACGAGTTTAGTGATGACTTCAACATCGTACTGTACTCGTGGCTTTGGTATCTGCAAGAAAAGTTCATCTTCATCCAGCTCATCCATACCATCATTTGTTTCCGCTGTATGGGCAGTGTCGGTCTGAATTTCGAGAGACTTCCGTCGTTGTCGCTCTTCACGATAGGCTATCGTTTCATACATATCCGCCGGACTCTGAGGGCCAACCGAGTCGGATCTCGTTCGCGTGATGTTATGAATCAACGATGGAATTTCTCGCGCACCAACGAGTGTGCTGTCTGGGATGGAAGAAGGAACCTTGTGGTACTCCGAGGCCTTCAGAAAAAACTCTCGGGGCATAGATAGACCAATTTTTTCAATGAGGCGGAAAAGCGGCGGAAGAACGGCGTGCAGGGTCTTCTTCATCACAGCACGCCACACGAATATTGCAACAATTCCGAATGCCACCCGAGCAACCGACTTGACTATTCCGGATTCGGCGTAGCTGTATGGAATGTTCCCAGGATATGCGGCCGCAGTCATAAAAGGAGTGCCCCAACCGTGCCATAATGCCATGTCAACTCCTAAAACCACTCCAGCAAAAGCTACGCCATCTTCAAAGCATGGACAGGGATCCACCGGCTCAGGGTGAATTCGAACAAGAATCATCACGATAGGAGCAATTACACACGGTGCCAATGGACCAGGCCTTGTAATAAATTGGTCGATCGCGTCTGCAAAGGTCCACCGAAGATAGAAGATCAATGCGCCAAGAACTGCTCCGGCAATAACGTCCAAGAAGCCATGCATACCGCAATATATGCGGCCAAGAACAATGCTACCCATATATACCCACATCAGAATCCTAAGCAGTAGTAACGAGAATGGCGACATGAAATCTACATTGTCGCGCGCTATATAAAGAATCATCAACGCAGCTGACACAGCATTCGTCGTATGCGTACTCGGGAACCCATACTCAAGTGCCGCCGAGCCTGACATAGTAATACGATGGAGAGGTGGCGATAAAGGTCGTGGAAGGCTCGATATATACGTCAGCGCGCTCAATATTTGAACCAGAGATTGTTGCGTACCAAAAAAAGTCCTTCATCATGCCACTGATAAGCACGCCAGCTGCAAGAACATAAACAAGCCTGGTTGTTTTATTAGAATCGCTATTCTCGTTGTAGATGGTGACACAAGTCAACTAACCCTCTACCAAGGTGAGCATAACCTAACCAGAAAGGCATCGGAAGCATGATAACAAAAAATGTATGTGTGCCCAGATTGGCGGTTAGTGCGAAGTAATCATCTAGGAATTTTGATCTCGTATGTTGCTACAAAGAATATGTAAATGTACGTCCCCAAAATGTAGCAGAGTTAGTTGTCCAGATAATAACAGTTCGTCTCACCTGAATCCACGCCAATCGAGGTGTTTCCCATCGAATCAATGGTAACAATAGTTGTCTTGCTCTAAATCTTGACTTGGCCATGCTAGATTTGTAATGGTCCCTACTTCGATTCCCGGCATCTTTAAAGTTAACCGTTTCATACCCCTCTACATTATCTGCTAAAGCCGCCTTGGTCTTAGAGACCTGTACTGGGATTCGCGTCATAGTGCGCCTGGACCTCAAGCTGATGAGACGTAGCTTGTGTCCTCACCATGCACTCTAAAGGCGACACTGGAAGAGTCGAAAGTATCGATAGCAAGGTCAATTCCGAGAATTCAGACCTGGATTGACCTGTATCTTAGCAATTGAATCAAATACAATAAATGTCGCTGAGTGGCTCTGTCAATTACTGCCACTCTGGGACTCGGCACCCCAATTGTACCGCATGGCCGTGCGCATTATTGTTACGACAGCCGCTTCAGGGTCAGGGTCGCTCTTTTTGCGATACTGGCACGTCCACAGTGGCAGCCTATGTGGCATAAATACGTGGTAGTTGATTCTGATAGAGCCTTAATCACCACTTGCTAGCACAGGTAGTTTATCCGACAGGAACATACAGGTGCTTGCAGGAGGTACCATACTGATTATGGGAATTCATGTACCAACTTTAAAAGGTCGTCCTCGGTCTGCCTCATCATCCATTGTTCAGTTCATAGTAGCCATCATAGCGGTTTGAATATGGGGTCGGTTGTTGTTAGCTGATGCTCATTAACGCCTCTCAACGAGCACAGAATCGCACGTATTCACCTCGGTCGTATCTTGGACTAGCACAGCCGTCTATTTATCACTTAGCGGCGTCTAAGTGTAAATAGACCCAATTGACCACACCATGGATTTTTTGGTAAGTATGGGGCGTCGTGTTCGCTTCTGGTTCGACAATTGATACTAATTGCACTGAGTTTAGCTCTGTTTGGCTCATTTTTGCGAAATACATGGACCAACACCGATAATATGCACACAAGCAATTTTAGATCCTCTTTCTACGTCATCCACCACACCGCCTTTGGCACGGGCGTCTCCTGATTCTGTCAGGATTGGCTCGTCGGATGAAGACCGGTCGGCTCAAACTTATTCGCCTAGAGGGCCGCTGGCGAATCTCGCGCCTCTTGCATCCTTGTCTGACGGGATTGCTGCTGCTGGCGCAGGAGGGGGTTGCCCGTCGTGTTCTCTTTCATTTCCGACGGAAACGTCTGTTTCAGTTCTACGCTCCGTCGAGAAGACGATTACGCCGCCTGAAGGGACACAACTTATTTATCTGTCTACTCCAAATGCCAGGTCGCAAGATCGCTACTCAGCTCTCCGGCAGTTGTGTATGAATAGGTAAGTCTGGTATTGTTTTGCATTGTTTCTTGGTTGAAGTAACTAAAATGAATAAATAACTTACACGAAACTAGTTTATCGCTGGATCCGTTGACAAGTGACACGACAGTCTTCTTCGGTGACGGTCAGATAGGCTATGCAATCGCTCTATTTTTCCGAATCAAAGACGAGATGGCTCGTGGGAGCAATCGCTCTTATGCCCTCATTTGTGCGAATGACCGTGAATCTCAGCTCCAAGACGCCTGGCATATAATCGGACCAGCACTTGAGGATATTGCTCGTTGGATTGTAGCTGAGGCTGATGCTGCTAGAAACTCCAAATTAACTGAGAGCGTGAATAGTAACGATTTGAACTCAACTGCAAGAAGTTCGGTCGTTGGTCCTAGCGGAATCACGCTTCCTGACATATTGGCAGGGAACGGTAGGTCGGATAATTACCTTCGTCGTCAATATGAACCGAAGCCAAGGAATCTGGTCGATCTGACTGGTCGCAAGGTAAGGTTGTATCTGAGTTTTAGTTGAGCAGTTCTAAATAATCATAGGATATTTTCATCCATATACACCTTTCATTCGCGGTTATACTAAGCACACTTTCACGGGAAATAGCAAAAAGCGTTATCAGAAGTGGATTGTCGAGATTTTGACGTAAATCCACAAATATTCTCAGTGCATTAGGTTGTACCATACCATTTAGGGGCCACAGGTATAATTGCTACATAGCATGTATATTATGTACATATTATAATTAACTAGTCTAAACCATGATATACAAAAAATAGCCTGACTCCGTAAACATTTTTCCTCTGTACACTTCTTGATGCCAATTATGAGGTATCTACGAACTATAGGAACTGGATAATGTCCCTCTTAGTCCGACTGTCCAAGTCATCTTCACCCAAATCGAACAAATGCTCAGGTTTATATGGCCATACCTTAAACTCTTGGAAGATCTCAACAAATTCATCAGGCGTAAGCTGGTGAGTTGTTTTATTATATAAGTGGCCTAACCGTAACTCAAAATATTCTCCTGCACCAGGACCAAGTGTATTTATAGAAGTGCGCAATTGCATCTTTGGAGTGATAAAAAGATTTCGCAGTACATACTCCATCTCGTGTGCGCTGATCTCACTTTCCCACTCTCGCTGCTCTTTTGGTTTGACATCAAGTAATACAAGCGGACCCTTCGTGCCTTATTAGCCGTTCTACTTCCAGCATGCAATCAAGACGTACTAACCTTCATGAATGTATCGTCCACGCTAAATTTGATAGGAGCATTTCGCAAAGCTGGTATTCTTTCAAGGAACTTGCCCGTCTTTGTATCTTGTCTCTTAAAATCATTCGCATCTGAGGCGGCAACAACATCGATGTCGGCGAATAGGGATACCAATGCACTCAGTTTCCCCCTTGAAGGTTCTTCAGGAGTCGCAACAGCTCTGAAAGCGGCAGTATCGCGCACCCATAGTAGCATTCGTATGCGCCCAAATTTCTGAATCCAATTCCGGTACGCGATGCACGTGATGAACTGTGATAATAGCTGTCCCCCTTGTGCCGTAGTAAACTGTCCAGTATACAATAATGACTTGTTGACTTGGTCGAATGGAACATACTCTGGTTTATATGCGCCGTATCTCTCTAATAGATTGTAAACTTTCCATTTGTATGGATCAACTTGTATAACCTTGGAGGCACTGAGATCTCGATTGTAGCCCTATGTAGACATGCATATTAGCCAGCAGCAAGAAAACAGAACAAATGTCTTCATACATCTTTATTCCAACTAAAATAATTGTCAAGACTCTCGAGCATAACATGAACTTTTGGTTCAAGATGTTTGTGCAGGGCTCTTGACCAAACGCCGCAACCTATCATGGAATTAACTATCCGCACGGCCACCGTTGTGAGATTGAAGTACTAGCCTGGATAGCAATCTATAAGCTCACAGTTTTTATTATAATCTTCATTTAGCTTCAAATACTTTAGTATCTCCTCTATACGATGCATTAGCTCATATAGCTCATCTCCAGGCAGTCCGTGAGTAAGCATACCTGATTTCTCGTAATTCACCATATTTACCCGCTGATGGGCCTTCCCGATCGCACCCCTCCATGTGTTTGGTAAGACCCCAGGTTCTCCTAATTTCATCCTGGTCGAGCGTCAACCTTCGACGATACTGTCGAGGTTTATGTTTGTAGCCGAGGAATTTTTTGAAAGATTCGAAATTTTTAAGGTTTATCTCTCTCAATGAACTCCCAACAGGCAAATCGCTTTTACCCGCTACTACGATGTACCATGAATTGTCGAGGATGTCGAACAATATATCTCAAGCTTTTCAAGTGATTGCACGTACAAGTTAATATTAACAATTCTGAGGGACCCAGTTATATGCAATACACGCAATGTAATTTTCCAGATATGAAAACAAATTGTATTTGCAAAGCCATTGTTATTTATACATCTTGGAAGATTCTTAACGCCCCATCTAATTTTGTCTTCATTTCTTCCCACTCCTCCTCCCTATCGCTAAGCGCAGTGATTGCTCCGCCGGCACCAATTATCCATATTCTCTGGACATCTGTCCCCTGTCCCCCCACGCTATATGCTGACCTGATGACAACACTCCAATCACCATGCCCCATTATGTCCCAGTAGCCACTGACACCGGAATAAATGCCGCGTCGTCTGTGCCCTTCGAGCTCCTGTAAAATTTCCACACTACGTTTTTTTGGCGCACCCGTCATTGAACCCGGCGGTAGAGTGCCTCGTAATATGTCAGCACCAGTGACTCCAGGCCGCATATTCCTGCCTTTAATGACAGACACAAGCTGATACACGGTCTTGTATGTTTCCACACCCATTAGCTGAGCGACTTCCACGTTCTCGCAGAACTGCGAAACGTCGTGACGGATGAGATCCACGATCATGAGGTTCTCAGCCTGCTCCTTTGGTGTCTTCAACTTCGCCATTGCTTCTTCTAACGTGGTCTTCGAAGTCCGCTTAACCGTACCTTTGATCGGCCTGAGCTCGCACTCGCCAAGATTATTATCCCATCGCAGGAACCGTTCTGGAGACATACCGATCAACGCGGACTTCTTTGACCTAAAGAAACACGAATAGGGCGCAGGATTGGTTGTTTTCATTCGCTTGTAGAATACCCAATCTGATCGCATTTCCTTAAACGAGATATTCGAATCACCCGAGCCGTCATGCAATGAACCTTTCTCAATTATGACAGTCTGATCAGTCACACATAACTCGTAGGAGTCCCCGCTAGCCAGGTATTCCTTTGCACGATCAATTTTGGTAAGATATTCGTCTTTGTCAGGCAGCCGTATTTCTCCAGGAACCTTCTTGTCCCTGAACTTTGAAAGGGAAGCGATACCTCGTTCTGTTGGAGGGCAGCCTTTCGCGCGGCGGACTTCGGGAAGCTTTTCAATACATTCGGCTACTCGGAGAATCCAGGACCTGTAAATCGTCACAAAATTCTGTTCTTCAAAGGTATGTATAAATACACGTTTAGTCTTGTGATTCACGGCTATCGAACGCGTGTAAAATGCCATGTCGATATCTGGGACTTCGGCGGGTGACTCCTGATCAACATGAACGTTGAGGCCAGCCACGACTCCGGCTTCGTAACTCACATAGCCGATAAGTCCGCCAAAGAAACTAGGCCACGCGTCATACCCGTTTTCTCGACTTTTCTTGATAGTATCCTTCAGCTGGTCAAAACTTATCCGAGTGTCTGTATTGTTGGGCCCGCAACCAACCTGGATCACTTGGGAGATATTAACGTCCATCACCGAAGCTAGCAGTTCCCATACGTCGTCAATCGAATCGACCGTCCATGCTTGCGGCTGCAGTGTCGATGTCTCGGTAAGAAATGGATCGGGAATGTAATAGGTGAAGCGATGGGGAATATTTTCGTTGAACCCCATGTACGACCATGATCCGGGAGCGGCTGCCGATTCAAGTAGCGAGAATACGCCTGAAATCTCAAAAACTTGTTCACAAAGCTCTGTGACAAATTTAGATACGTTGACGTTTTCCGGCAAGTCGATAATGTACTGAAACAGCGTTGGAGTCGCTATGGTGGCCTGCTGGTCACGAGCCTCTAACCGTTTTGCACTCTGATGAGGCCATTTGTGTAGAACCTTGCACCGATGCTGACGATCCCGCAAATATGACTCCAAATCATCTTGACGTTCCAAAATACTGGCCTTCAAGAGTGGCAGATGGTCTTGTTCCAATACTCGATTGATCCACTGACGTCGCATTCGCGTATGCCCTTCTGATATGCGGAAAATGTTCTCCAGGACCTCTGCGCCGTACTTCGAGCAAACGGATTCGGGATGGTACTGGACTGCCCAGTACGGTCGCGTCTTGTGTCGCGCTGCCATGAGCACTTTTTCGCCTTCTTCGTTCGCATCGAGAGACCACGCTAACGGCACAATATCTTCGTTCCCGGCAAACTTGTTGTCGTATTGCACATACAGCGAATGATATCGCACGCATTCAATCTCCTTGCCATCAAGGCCAGCAAAAAGATCATGTCTTCCTTCTTCTGTAACGTCGAGGACAGAAATTAATCCATGCCGCGGTCTCGGTAGCCGCACGACCGGATGCCCGTGTCGAAGCAAAATCCACTGAAATCCCAGGCATACTCCGAACACAACCGGAGGCACCCATCGATAACTTCCGGTGGAGTACTTGTCAATGGCATGCCATACGTGCGGAATGCCGCCCATATCAGGATCCTCCTGTAATGGCGTGCCCGGTCCAGGCCCGATCACGATGACATCGAATCTGGCTAGTAGAGCAGGGAAAAGGTGGGATGACACATAAGCTGGCGTTAGATGTGCGCTAGGGACGACTGTTATTTCGGGATGCACTGAGAGATCACGAAAGAGAGTGACGAGATTGAACGTGAAGGAGTCGTAGGAGTCGATAAGGAGAACTTGATGAGTCATTTCGATTGCACTCCTCATATATGAGCTCTGGGCCTAAACTACGTCGGATGAAGGCGGAGAAAGCAAAGCCACAATTTGTTTTTTTGAGAGCGGCTTTATCGGGCCATAAGTATCGGTGGCGGTTGGACACTGTCGATGCATCGACTTGTCAATAGCATTTCACCAAGCTGCGAGGCAAAGACGAATTTGTGGACCAATTTTTTCAGGGGTTGACTGACGCACATCATCAGTATAGCGTATTACCGTGATATGTCTGACGTCTAGCTTCGTTTTTCGAGAGCTGTCGCTCCTCCAGGGTCCCCGAATATCCGGCTATTTTAGTGCGGCTCGCACTAAGGTCGATTTGTCGCGATTATCGCACAGCAAATGAGCGAGGTACAAATCAACAAACAACAGCTCAGTGCCACAGACTGACGGATTTCGCGATGCGGACCACAACAAAGCTGACTGAGGCATATACGGTAAAAGTACTTCGGCATCTTTTATATGTGAACTCCTAGATTTCCGACCTACACCGAAAGTGAAGTGGTTAACAGTCTGCGACCGCGCGTCGATGTCAAGCAGTCTGCTATTATTTTAGAATGTGCAGCTTTGGGGTGCTGATTTGTAAGAAGGCACCGTACCACCGTACTGGACACTGTCGCTTGACAAACTGAAGCCTCGGCAGTACGGAAATTAACTTCAGTGCATATTCGATAATTAAGTCGCGCATGAAAAGTAACATTGGAATGACGATAACTCCGACCGCAAGAGTAAATCCTCTAGAATACAAATATCCTACTGATATAACATCATGCGCAGACAGACAGAATAGTCTCCCAGAATTGCAGCTGTCATGCCAAAAGGTCCAGTTTTCCAGCATGTCGTTAACTACCGCACACTGAGGCCTAACAATGAGTTGCAATATCACTGTCATATGATACAAGCAACGCTCAGTAAATCTAAAAGAGACCAGGAATAACCGCGAAAATGTATTTGGCGAGTTGCCCAATTGTTTTCTACGACGACGCGAAAGTAAACGAATATGCGAAATCAAAATTACCTGCCCGATGACTAAGGCTTTTGCAAACACCTACTTATGCGTAGTACGACAGAAGAAAATTGTCTTTGATTTGTTTATAGCTGGGGGCGTGAATGCGTAGGGGGTCATACAGGTATGAACTGAGTAAAACACGTCTGAGCTCAACCACATCTAGGTACAGGTTTAATGACCATCGAATTTTAATGACAAATAGCAACAATGTATGTATGCCTTGCAATTTCAAATCCAATACGGAAGCCTGGTCTGCATCCACAATTAATCAGATCTCCTACGCAACTACGAATGACAAGGATCGCGAGAAATCCAGAGCATATCTTACGCAAGCATGTTCAGTCAATTGTCGTCGAATCCAACATAAAACAGTGCTGTAGAGAATTTGATGAATCTATAATAAGACTGACTATCAACTTAGACTAATAACTTTAATCCCAGACTGTCGGTCCCGATTTCCAGTGCACGCAGTGCAATAAAATGACAAACAGCGTATTCCATAACTTTCAAATTCAATCATTGGAAGTCGCAATAGTGGTCCTATGTCGATTATTATGGACACTTTCCCACAACAACGTTAGGACAGCATCGCGGGATCATTCATACTCTGTCCATTGTGAATCCGTTTGCCAACGATTCCTGCTCTGTGACGTACTTTCTGTTGCTGACCATTATCGGGGCTACTTCGCTTGTCTGGCTTCGCGAATATCTCGATCGTACCTCGTCTAACACGCAGAAAACCAGGCGATCTTGGCTCGAATTAAGCCGAAACATTTCTACTAATAAACTGCATCGCCAATAGCAAATCTACTAAAGAACCTCTTTAAATCTGGGTATTAAACCCTGAGAAACTGGATACTGTCAGACTTCGAATATGCGCAACTAAATACGGGATTTTGAAATAGATAATTCAGAAAACAAGACATTGGGGGGCTATATGGAGGTAGTTGGCTATCGCTCGGTTCCGCAAAGTATTACATTCGTTTCTAAGTCACACAGTGTCTAGGACGCAGCCAACATGCATAGTAATTCGTCGCTGTGCAGCCGATTTTTACTGCGCATGCCACGGTTCCCTCAATGCAAATGGCGGGAGCGTGAGGGTGATTCTTGAACCTGGCAAAAATCGCCAGGGCTATAAAAAGAGTCCTCAAATGTGTGAACAGCTAGAACACGCGATTCAGGTATTTGAACAACTCCATCCTGACTGTGTGGCACTGTTCTGTTTCGACCAAAGCAGCAATCATCAGGCCGTTGCTGATGATGCCCAAACTATTGATAAATTTAACCTAAATATACTGCGGCGGTTGGCAACACAATAGAACAGGCAAAGATCTATCCTGATGATCACGCTGATGCTTTAAAACGCGGGCTTCAGAAGGGTATGAAAACTGTTCTACAGGAGCGAGGACTATGGAATGACGGACTTAAATGCAGGTGCAACGCCAAGGTAGCAGAATTGAACTTTCGAGAGAATCCCGATCCGACGTGCTGCGTAACCCACATATTGTCACAACAACCTGACTTTATGTTGAAGCCATCGAAGCTGGAAGATTTATTGAGCGGGTGTGAGGTGAGGCGAAGCGGCGCGCACGACTGGATTGTGACTATTCGTACGCCAGTCTGAGGCGGAGAGTCCCAATCATACTGCATACAATTCCGGTGGAGAAGATTAGGAAGTTTGCGAGGAGATCGTGGCGATTCATTGAAGCGTACACGAGAAAGGATAATGATAGCTTCCTTGGTGATCGAAAGGCGGCATATATTGTGAAGACTTACAAGTCGCACCGTCGAACGGACTTCAGCGGATATAATGAGACAGATCAATACATGCCTGAGGAGGACAATGCTGAATTAATATTCTGTTCTTGGGATGTACTTTATTGTCGTTGATTCTGCTAATGTTTACATCACAACGATGTCATCGGTGATAATACATAACAGTTGCATATACGGCTAATTTCGACATTTATTTATGCCATATTACTCGACACTGTGTGAATGTTATGAATTGAAATTATGAAACAATTTAAAGTTTTTGTTCGGGACTATGCAGGCACCATTCACTACTCCTTCCAAACACTCGCTCTGGAAGTGCATCCGTCCGAGGCCAATGATGAATGACTGCGCACTGCAGAAGCCCGGGCCTAGAACCCGAGAGATTGTAGTTGCTTTTTGTGGCGTTTGTGCCGGCTTCCAACGAAATCCCACTTCCCGGTGTGTACAGGGGCAAAAGCTGAATTTTCGCCGAGACGGTAGTGAAGGACCTGATCAAGGCAGTCTTGAATCATAGTCGTGGCTTTTTGGAAGAAGATTGCGCAAGGTTTGTTGATACGTGTTTGGCAAAGAAAGTCCTTTAAATGCGATTAGATCGCATAGGAGGGGCAGACGAGAAACAGCTATGATACTCTAAAAGGCGTGCGGCAAGTATACTTCTGCACTTTCCGGAAACCTCCAACCGGCAAACGTAAAATGTAATTACAGGATATATTTGAAGACAACTTTGGCGCACCAAATTAGCTGGTGCTTTTAATTAAGTGGGAGCCGCGGAGACCAAGCGGTAAATTGTACACCAGAGTGCCGGATGGTTGCAATTAGTCAATCAAGCAGAGCAATGCCATGCACGAATGATCACCTTGCTGCGACAGAGTGATCTTTCCACAAGTCGAATTCAAGCCTTGAAGAACGAAACTGGCTCATGGCCACCAAATGGCGGTTGCCATCGCGAGATCTAGGTGGCGTCGGCGCGCGGCTGTTGAAATGTACGCCAAATAATCTTGTGTGGTTTCCATCGACTGCCCGGCCGGCCAGCGGACACCAAGACAGTTTCTATAGCGCCTTGGGATTCCGAGTCGCCTAAGTTCCTTTCGCACGAATGACTGTCAACTAGTCCGTGGCGCATGTTAGGCGCCGTTATTGTAAGCCGGCGTTATTTGGACAAGTTGACAATGGCTCAATAAATTCATCGAATTGGAAGACGCAGGCGACTCATAAGTGTAATGGCTTGAAAAATTGTGCTCTTTTTTTGCTGTTGTCAAATGAAGGAGGCAGTGTGGACATGAGATTGTCCCCTTCTCAGATAGTTGATGCGGTGGGCACCACTACGCGTCAACAATGACGTTTGAAGTGCTACTATGATACGTGGGAAAAAGATGCGATGATGTTGCTGTGGCGACGGCCGGATAAAGCTATGAGTTAGGAAGGCCGGGTGATGTCTGTGACCTGACGCCAAGACAAAAGTATCGCGAGTTACGTCGCTACCGAGATGCATTGGTGTGGCTGGAGCCTAATTTACTCACAAAGCATGTAGTTGTGCGCGATTTTAAATTAGAGACGGAAAAGTTTCTTTACCTATGATGAAATTTTGTTGGTCTGCCTGCAAGTGGTTAGTTACCGTTAGTAACCGTGTTAAGTCAATCTATGCAGCGACGGTACGCTAATGCAGACGCACTGTACCAACTCGCGATCCAGCGCACGCCGAAACATCAGCGAGCCCCGCAACGTCGAAGAACAAGGTTGCCGGCGTGGACAAAATGAAAAGGATTTGAGGTTGAAACGTATGTTTTGCACGGAAATAAAGATCGTCTTCGCAGAGATTTTGATTCACAGTACCGGATCGTGGTACTTTGAGTATGCGCAAATTTAGCGTTTAAAGGTACCAACGAAGCGGGGCCCGCTTCAGTGTCTTGTGGCAACCCAATGACAATAATTAAGGGCCGGGTTATCATGCGCGCTTTTTTTCATCTGCTGCGATCGCGATCGACGTATTCCGCGTCTGAATTAACCAACTTCGAGCCAGGTATATGATGCTCGTTGGGCCACGTCTCGTTCATGGGTAGACGTTCAGTGCAAGATTTAGCCTTAGAACTATATAGTTTATTTATCTTGGACCAATAAACTTGCACCCTTTTATCTTGGCTAACGCGACAGAAATCTCCGAATGGTCGCCGAGGAGATTATGCTTACCTCTCATGGGCGTCGGATCGCGGCCACCTACATAAAGTCGCAACTTTCTTTCCGTTCTCTCATACCATTGGTCGCAGACGTGCTTTGTAGTGGATTCGGTTGCTTACCGCTAATCAACAAGTTACGGTAGCACATAGTGATTCCCCAATTATCGCTAAATAAGAAAATTTTATCACTCATTGTTGTTCGCGCTGTGAATGATGTTTTTTGGTCGCTACATTCCACTTTTCGCTTAGGCATCAAGCGGAAACTCTTCTTCAGTGGACCCCGACGTCAATAGAAGCTTTGCGGAACTTTGCTGTAAGACCACTGCGACCGACGCAACTCAAAAAGTGTGACTCTGCGAAGGCTCAGCTGAGTTTTGCAGATATCGAAGCCACAAGTATCCCCTGACAATTCAAGATTTCGCACAATAATAAAATATGACGGGATGAGACTGAACGTACGCCGCTGAGGATGACGTCATGCCGCGGGGTGACGGCGACGACTGAAGGCAATCGCTGTCAGTAGAATAGCATCACTCGCTCACTGAGGAGACTAGCAACTGTGCGGAACTGGATATATATTGAGGGAGTGGAGATCCAGTTGAGGTGTTGGTGGAGAGCCTGCAGATTGAAGACCGCTCGAGTTAGAAGTATTAATTCTAGAGTCGCGACTCTAGAGTGCAGGAGAATTATGCAGTCGGCCGAAAAGGCGTTGCGGGTACGTTAACAAGGGACTGTCAAACCAGGTTAGCATACACGCAAGCCTTCTCCGAAAGGGGAACCGATGTTCCGCTGGCGAACGTAGCGTACCTCGTACTCGTTCTTGTACTACCAACTATGTACCGCAGGCACGTGCAAGAGGCCAGGCGTCTCTCACGGGATTCGTGCACGC
Organism: Lipomyces mesembrius; assembly: GCA_038497805.1. NCBI lineage: Eukaryota > Fungi > Ascomycota > Lipomycetes > Lipomycetales > Lipomycetaceae > Lipomyces > Lipomyces mesembrius. The sequence continues at coordinate 100,884 of MU972933.1, forward strand.
GCGTCTTCCGCATTCATATATGTGCCGAGGCGGACAAGGTGGAAGGAGAGCAGTCCCGTCGCGCCAGTGAATTCGATAAGCCGAAATCGAGCACATGAAGAAGGCAGGCCGGGAGTAGATTTCTGCGTAGGGAATTACTGTTTGTTTATACAGAAAGTTTGAGCAAACTATAACGATTGCGTATGTGTCTGTTGGAGAATGTGCGAAGTCAAACATAAACACAATGCAAGGTTATGCCAACCTTACGCGGAGCCGCCAACCGTGCACGCTCATACCTTGTCACTGGCTCTGCACCAAACTCTTCCACCCTGGGCCTTCTTGTTATATTACTTATTAGTTAAGAGCGAGTTTGAAACTAGTCGACGGCCGCCAATTACTTACTACTCGTGCGTGGCAAGGATGTCAGGCGGGCAGTGGCGGTGCAGTGGCACGCGGTGGAGAGTTTGTCGAGGTGACGGCAGTCCGGTACGGGTAACAACTTGCACGGCGCTGTTACTCGCACGACGCGTCCGATGTCGTCACCTTCGCATCTGCATTGTCGGCCAGAGTAAAATGGGCTACTGCCATTCTACTCCATCTTGGTTGCTGCTTTCCTCCAGAATCAGAATTAGCATAGCATTGGCGACAGCAGGCTTTAGATATTATTCGTGTGAGTCGTATGTCTTTTGCTTTGGACACTGCGGATAGTATCTTTTTTAATGTAGCGTCGGCAGGTCGGCGGCACGCGGGCTGTCAGACGATAACGGGTACCCGACCCCCTCCCACCGGCCTCTAAAGGCGGCGTTGTTGTTTTCTCGCTTGCACGCTCTCATGTTCTTCTGTCTTCCTCACTTACCCGGCCGACCCTGCCTTTTTTTGCTGCTTCTCCGACGCCCTGCACGTCAAAACTATATCTCGTCGGGGCCCAACTCTGCTCTTGCTCATCTCCTCCGCTCCTTCTTTTACTCTGTTTCTCTACTTCTCTTGTCTCTCAGTCAACTTAATCCTTTGTCCATCCTAGCACGCTCCCGAACTGCTCCACTCCCTACCGTTACTCTCCCCGGTACAGGTAGGCGTCTAATTAAGTCAGTTGACCAGACTCAGGTCAGTGTACTGTTCCTCCGCTTCTTGTGTCGCCAATCGATGAGACTCTCGTCACACTCCCCTCTAAAACACTCATTCAACGTTTTCAGCGTCCCTGACGACTTTACCGACACATCGCTGCATTTTCTTTGTTCAATTTGCATATTCCGAACTTCTCCCTTTTTTCTCGACCTCAAAGTTGTTGCCCGATTTCTCTGCTCTGGTGCGAAAGTTGTTTGGTTAACTGTTATCCACCGCGACACCAACTACCGGAACAGCCTGTCGATCAAATAGCCGATCGTAAATAATGTGCGTCGCTTGTGTTTTATTCTCCGGTGGTGGATTCAAATCAAAGCCAGATTAATTTAATTCATTTTGCTTTTGTCGCCATATATAGACCATACTGACAGTTGTTAGCACGATAATCTGCACGGCAATGTCTACTCCACAGCACGCTACTCCGAAGCCGGACCCAACCCAGTCGGCTGGTCGCGCTACCGGCTCTGGTCCTCCTCAGGGCTTGTCAACCACCTATACTGGATACGTGTCTACCACCCACGACGCCTTGATTCTGTTTCAGGCTTGTATGCAGGGTCTTCTACACTACGTCTCGCGTCGGCCACACGACCGTGAGCGCAGCGAACTTATCCGGTCAGGCAATATCTTCATCTTCAACGAGGGGACCTCCGGCATCAAGCGATGGACTGACGGAATCGCGTGGTCCCCGTCCCGAATTCTTGGCAACTTCTTAGTCTACCGTCAGCTTGAGAAGCCTTTTGCGCCTGGTGAGAAGAAGCGTGCCGCCAAGCGCAATCGCCGTAAGAAGCGCACTTCCAGCGCCGATCCATATCAGACTGGCGCGAACGGTAGTACCGACGGAGGCAGCGGCTACTTGGACCAGGAACAGCGGGCAGATGCCTCCGTGGTAGAGTCTCCTCATCGGCCAGCGAAGGTCCCAATCGCGCCCGCAACCGCGGCTGCTGCAGTATCGAATACGCCCCCACAGCATCCTGGTGCGATCATTTATGATCCAGAGGCTGAGCGGGCTCTTGTCGGCTCCCTCGTTGACTCTTATGGATTCAAGGATGGCGGCTTGATCAAGAAGACAATGAGCGTGCTTATTAACGGCAGTCCTCATCATTTGGTTTCGTACTATAAGCCGGAGGACGTCATGCAGGGCAACTTCTCCACTCCCAGCACGAATCCACTTCTCCGTGATCTTACGATCTCGCCCGAATTGACCCAGCGCCAGAACTTCCGGATACCGCCGGATGGATCCAATGGCCTCGAACGCACTGTTGTTCCCGGAGGAGTGAATATTTATGGTACGTATTAATTAGTGTGCCTCTTTCTATGGTGTCATACTCAACTTGAGTAGCAGATGCATACTACAGACCACCTGCGGAGTCGGGTGTCGCGACTGACGAGCACGGTCAAGTCATTAATAGTGGTGATCCTTATTATCGCCAACAGCAATACGTGCACCCCAGCTATCGGCCATATCCCGGTGCGATGCCGGTTTATACGCAACCGTATGCGTATATGCCGCAGGGCGCTCCGCAGGATCAAAAATATTACGCAGGCGGTGGTGACTATGGCCAGATCTATGGTCACCCGCATGCGGCTCCGTATGGATGGCCGCCCCAATACCAGCCTGCTCCGCCGCCGCCTCCACCACAGATGCCGCAACAACAAGGACAGCCGATCCACCAGATGCCGCAAGCTGTTCCCCGGACTCAACAGCAACCACAGGATTATCAGCAACAGCGCCAGGCTCCGCAGCAGCAACAGCAGCAGCAGCACACACAGCAGGCTCCGGCTGCCCCACAATCGCAAGCTGCAGTTCCTGCGCAACCACTTCAAGCGGCTCAAGTGCAACCGGTATATCGTCAATAAGCTGTTATGTGACGTTTGTTTCCATATCAAAAATTTAGGCGTGTGGTACGATAGGTGTGTGATTGGATGTTATTTGTTTTGTTATTATTATTGGGATATTCTGTTCATGTATAAATCTTTTTATTATTAATGCGTCGTCCGAGGTTCAAACTATGTATTTGTTTTATCTCTACTTATAAACTTGTGCGTTATTTGCTGGAACAGCTAGGGCAGGAACTGCTCTGCACTAACTTCTGTTTTGTACTGACTGAGCAAAAAGGGTTATATGAATTGGGAATATCTTTTACTAGAATGATATTTCATGGCGCATTTGTTAAATCCTTTCTTTACATTTCTTATTATATTGTTATGTTCGTCGTCTCAAATTTTTATTTTTGGGTTTACCTTATGAAGAAAACGCTCAGAAACTTAAGTTGTTGATGATGATGGTTGTGAAGGAATTTACGAGACGATTGTAAGTTATGATGCTTTCGTTTATGGGGTGAGATGTTTAGTTGTATCGAGTTAGTCTACATCGATGTTTATTTATCCATGACGTATATGTTCAGATTCACCGCGTGAGTCTGAATATTTCATTGTGTTTCCGCACAGCGTGCGTTGGACATATCTAAACCTTAAGTGAGCTCGAATATTCTGCTTTGAAAGGTCCCTGCATGAATCATAAAGTTTCCAAAACTAACGACGCGGACGAAGAGTTTGTTAGGAAGTTTATGTAACAAATTTTTCTGCTAGGACGCAAGGAGAATGTTAAGCCCGGCCTTAAACAATCAACTCCATTAGCAAAGTAGCATATATAAACTTCGCAACAACACAATACTATGACCGGTGCGAGACTTGAAACGGGGCTTCGTTGATGGTGGCTATATAAAGCTATGGATAAATAGAGAAGTAGTACATGATAATACTCTACAGCGGAATGGCCGGTCCGTGAACTTTATTGTAAACTCGCGAGGGATGATTTAAAATTGCTTGTTTGTGTTTGACTTTTTTGGATGGGAAAGTATGCTAGTGTTGCGATAAACGGGGGTAACGGGCTTTTCACTGGCATTCACCGTCCGGGACTTAAGGTGACGACGTATGAAATTTTTTTTTTGCTTCAATTACAAATGCTTTATTGGGGCTGCTGCCTGTTTCCAAACTCCGTCGCCCCCAACAGAGAACGTGTCTGCGAGTAATCAGCATCCAGTGTTTCAGGTGGTTATGATGTGAAATCTGCATTGTATTTTGTGCTAATGGGCTAAGCAATCTAAGCGAGCCGTGTTATCAAGCCAGATGGTCAAGGATCGAATGTGGGGAGAGCATTTTTGTGCGAAGTGCAATGTAATGGCTGCTAGTGTCTACTGCCTCTTGTTAACATCGAAATTATTAATAGTTGTGCGACCCGACTTGGGCAATACTGTAAATGATTCAAGTCCTTTGTCCATCCGAACCTATGACCAGCGACAAGTTGTAACTTAATTGCATTATTCCTGAGTGGTCGGGTAGACCATTTATCAGCTGGGTCCGAACTTCCGAAGTGTCAGCCGCAATCGAAAACAAGAGCTGTAGATATATGGATTATATTGACTCTGCTACCTCGATGACTTTCGGCGGCAGCTGTTCTGGCTTACTCCGATACTCCTAGCTAGACGGTTGAAAAGATGTATTCTATCCATGATTAAAATACCCAGTCGGGCTGTCCAAGCATCTGCCGTTTGATAGTTAGCAGTTATTGTATGCAGAACATAACAGATGAGATGCTAGATCTAGGCAAAATAAATGCCAGCCGTCTCATATCCTTTGCTTATCCGTCATCCGAACCTCGGCATACTGCCAAGAGCAAGATGTGACAACGTGCCATCGCTCACTCGCCAACAAGCAACCGCAAAACTTACCCTGTTAGACTCATGCGCCGCACGCAAATTGCATCATCGCCGTCACGCTTGGATGATCTCAGTAGTGCTAACATAATCTTTGAGATTATGGATATTTTGATATACATCGGAAGTTATAGATGTTTATACATATCTTTAAATGGATATTTATTACATTAATTAATGGTCTTCGATAAAGAATAATTTTGAAAGTGTAGATATGTTAATAACGTACCTTTTCTTTCCTTCATTAAAATCATTGCCTGTTGCTTCGATCGTCTCGGTGATCACTCTCAGCCTCACGTCAGCCTCACAAAACTCTTTTCTTATTTTGTCTTACTTTCCCACGAACGCACCACCTTTACGACCTTCTTGTTCCCGTTCGAGAAGGTATATTTTACTTCCTATAAACCGCAGCTCAAAAATTTTTTTTTTTTTGCGTGAAGGTGGTATTATTGGTAAGTTCTTTGTCCGTGAGCCTGCCGCTGGGAAGGTTCTCTCGGCATGGACATTGTCATGACTGACGAGATTGCACAATACTAATTATTCGTCCTTGCAGATTGATACACCGTTATCCTTTTTTTTATAACCAGAAAATGAGAATCTACTACCACGATAACACGGCCGTACGTTATCTCGCACCGGGTACCTTTACGATGCCGTGTGTCTAATGAAATTAACAGGAGGACCAACGTCTCGACCACGACTCCGGCGTTGAAGTTCTGCCCGAGGCAGTCGCCAAGCTCGGCGTGTTGGCGTACAACTTCTCGGGTGCGGCCGCTCTTGACAACGTCAACTCCCTCGCCAAAGCGCGTGGCTACAAAAACCAGGACGTGATTACGATTTCGCCGGCATCGATGGGCGACGTGTATGAGGAGAAGGTCAAGACGTTTTACAAGGAGCACTTGCATGAGGATGAGGAGATTAGGTATGTGGTTGAGGGTGAAGGTTTTTTTGATGTGCGGGATGTGGAGGATCGGTGGGTCAGGTTGCAGTTGGATGCGGGCGATCTTATTATTTTGGTAAGAGCTCTCTCTTTCTCTGTCAGTTTCCTGTTCTCTCAGGTTTCGAAGGCTAATGGTGATTTGAAATAGCCTGCGGGTATTTACCATCGCTTCTCGACTACTTCGTCTGATTACATCAAGGCCATGCGTCTTTTCAAGGACGAACCAAAGTGGACGCCACTCCCGCGCCCGTGCGACGACAACCAGTATCGTGTTGAGTACGTGCAGTCGATCACGGCCAATTAACCTATAACTTGTACGGAAGTGAGTTGGAGGGGTAGAAAGAAGCGGATGTTCGTGGAGTTTACGGATAATCATTCGTACTCTTTATACTTGTATAGCGTGTGTTTGAGTAAAAATTGCGAATGGTGAATTGGAGAAATGATTGTGATGACTTAACGTGCGATTGTAAAGAATGCCCGAGAGTATGCCAAAGGGCAACTGGAGGGTTACCCCACGGAAAGACAGCATGTTGCATAGCGGGATAGTAATAAATCGTTGAAGGTCTACCTAAATTGCTACAGTTTTCTACCAAAGTCAATCAAATAGTGCCATAATTAAAATTGATGAAACCGAATTCCGTATGCAGTGAGTTAAGTATCCCTTATACTATGCTAAATCATAAACGTCGCGTCGATTAAATAGTGGTGGGCTCTCGGCGTGGTTGATTCTCTCTACTCGGGCAGTAAGACTGATTTGCGTCGATCTGTGAGTAGGTGCCTAAGTTTTCAGTGCTATAGAGGAATGGGAGGAATAGAGGGATTCAGTCTGTGGGAACTAAGGTGTTGTGGATTTCCTGGCGTAACAGCCAACGGACCAGAACATCACACTCTTCACTTCGCGTATTGTCGATATTTCACTACGGTGGGGATATTTGCCCAGAAGTCTCAGTATATTCCCAAGTCGCCAATAGTTCGCGTGTCACGATGGAAGACTACGAAGAATCATATCCAGCACCACCAATAATCTCGCTGACGCCATCCTCTCCACCTCGCATACCGGCAACAATAATCTCACAGAAACAACAGCAAGAAAGGCGTAATTTATCCAGCTACACGCCGCTAGCGAGCAAGGGGCCGTCGTCATCATCGTCAGCGGCAGCGGCAGCGAAGTATTTGCCGTTGCTGCAAACTGATTCGCACCTGGTTGCAAGTTCGGAGAGAGCTACGAGCAGGAATACGCCTGAGCCGGGGAGTGTTGCTGGTGCGTTGTGGCCGGCGTCGTGTGAAGCACCGTCGGGGAGTAATCCGACAAAGCAGTATGTTTGGCTGGTGAGTGGATGCTGTTGACGATTAGTTTGAGGATGGTTATACCATCGGGACACGTGCTGATAATTTGGAGATATTTGGAGCAACGGGGATGATCGGACGACACATATGTCGCGCAGCACTCGAGCGCGGGGATGTGGTCATGGCATGCTCGCGTAACATCCAAGCAACCGTCCACGTCTCACAAGATTGGTCCGACAGACTAATAACTTCTTCCTGTGACGTGCGGTCGCGGCAGATGGTCAAAGAATCCGTCGACAGGACAGTCCAGCACTGGAACCGGATCGATGTTGTACTGAATTGCGTTGCGGTCGGGGTTAGTGCGCCGTGTGAGGAGCAGGATGAGCATGATGTTCGGGCGCAGTTCGAGACGAATGTGATAGGCTTGTTTCATATAGTGCAGACCACGCTGCCGTATTTTAGACTGAGAAATCGCGGGAGGTATATTGTTTTTAGCAGTATTGCGGGGATGCTCGGGATTCCGGGGCTGGGCCCGTTTAGTGGTACGAAATGGGCTACAGAAGGTTTGATTGAGAGTTTGTCGTATGAGATTGAGGAGTTCGGGCTTAAGGCGACCCTGGTCTACCCTGGAACTATCAAACAGGACGAGTATGCGCCTGAATAATATGTTGTGTTTTTATACGGGAGATTGGCTGA
>MU972934.1:0-105325 GCA_038497805.1 Lipomyces mesembrius
GCTTTGTGTAGAGACTCCCTCGCCACACCATTAAGAGTGACTCTTACGATCTGCAAGAGCCACTACACAAATTACCCTAAGAGCGACTCTTATAAGCCACATGAGTAGGGAAAAATTTTCCTATAGGGAAACAATGCTAACACATAATTAATAAACCCAATCCATGAATTTACTGGACATTATTTTAGCAAATATAAATTTTGAACGTAACTAAATTAATTGTAACATATGTTTTTGAGCAATTGCTTGGCTTGAGTTGTTGTTGGAATGGTGTAGACGACAATGGGCTTCGCTCAGGATCAATTTGACCATGCAACATAGATAATAACTATCAACATAATTACACAAATAAACAGAAGAGGTCCATGGATTGACGCTCTCACTACCTCTTACATAGCTAAATTCAGAGCTGTGGCGGACATCCGCATCCGCCATCCGCCTTCGTATCCGCCTTTCGACAGCATGGCGGATATCCGCCAAATCCGCCATACCCCATCCGCCTTTAGAAATGTGCAAAATTCATTAACATTATATATCTAATTTCTTTAAACACTGACATGTTTACTTTCCTAAATGGACTCGCTTATGGCGGACCCAACTTATTTGGTCGGTCATCCCGCTACATGTGAGCATGTACGCCAGTGCTAGAATAACCTCTTGTCGATCGAGTACATATTGTTCGATACTGTGATTTCATTAACATGTTCATCATCTACTTTTCAGACCATAATCTGACTTATTTGATATTGCGCTTCGTTGTGTACGCGATTGTTTGCTGAGAATGTTAGATTTTGAACTTTTTTAAATTTGATTAGAGAATATACAAATTATCCGCCATATCCGCCAATCGAAAGTATGGCGAAATCCGCCTACAGCTATCCGCCTGCAGCCCTGCATAGCTTTGAATTATTGTAGAATATGATTATGGCCTTGGTATCTGCAGAAGATGCATTTATTGACTGAAGATTGCGCCGCAGTTGTCGCAGTTGTCCAAAACAGCCGTGATATACATAGGATTTTGTACCGGCATTTCAAAGCTAGAAAACTTGAGTTTACAGACAATTTCCCAACCCAAGGACAGTGGAAACATTAGTTACGTGTCTGATAATCTGTTCGCCATCGAATTGCATCGTCAGACAGTAGTAGTATGACAAGAACTAGTCGGCATCGGTTGTTCCTTCAGCGGCAGTCTCTTTAACTAAATCCAAGACGCCACAAATGTGATACCGTACAGAGTAATACCCCAGATAGTGCCAATAGGCTATCCGTCGGCGACATCCCCGTATCAGCGGACCATACTAAAGCCGCGGACGGTTAGCTTATTCTCATGACAACCCATCACGCATATACGACAATATGAACGCGCCTAATCAAAGTAGATTGTAGCATCTCGGTAGCCACGCACCGATACAGCTTAAGGATGGAAGAGGAATTGTCCCACAAGAAAAGTGCGCCGACACAACGGAGCCCGCATTGATGCTACTAACAGACTGAAAATATCTTATCGGTGTGTAAATGATGCACTGACTGACAGTGGAACAGCTTACACAAGCAAAAAATCAGTGAAACTAGCGATTTGCGACGATTTAAGGTGACGCAATGTGTGCTTGATGAAACGAGCAGTGACATATCTGCAATTGCTTATTCGTTTTCCAACACATGGCCCAGATAGCATAACCCTATCAGGACTGATATCAAGCAGGTACCATATTGAAATGAAAGGGATGACGTACGCATGCGGTGCACTGTTCTGTTGATCACCGCATCAGGAGTAGTTGTAAACAAGTGATAGAAGGCCGGTCGCGCGTCGGAGAAGTCCAGTTAGCCCGTCGGCCCAGTGGCATTCTTATTTGACAGTAACACTTAGCCATATTCAGTTAACTGTGCGGCTCAATGTAAAGTCTACCACATATTTAAAGTTTTAATATGAAGCTAAAACGTGGATTTTGCCGCCGGTGGGAAATCTGAGTTGGCCGCAGGACCCGATCAACACGGTAACTATGACATCACCTTCGCTACGATTGGCAATCGCCCAACAATAATCCTCCTCCAAATGCCTTGGTGTCTTTCGTCGGTTTTGAATTCTCGCTTAATGAATAATGAATGCTACGGACAATGCAGGCAGTAGCACGCAGGACTTACGCGTCCTGCAGCCCTGTTTATCATCCGACTATCGATCCCCGCAGGCACGGAGGCTCACAGCCGGCGGAAGTTAGCAGTCACGTGACGTAGTTTACAAATGTAAAGAGTCCAGATTGGAATAATTCCAGATGGAAACGATAGAATGAATATCAAACATTGGCTCTAGCGCTTATCGATGATCCCTCCGCTCCTGAGGCCTGCTGGCTCTGACTTACATTCTGTGCTCGTCAACCTGTTCAATAAATATGCTGTCTAAGTCCACTCTACTGGTCTCTACACAATTGCAATCGTCTCGAACGCACTATGTCCGACGACAATCTTACCGCATTTCCAGAGAGAGCTACCCTGCATCCAATGTCTACTCACAGCACGTCTTTGACCGCTTTGGCTCGTTCGCGGGCGTCTTCCTTGTCGCTCCATATCGATCCTGCGCTCCCGCAGCCAGCCATGTACGAGGAATGCTATGACAAAAATTCTGATATGTTGAAGGAGATTGAATGCTATCACACAACCTACGATACCTTTCAGATCGACCGTTGTGATCAGGACAAGGACTACCGTCCAGATGTTGGAGTCAGGCGTATGTGTCACGGTCCGCCTTGTTTTTAGTTTATGTCTACTAATATCAGTCCAGCATGGCTTGCTGTCCTTGGCGGCTTTTGTGGTCAGTTTTGTTCGTTCGGGTTCTTGAACGTCGTTGGTATCTTCATTGCATATTATCGGCACAATCACCTCGCTCATCTCTCTCCGTCTACCATATCATGGATCGGATCAATCCAGTCCTTCATGTTCTCTTTCTCTGGTCTTTTCTGTGGACGCATCTCTGACATGTATGGCCCAAGATGGGTCACAGCTGGTGGTTGTATTTTGATTACAGTGGGTATGGTCAGCATTGCCTTCTGCAAGGACTATTATCAGTTTGTGCTTGCTCAGGGTGTATGTGCCTCACTTGGTGCTGCGGGCTTATTCTACGGCACGACAGCTGCGATTTCAGGCTGGTTCTCAGCACGTCGAGGTCTCGCTTTTGGTGTTGCTGCGTCCGGTTCAGCAGTTGGTGGTATCTGCTTGTCGTTGATCTTTGATAATCTTTCGCGCAAATCGTTCCAGGCTGCGGTATTCGCAATGGCGGGTGTTCTGTGTGCATGTTCCATCACCGCTACCATCACTACATCATCTCGAATTCGACCAACTGGCAAGCAGCCCTATAGGTTCGTCAGTTTCTACTTGCGACCGTTCTTAGAGCCAGTTTTTTCGATCTACACCGCCTCTATGTTCTTGATATACCTTGGCCTTTTTGTGCCTATGGCTTATTTGGCGTTGTCGGCCATTGCTGAAGGTATCTCAGCTGCACACTCTTTCCAGATAATCGCGTACTGTAATGTCGGGTCCTTCTTTGGTCGTATCTTGATCGGACTACTCTCGGACAAGATGAACAAGTTCGCATTATTTTCGATTATCACTCTTCTTTCCGGTCTTGTCTCTGCTCCATTGTGGTACTTTGCTCACTCAGAAGTCACCATCACTATCGTTGCTGTCGCCTATGGCTTCTTCTCGGGTGGTATCTTAGCCATGTTCTCGAATTTGGTAGCTCAGATCTCTCCTGTTCAAGAGATCGGGACGCGTCTTGGTGCAGTTAATGGTACTATTGCATTCGCGACTCTAGTGTCGCTGCCCATCGCCGGTGCTATTGTTGGCACTGATGCAAACTATGGCAATATGAAGATTTACGCTGGAGTTGTCTTGATTGCCGGTGCGATTGTCGCTGCTAGTGTCATTCTCAAGATGCCCAAGGATAAGCCTCACGAGAGTGAGTGAAGATGGAGTCATTTAAGAATCTATATTACCGTACCGTTGGTATACGACTTTACTAGGCGCTCATGCATTTGCATTGCAACATAAGTGGCGATATCAGAAGATTCGAGATTCTCGACTAAACTTTGAGCCTACTTGTGTTGTTGAGCTTGTCCGTGATTTCAGCTACATCGCTCCAAGATTACAGCCATCTGGTATCACGTTGATAGCTAGCGCTAGGTTAGTTAGATGTGGATGGTATATATCTTATTCACACGTCGTCGTTCTTGAATGTGATTTTGTGATATTTTGGAGATTATCTTGCGAATGTTGACGTCGTTGATGTATCTGTTTTGGCATGAGGTAACTGGACGATAACATACACAAGCGTGCCTCTTGTTAATTTTGTTATTGCTAAATTTGTTTCGGTTCTGTGCAAAGGTTTACAATAAAAAATAATATTTTCCCGGGACTTCGCTCTGTTCGCTCTGTTCGCTCTTCACGTTGTAGCACCAGGCCGTAAATGTCATTTAGTTCTAACGGCTTGGTCTTCTCTTTTGGTACTGTTTTCACCAATCACATGTGGTTCACGCAGATTTCGAAAAAATTTCGAGCAGTGATTTAATGATTTGCTCTACTTATTTGATTGTGCGGCGACCGCCGGAGTCAAGGCTCACAGCTCCGTCGGCCCCAGAGAACTGCCGACGGGCGCCGACTTCGCGCGGCGTCCTCCGGTCTTCTACATTTTACGGGCTTAACCTTCCAAGCCGAAAAGACTGAAAAGTCACCTCCGCTCCTGATTATGCTTTCTGATTCTGATTTCTGACTGTCTTTCTCTTATTTGTACCTGTCGAGCTGTGAAATAAGTAAGCCTTCCGACCGTTGTTCTGCTGGCTTCTGTACAACACAAACCTTCAAGCGCGTCATCTTTGACGACAACAGGAGATATTAACCACTATTTAATGTCTACACGCCGCGTCTTTCGCGTCTGGCAGGTCGCTAATTATTTGAGCCAACGCTCGTTCAATCAGCAATGTACGAACAGTACGACGACGAGAAGTCTTGCATCAATGACGACTTGCACTGCGACCGCAAGACCTATAACACGATCTAGATTGACCGTTTGAGTAATGACTACCTTCCAGATGTCGGATTAAGACGTATGGTCTTTATTAAGTTTTGTGTTATCTACCTAACATTATCTAGCTTGTCTCGTTGTCCTCGGTGGCTTTTGTGGTCAGTTTTGTTCGATTGGAACGAAAAATGTCATTGGGATTCTCATCGCGTATTATCAGCAGAATCAGCTCGCTGACCTCTCTCCGTCAGTCATCTCATGGATAGGATCAATCCAATCATTTATCGTCTCCTTGTCTGATCTTCCCTGCGGATAACTCTCTGACATGTATGGTCCAAGATTGGTCACAGCAAGCGGATGTATTCTTATTACCGTTGGCATGATCGCGACTGCATTCTGCAAGCAATACTATCAGTTTGTGCTTGCTCAGGGTATTTGTGCCTCGCTTGGTGCTGCAGGATTGTTCTACGGCCCCACGGCAGCGCTTTCTGGCTGGTTCTGCTCGCGTCGAGGTCTCGCGTTTGGTATCGCTGCATCTGGTGCCTCAATTGGAGGGATAAGTTTGTCCTTGATTTTTGAGAATGTTTCGAGCTGCATGTCGTTTCGAGAGGCAGTATGCATGATGACAGCAGTTCTTTTCGTATTCTCGCTCGCAGCTACTGTCGCGACCTTTCCTCGACTTCCGCCGCCAGGCACCCAGCCTTATCAGCTAGTGAAGTTGTATATCCATCCGTTTTTGGACTCTTTTTTTTTCGCTCTACACGGCGTCGATGTTCTTAATCTATCTCGGATTTATGTTCCGATGGCATACTTCGCGTCATCTGCCATAGCCGAAGGCATTCCTGTTGCGAAATCTCTGCAGATTATCACGTATTTCAATGTAGGGTTCGTTCTTTGGCCGCGTATTACTGGGCTTGCTTCGGGCAAGATGGACAAGTTCGCGTTATTTTCGATCATCACTCTTATTGCCGGTCTTGTGTCAGCTCCATTCTGGTACTATTCCCACTCTGAAGCCACAATTATTATCGTGGCTGTTGCTAACGGTTTTTCCACCGGCGCATCTTGGCTATGTTTACGGCCTTGGTTGCTCAGATTTCTCCTGCTGAAGAGATTGGTACCCGTATTGGCGTCTTTAGTGGTGTCATTGCGTTTGCGGCCCTGGCCTCGTTGCCTATCGCTGGGGCCATTGTTGGGACGGATGGGAATTACAATGGATTAAAGATTTACGGTGGAGTCGTCTTGATTGCTGGTGCCATGGTCGTGGGTAGTGTTAATTTTAAGCTCTCCAAGGTTGAGCGTTCCTGCGGGTATGACTAAGTAGTAAGATTATATGGCTATGCGTGTCATCTAAGCTGGCACTTCTCTCTCGCTTTCGTCCTTCTTGGCATCGTCAGAGAAACTGAGATACTAAAGTGGCTTATCCCGTTAAGGGTATCTTCGATCTGCAGCACCGTCTTTCCGAATTGCCGTGTAGCAGACGCCTGCATTGGTAGTAATGACTGTTGCAATCAATATTCAGACTTGCCAGTACTTTGAAATAAGCTGGGGTTTCTTAACTCTGAGTTTCGGATGGTTTGCTTGAATGTAATTACAAAATCTAGAAGTCGGTTAAGCAGTTTAGTGTGAAATATTCAAGTAATGTGCGCCAAATCTCATTAAAAGTCTGTCGTTCTGTTGGTAGACTGTCTAGCATGCCTCGATGCACGTTGATGCAAAATTGCATAATTTTGGTCGATGACGTAGTTGCGAGGCGGTTCCCACCTGTGCATTACAGGCTCTATCCCAATGAGGACTGAAGACACTAAGCCCATATAGTAAAGAGATTTGTCGGGTGCCTAAGAAATAGGTTTAGCATTAGCACTCCTGAAACTTTCTGAGAGATCCCTCGCTCTCGTTATATTTAATGACTCTTGATCCCCTTCGCTGCTATCAACCAAGGTCAATTCTATCCCAACAATATGTCCTCAAGTGACCTTCCAGTCTGCGTTACATGTGGTGCACAGTTTGGCACACTAACGCCTCCAACAACGTGTCCTATTTGCGACGATCCGCGACAATTTGTCCCCCCAGCGGGGCAGTCATGGACGACGCTACGCAAACTTCGCGAGTGCGACAATCAATATAAGAATGAAATTATGCAGGACCCAGACGACCCCGATCTGTACAGCATCTTCACGGTCCCGCAGATTGCGATAGGTCAGCGTGCGATGCTGGTGAAGTCAAAGGAAGGCAAAAACATCCTCTGGGACTGCATCACTTTTATCGACGACGATACCATCGAACGTGTCAGGGCTTTGGGCGGGATCAGTGCAATTGTGATCTCCCATCCTCACTTTTACTCTAGTAATGTTGAATGGGCCCAAGCATTTAACTGCCCTGTATATCTCGCTGCATCGGACAGGGAATGGGTCATGCGATTGGAACCTAGTGTCCAGCATTTCTTTGATGACAAGAACCTGAAGCTTGCTGTGGATGTGGATGTCGTGAAAGTCGGTGGACACTTCCCAGGTTCTCTTGTGCTTGCTTGGAAGGACACGCATTTGCTGGTAGCGGACTCGATTGCGGTGGTTTTCAGCGGTCTCGGCGATCGTGAGCGGCTACCAGGCACCACTAGCTTCACGTTCATGTGGAGCTATCCAAATATGGTAAGCTTTAATACTCTGTATGGAAAGGGTATCACTAATGTCAACTAGATCCCTCTAGATCCCGACTCAATTCTTGGTATCTGGAATGCTATCAAAGACTTGAAGTTTGACAGAGTCCATTCAGGGTGGTGGGGTCGTGTCGTCATGCCGGGGGCAAAGACGAGGGTATTAGAGAGTGCAAAGATCATTGTGCGTGCCATGGGGTACACTCAACACGCCATGCTTGATGCGACTTTGTAAAGTAAGATGTCAAATTTAGTAGCAGTTAGGTAGGCTGTATATAGTCAATAATATACAGATCAAATTCTACGAGAACGTAATGTAGAATGCATTAAATTTTCCAAACGCACACCTTAATATATGCTAACAAGTTGTACTTAGCCATGCTAAGCAATAAGGCAAAATACATTATGACTTCGTTCTCCCATCTTCATCCTCAGCCAGTAGCTTGTTTACAAATTCTTCCTCGGCCTGAATCTCCTGCTCTTCTCCCGCAGCCCATACAGCCCTTGCGTACGCCATCCACGCCTGTAAGCTCAATCCGAGTGTACCAGGATCGATTTGATTGTCGGTAATGATATTTTGTAAATTTTGGAGCAACCTGTCTTGATGACTACGTCGTAAGGCGAGATCTTTGCGCCGAATGTCAAGATATGCCTCTGTCAGTCCATCGGGTGGTGCACCCGATGCTTTCAGCACTGTTGGTACAGGCACTTGCGATGGACTTCTGTTCGACAGACCCGATGAGGACGGGGTCAATTCAACCGGCTGCATTGGACTAGCCGCGCGAGATATAGAAACTGGTATGGCCGTCTTTCCGAGATTCCGTGAACAAAGCACGGCGATTTCTTGATGGGCGGTGGAGGCAGACCGAGTCCGCGTAGGCGACGATGTTGACCGCATGGAACTGACCTCAACGATATCACTACTGGTCTCTAGAGGCAATGCAACAGTTACTGTAGATTGAACGAGAGATAATTGCGAGATCATCGAGTCCTTACTCCCCACATCGAGCCTAGGGCGTTTAGCCATAGGTCTTTCGTCCACCTCAGACGATGTTGTAGGGCCCTGGGTCGCACCCGTCTGTATACTCTGGTCAGGTGCAACCTCCCCTGTCGATTGACTCGCAGCTTCTAACACAGGTTGCACAATGTCTTTCGGCCTATTTGTCGACGAGGCAACTGTAGGATTAGAAATAGATGTTTGCAAAGCGTCAATAGAAGACTTATTGTCTTGAACGACATTAACGAGGGGTTTTGCCACAGAGAATTGCGAATATTGTTGATAGTAATCTAATAACCTGGCAACAACGTTTTTATTCAGCAAAGGGCCACCTCTCAGAAACTTTTGTCGCGTGTGAATATCCAGATCCCACCAATGTGGAGGAGCAGTGCCAGCAACACTAGCTCTCCATATTTCGTACTCATTGACTCGTCGCGCAGATTTCATACAATCATAAAAGATCCGTCTTAATTCCATCATTTCTAGGTTGACGATCTCCGGCGGACGTCCATGCGCGTTTCCGAGACGTGCGAACAGGGTCACGACGCGCTGCCAGAAATCGGGACTGGATTCACCCGGTTGGAGTGTTGCTCGCGATTGCAGGACCGCGGTTATAAGAAAGTGGAAATCAGAGGATATCCAACCAGTCAATGACGCGTGGTTAGCAGAGTCTTGCCCGCGGCTTGCCGGTGCTGCAGTCGTCATGGTCGAATGGCGACATGAAGACCATTGACAATTTTAGACAGGGTTGCACACAGAGTCGGTTGGATCAAAGCAAGTACGGGATATAATAGCCTTTCTTGCTAGAACCCGTGAATAATGTTGTAGATGTTTTGTTTTGTCTGTGTGGCTTGCTAAAGGTTGTGCCGCTCGCGTGGGATGGACAACCCCTATTTGGTTTTACAAATCACAGATATAGTTAGTGTCTATTTATTTAAGGAATAGCGCATAATTCTCCAAATTTAATTCAATGGAAGCCGGCTGTATAAAATTAAAAGAAACAATAATCACTTAGTTTGTCATTACTCCTGAAACTATATGACATTTGCACTGCTTTGTAGTGGATTTTAATAATTAAGCTGCACTAAGGTAATGTTGCAAGACCAGCTATGTCCTTCTCCCCCCCATAGTCCCAATACTCAAAGCACTCCACTCGAAACTTTGCGATGCCCACATTTTATGGTAAACCGCAACAATACGGCGATGCAGCGCTTATAATAGCCAATATCACTGATACTGCTTAGCGAGGTATGTCGGCTCCCTCAGCTCTTCCGTTGAGCGCAGAATCGCGTCCAACCCCCGGAGTCTATCTTTCAGCAGTCAACATCGGCAAACACACAGTGCCTGTCCCCGCAACAATCACGACTGATCCTGAAGTTACAGAGCAAACCTGCAAATGGCATACCACATCGCCAGATGAGGAGTTAGTTGTCACGGATCATTATGTGATGTGGTACGAGAGCGACGAGTTGCGGAGGAAGTTTGGGTTCCCGAGCGACACTGTCACTCACGCGTTGTTTACGCATTTCGAGGACCCGTCCCCGCGGTCGCTGGACGGCTTTGCAGCTTCCACAGCGACTGATGGTGCTAGAAGGAAGTCTGGGAAACTGTATGGCTTATTGAAAGATAGTGTGTTATCAGCCAGGGGTAAACAAGCAGACAGGAAACGAGCAATCGTCATTTTCCTGACAGAATTTGCTCATATATTTTTTCTTAGCGGCGCGCGTTACGTCGTCAAGATTCCCTTTGCAGTGAAACGGGTCTTCGCCACAGATAGAGGCTTAGTGCTTGAGAGAGATTCTGGTGCAGATGGAGGATCACAAATGTCAATGCCACAGCTAGTTCTGGATCAGTTAGATCTGTTGGCCCCTAGCACGCCTGCCCTGCCACGATTTTTCTCGCTGATGGATCCTATGGCAGAATTGGGTTTGATTATAAAATCGCCTACAAAAAGTACGACTGTAGACTCGCTTTTCGCCGTCGGATCATCGTTCTCGCAGTTTGAGGAACTTGTTTACTTGTCCGAACGGACGCCCAAAGGCGCGCAGCAAGCATTATTGGCCGCTACATACGACTCGTCAACCAAGATGATTAATATATATCAGTTCCGGTACTTGAATACAGATGGAAATGCTCCCACGCGCCGTCGCACCATGTCTCGGCGTCGCTCGTCAATGCTACATTCTATGACAGAGGACACGTCTATTGCGCCTGACATGTCACCTATGGAAAATCGACGTGCGTCGACATCTCGGACGGACATTTCGCTTACAATTGACCGAATGGGCGGTGCGGGTGTGGAAGCGTCAGAAATGATGGGCAGCTTGTCAGGCGTTTCCGGAGCAGTGTCCGTACCGTTTTTGTCGTGGTGGTACGATGTGGAGAGTCTAAAGAAGGAGATTGAGTTTTCTCATATCGAGTCTTTTGCTTTCAGTACCACCAGAAGTGATCTTAAATGTTTTCATCTCGTCGACTTGGAGAGGAAAAACCAAGCACTAGGATTTGTAAATAAAGATGAATGCTATGTCATAATCCTTTTGTTTAGCTTGGAGGGTAAGCACCTGAGATTTGAGAATTCCATTAAGATCCCGGCCCGGGATGCTGTCAATATGTCCGGTGAGGAGAACGATGGCCTGCGGCACCCTTTTACACTACTATTACTCACAGATGGGACAATGCGACTCTATGATCCTTTCCTGCGAATGTACTCTCCTCAACTACAAACCACGGAAGATGTCACAGAGCTGGTCCACGCGATGACTAATCAAGTATCATTACGCCTAGCCGACGGTTCTCTCACTCGCATTGAAGTTGTCCTGTCACCGAGGACAAGGTCAATCAGGCAATCAATGCAAGTCGTCAATTCAATGCTCGACCCTATCCATCAGGTATTGCTTGGTTTCAAGTTTTCCTCTACTTTATATCGACAGAGTGCATCGCAATCGTCGCATCAATCGGTTAATGAGTGGGACGCCTTCGTGATCGCAGTGCTGGCTGCTTGGATCGGACCCGGTCTGACTGCGCCCGATCAACGTGACCCAATGTATTCCAATGTGTATGATAAATTTCTTATGGAGGATACTCTCGAGGATTATGGCAGCCGATACCTCACAGACTCTGAAGCCTGGTTTGGATTATTGTCCGCGGAGCGCGGACCTCGAAAATGGCCGTTTGCAAAGCATGCGGAGCTAGCTATCGCATTAGCCAATGATTTTAGTGCGTCGGCCAATGGAAATAGCAATTGGGTGCGAAATCGAGTCGTCGTAACTTGTGCGCTGCATTTGTTGGCTGAAGAGCTCAAGCTGGATGTCGCAGCGGCAGAGGCAAAAGGGAAATTAGATATGCTTCTGGGACAACTGGTACGATGGCTCGGATGGGGTGAGCAGTGGAAGGAGGCATACACTGGTTGGAATATATTGTACGATGAAGGTAAGATTTGGTTAATGCCGTTGTTTGTCGTCAATTAACATTTCGTACAGTTCCAAGGTTTGCTTCCCCGGAGATACTATCCAGTCCGCCGAATATTTTTGCCATACTTTACGATGCTTTAGTATCACCGCTTGAATCTATAAAACCGGTGATGCCTACATTATTTGATATTGTCCAGCACCGTGCAGCGCAATTCCCAGTGTCAAAAAAATATCTCATCTCCCTTCTCCCGAAATCTAGATTTGTGCTCGAAATAGTCACAATACTTGTTACCTCGCCAAAGTCAACGGTATACCGAAACATTATTGAGCATTTGCTGCAATCATTTCCAAATCGAGAGACAACCCCCCCGCAAACTAAGGGACGTGCACTGATGAATGAGATTGAGCGTTTTCCAGAATGTATAGTGGTCGTGTTCAAAGAAGCTGTAATATGGTGTCAGGAACATACACCAACTGAGTGGGGTGTTGACGCATTGGAGCTAATAGGAAGACGAGATTTGAAAAAATTGGTGGAATTGGGGAATCATGGTTCTGACATTGAGATCAGTCGGCATGTGGTAAGTTGTTTAATATTTGTTTAGGGGTACGCCAAAGCAATAATCAACGACTAAGTTTTTGATAGCCAACAAGAGACAAGCCTAGGGAAATATCACAGATCGTCCAGTCAGTGCATACGGAAGCAGATAGCCTGGGACCATGGGATGGTGTTTCCGAGGTTGATCGAGCCACCGTTTCCAAATTGATTTTTCGAGAGGATCGACGGATGCAGGAGGTCCAGAAGTTGCTGCAAACAACTCGGATGCAGTCAGGCAAATTTGAATACAGTCAACTTTCGTCATCGTTCAATGAAGCAGATATGCATACGGCTCAGCAGGAACTGGCTAGAATGATTGGTACGCGAACGCTTGCAGTTCCTGTTGGGCGTGGTGCATTTTTGTATTCCGCTAGGATCCCTTTGTTGACCGAAAAGTTTCCAATCCCGAAAATGAACTTCAATATCGTGATGAAGCCTAGTATGGCCACCATTACAGTTGACAAGCACCTAATGAGTGAGGCTAATATTTCTTGGGGACTTTTTCACAACGGAGTTGCTAGTGGGCTGAGTGTTTCCAAAGACGCGAAGGAAATTACTGGGTCGTGGATTGTTTTCAATAAGCCGCAGGAGCTTTCGTCTCAGCACGCCGGATTTCTACTTGGTCTTGGTTTGAATGGTCACTTGACAAATCTTGCTGAGTGGCATATTTACAATTACCTGCGTCCTAAGCATGCGTTAACTTCGATCGCACTACTACTGGGAATGTCAGTTTCATATCTTGGCACATTGAATCCGAAGATGACCAAAGTGCTTTCTGTGCACGTTGTCGCATTACTGCCAGCCGGATCTGCAGATCTCAACATTTCCGGACCCATGCAGACCGCCGGCATAATGGGAGTCGGGCTACTTTACTATGGCTCTCACCATCGTCGTATGAGTGAGATTTTAATAGCGGAGATTGATCAGTTCAATGCTTCTGGCATTGGATTTGGTGGACGAAAACTAACTGGACGAAGTTTGAATAGCAATGCGTCCGGCGGAGCTGACGGGGCTGCGGGACCCGGCTCTGCGGCTGAGGGATCTGAACTGCTTCGTGATGAGGGATATCTCCTTGCAGCTGGATTTGCTCTTGGGTTGATTAACATTGGCTGTGGGTCAAATGTGGCAAGTCTCAGTGACCTACATCTCATGGAGCGATTGCTGGCAATTAGCACCGGAAATACTGGTAATAACGGCGTTACGGGAATTGGCGGTGTCGCTGGAGGTGGGGTCGCTGGAGGAGCGTCTGCGCAGAAGCATCACCTTCTTGACAAGAGCGCAGCCGGATGTATAATCGCGCTGCTACTGATCTATCTCAAGACAGAGGATGTTGCCGTTGCCGAGAAGGTTGATGTTCCGGAGACAGAGATGTTGTTCGAGTACGTCCGTCCGGACCTTTTACTCCTCCGAACTCTTGCAAGCCGGCTCATCATGTGGTCAACTATTGGCACGACTCGTGAGTGGGTTTCGTCAACCATTCGGGAATTTTTGCGACCGAGAGCGGATCTAAGAGACGTGATCGTTCTTGACAGCGATGATCTGCCATTGCTAAATATTGTCTGTGGGTTATGTTTTGCGATCGGCGTCAAATATGCCGGCAGAGCTGAACCTGATGCAAAGGCAACGTTGTTATATTACCTCGATCAATATATCCGCTTGTGTTCTCTTCCCGCAGGTACACATGACCAACGTATGACGAAAGCAACTGCGCGAACGTGTCAGAATGTCTTGGCGCTTTCTTGCGCCGTTGTTATGGCCGGAACGGGCGACCTCGATGTGCTCAGAAGGTTGCGTCGGCTGCACGGAACGGTGGAACCTACGGTGCCCTACGGAAGCCACCTCGCTACCCATCTTGCTCTTGGCATCCTGTTTGTTGGAGGCGGCGAATACAGTTTAGACACCTCGTCGCCAATGCCAATATCTGCCGTTGACTCAGATTGCCCATCATCTACCGAGCAGAATACGCACAAATCTTCACAAGATCCAAGCCATTTGGCGATCGCTGGTCTCGTGATTGCGCTGTATCCACAGTTTCCCAATGACGTACTCGATAATCAAGTACATCTGCAAGCTTTGCGGCATTTCTGGACTTTGGCCTGTCAAAACCGGTGTGTAGTTGTTCGCGATATTGGGACCATGCGACCCGTCGTCATACCAGTCACGATTGGCTATAAAATGAACGAGTCGAAGACCGTCAAGACAATGGAGCTTACCGCTCCATGCTTGTTGCCTCCTTTGTCGACTCTTGTCTGGCTGAAGACGTCATCTCCAGATCGCTGGCCTGTCGTGCTAGATCTGCAAAACAATGAAGCACATGCACGTGCGCTCCGCGAAACTCTGACTGTGTACACGGAAGACCGCCACGGGGGGTATCAGCGTCGGAGTTCCGATGGGTCAGTTCCGTTCGGAGGATTGTTACGCAGTCTCGGACCAGCCGGTAATTCTGGTGAGGAAATGGTATATGCAGAGGTCGGTAGTTCCGTCTCTGTGACGTCAGTGTCGTCGTCAATCCAGAAATTGTTGAACGCGCCATTACTCCATGATATGGATAGAGTCGAGAAAGCTATGGTCGTCCCAGTAGATGGTAAGCTTGAGTTTCACCAATATGGGTTAGGATTGATCGCGATTATTAACGAGATTATAGTGCATGCCCGACGACCGCAGATTCAGTCGACAAGTGCGGATATCACCAATACGTTGGCAAGGTTTATAGAGACCCCAGGAAGCGCGGATGATTTGTGGAATGTTCGGGTAGCGATTCAGGGACTTCCACAGTGGGCAGCTGGAGAGCCAGCGTCGACTGTGACGTCGCTGGCGGATGCTGAGTCGTTTCAGCAAGGCAAGCCATTGGTATTTTTGCCTCTGGAAACAGTGGAAAGACTCAAGGTCGGCGTCTGGAGAATGCGGCAAGCTGTTGGCGAGCATTACTCGCGTGGATCAAACGGTACGTCCACCGCTGTTTGAAATGGGAAAGCTGGACAGAGTTGGGTCTGGGCATTTGCATTGTGCCTTGTAAGAAGCCAGAGATGATGGCATTCGGGTTCTGTGGACGGCGGCCGATAGGTCGCCAATGACAGAAGTAGTTTCGTAGTTGTACATGTTAGTTAGGGACATCGTAAAGGAAAAGTGTATGCTATTCTGTATATATGTTTTTTATGTTTGCTATTGTACATTATTACATATTTATGATGATGACCTGATGAACTTGCATCCGCGAAATATTGACATGTGCGAGACTAACTAACGTTCAGGTCTATTCGGTCGCCATATGGGTAACATAACGCCGCGAGTCCCGAACCGTAATATTTTGTCTTACCAGGTTCAAGATCTTATAGCGGGCGAAAGTGGCGCGAGTGTAACGTGCTGCAGAATGTAGTGGGGTTTCCCTCTAGACTTTTGTAATCCTGAACCGGAAAAAATCATATACCTCGATATTTATGTAATACCAAAATTCTTCGTTTTACTCATATTTCCAATAATAATGGCATGGTTACTGAGACTGTTATATCTTTGCAGGCATTTGGTTGTTGATGGCTGTTTCATATGCCATTCCTGGATAAAGTCATCAGTAACACAGGCCACGCATTTGATCCTTTGAAATCAGAGTGCAACTATAATCTCTGTGTTTTTCACCGCTGAGCGCATACGATCAACTGAACTACGAGCTGCCAGAAAAGTAGTGTCGATATACCAGTTCAACGTGCCATTCTCAAATTGAAATTGCAATTTCTAACCCTATCGACACTGCAGTTGTGGTGATAGGTCAGTCAGCGCCGCGACAAAATATTTACCATATTACGCGTATGTATCCCTGTTGATAGTTTAATTTGACGGTCTAGACTGGAGCAAGTTTCTTGGGGTCAACATCGATACAGTGGATGAGTGCCTCATCGCATGTTTCCATATATATACCTTCGCACTAGGAATACTGCCGAAGTTCAAACGACATTCGGATGCTCAACGGCGTTTATGCTGCCGCTATCAGTACTCAGGAGTGGACATGAATACAAATTTCTCTATTCGCATTCGCATTGAACTTTATTCGTAACGAATAAAATGTCTGCAATGCGAATAATATTCGTATATTCGCAGTTTTGCTACACGCTAGTGAATTACTACAACTTTAAATGACGCGTCCAGTGCTTATATCACCTACAAAGAATAAGTTTGGTAGGGACTGGCTAGATAGCAGTTGAGAGACTGTTCAAAGTGGAAGAGATTTGCTGGGCCTACGTAGACACTCCCTCAGTGCAGCCAACGACAAAGTTTGAATTCTAGTTCAATCTATTTAATATGTACGAATATTGCAAATAATTACGAATAAATTGACTATCAGTACTTTATACATTCGAGTAAATCACTTTATTGTTTTATCTCTATGGAATTTCACTGTTTTGCTGAGATGCGAGCGAAGAACCTGCGTCGGGCAAGTCCGAAGTCTCGGGTGACTGCGTTCGTGCCGCTCAGGATTAGCTCAACTGGTTAACATCAACACCGGATCGCAGGCAGCAGCAAGATTATTTTGGCTTTTGGTGTTGCGTTCGCGATTGATTTGGATTATGCGGGCAAAATCCGGACGGCCGGACGAGGTCGAGGCCGACGTTGATCGTATCTAGAATTTGTGTTTGTGTTTATTACGTCTAAGTGAGGAAGATATGTATGACGTGCGACCCTGAGGGCGACTTTCATTGCAAACAGATGGTCGCGTACAGACCGGTTGTGTTGTGTTAATCGTCATTGATGACAACTCACACGCGACCGTCGATCCTAACAACTTTTCCCGGATACTGTTTGTGTGAGAGCTTCGGTGGAGGGCGGACAGTGGCTTAGTTGTCGCCTGGAGACCTCCGTCGCACTCGGCCGGCGGTAACAGATGAACCACACACGCCCCCTCTCCCCCTCACCATCGCACTCCGAACTCGGTACGTGGGGGTTATCAATACTAAAGCTCGGTCGAACAAGTCTGATGAGCCCCTCGGTGTCGTCAAAGCTTGCTTCCGACGTATGATACAAAAGTCGTCTTCTTCGTCTCCCTGAATTCGGTCACCGAGCCAGACAATCAGTTCCGCAGTATTTGCGCCTACCTTCGTTACTGTTTCAAGAAGCGTGCTTTCCTCCCATGGCGTCCAATTACTGCAGCATCTCCCCGTCCGACCCTATGAAAATGCCTTCCATTAACACCCGCAGGCATTCTTACTCGTCGATCGCGGCACACCTCCTTTCCGCTCCTGGTCCCATTGACGAGGACGGCACTGTCGCGATTTTTCGAGCGCAAACCACAGTCGACGGTTACTATGACTCTAAACTCAGACGCGGCTTCAACGACCTCACTCGTTTCCGATCAGCTGCTAGTGCGGCCACATACAACACCTTCAATTCATTCTTTTTCGAGAAGATTGACGAAGATGCATATGCCCCCGATATTGGTTTGCGACGTATGTCATCATGACTTCTCATTTATCTATTGTATCAGGTGACTAACCAGTGAAGCGTAGCTCGCTGCTCTCGGTGGCTTCTGTGCTCAGTTCTGTTCGTTTGGATACATGAATGTGATTGGCGTTTTCCAAACTTACTACGAGACGCACCAGCTCATTGATCTCTCTCCGTCAACTATTTCATGGATTGGTTCGCTGCAATCTTTTATTCTTGCGTTCGGTGGATTGTTCTGCCGACGAATTTGATATGTATGGACCCAGATTTCTCACCGTTCCTGGATGCTAATTGCTTACTCTTGGTGTCTGCATGACCGCACTCTGCACCGACTATTATCAATTTGTGCTCGCCCAGGGTGTATGCTCGGCACTTGGCGCGTCGGCTCTCTTCTATGCCACTACTTCACTGGTTGGTTCTCTAAGCGACGAGGACTCGCATTTGGTGTGGCTGCCTCCGGCGCATCACTTGGTGGCATCGCTCTACAATTTGTGTTTGATGCTGTTTCGACACGTGCATCTTTCGCCCTTGCCGTTTATTGTGTTGCTATACTGCTTTTCGCATTTTCGTTTACAGCAGCCTTTGTCACATCTTCGCGCATCGCCCCAAGCGGTCGTCAGCCATACCGTTTTATTCACTTTTACCTTCGCCCCTATCACGATGCGGTGTTCTTGTTACGCTCTCGCTCACAATCGTGTACTTTGGTATCTTTGTACCTTTCGCTTTTGTTGCGTCTCATGCCATTGCAAACGGCTTCTCGCTAGCATCTGCATTTCACGTGGTCGCCTACCTTAACGCTGGTCGTTTATTCTCCGGAATGCTGTCAGATAAAGCCGGAAAGTTTACCATCTACATACTCGTTTGCTTCATGTCGGGTCCTGTCGCCTTTCCTTTCTGGTACTTGTCGACATCCGCAGCCGGTGTCATTGTCGTCGCTGCTACCTACGGCTTCGCGTCCGGTGGTGTTTTGGCAATGTACCCAGCTCTTATCGCTCATATTTCCCCGGTCAGAGAGATCGGAACGCGCGTTGGGGCCGTAGGCGCGACTATCGCCTTCGGTGCTCTCGCATCGTTGCCCATTGCCGGCGCCATTGTCGGCGGCGACGAGGGTAATGCCGCTAATTACAACGGCATGCAGATCTATGCTGGTGTTGTCATGATGGCTGGTTCAGTGATTGCTGTTATTGCAAAGGGCAAAGCTACTGGCGGAAAGATTCTCGCTCGAGAGTAGATAGAGCCAAAACTTCTGTTTAATCCCATTATTACACTGCAATTAAATACTGACCAATAAATAGTCTCAACGTTACTGTCTATCGTCACTGACGTGACAATGCGAATCTCCGAGGTCTAAAATTGCGAAATGATTCTTATTCTAGCTGCTGAATGTTCATTTTAGACGACAGGTCATTGGTGCTGAGGCGAAATTTGGATGCGGATTATGTTCTATTAATCGGTTATGGGAATTTGTCATCGAGCAGCATTTTTATGATATAATCTGTATTTGCATTGGAGGTTTTACGGAAATTTATTTATTGGGATGGGAATCTTGACTTTGTATCTCGTTCTGAAGCTCGTGACCGGCCATAGTCATAGTTACACCTTGAGTCATTTACTAAAGATGCTTTAATAGCATTTGTTTGGAAATTATCCTTTCTTTGACAGTGTCTGGAAAAAATAGCAGGGCAAGATGTGTCCTGCAAGAAGCTCAGCAGTCGTTTACCGACAAGATGGGGATTTGACTCCAGATATACGCTAATATTTACTAAGTCAAACCAAATATACAAGGCACACTCCCGTAACTAACAATACAAGAAAACAAAGCCAAGTTGTAAGTTCAACCCACACTAATGATGCAAAAGCTCGTTCTCGTACACCCGTCTAATAACCCTTGAGAACTGCTCAAACTTGATCTTCCCAGGTGCCGGCTGCATGTTACTGGTCGCAGCAGCGGTAGCATCTCCCTCATCTTTCCGAACAATGCTGTCCCCCTCGATGACCCATCCAGGCATCTCCTTCTCGACCCATTGTTCCGCAGTTTCCCTATTAGTGAAATTCCACCAGCTTAGAGCGGTCTCAATTTTAAAGCTTCGCATGCTAAGAATAAGACCTTTGCTTATACCTTTCCGGATCGCATCTTCGAATCCGGTGACATCGGCAACTAGGTCCGCGTACTCTTCATCGACATCGGAGGAGAGAATTCGCCAGAACGCCGGGAAAGCCTCAAGTTCGAGAAGGGAGTTGAGATACGTCAATCGATGGACCGAATTTGACAGCTGATCATCGGTATCAGCTTTTGGTGGTAGTGGGATTGTGCTGCTTGGTGCCGAGGCTGTGCTATATTGGTGGAGGAGCGATGGAGGAAGAAGGTGGAGAGCGAGTGTGAAGTCCGGCTGGGGAAATACTGTCAGCGACTTGGCAAGAACATTAAGGACTGTCTCGTCTCTCGTGAGCTCTGGATTAAACTGGTATCTGCACACAACTAGTTAGCAGTCGGATCACAGATCAATTGCTGATCTCTGGAGGGGAGTGACGAAAGGAGCTCAAGTCAGGTAGAGCTAATAACACTGCCATCGACGGTATTCCGTCTACACTAATACATGCTAATATAATTCATTTATTCTCATCATAAGAGCCCCTTTCATCCCTCTGCCTGAGTATTTGTAGAAATGGAATAATCACGTACAATTTCAGCAGGGCCAGGTTTGCCATGAGATCGTAAGATCCAGTTGCGCATTGCGTCGCGACATATTCTTGTAGAACAGTCGTAGTTTCTGGATTGTATCGCGAGAGGGTAGTGAGAATTTCCTCAATCTCTGGAGGCCGAGATGATGGCGTAAGTGCTGATGATGGCATTTTTGTGATGGTAAATATGAGTAACCACTTACCGGAACATGGGAGCAGAATTTTTTTCGACCCGAGAAGACGATCTGGATTAGGGTTGTAGGTAACAGCTAACGTGGGCTCTAGTGGGAACATTGGCTTGAAGCAAACTCGAATCGCCTTAAATTCGGTATTGTGGATCAGAATCAACTGTTGGGACTGGGAAGTTTGGATACTGGGACTAACTTACTGGGTATGTATTTATGATTTGCCAGGTCTACAAACCGGAGTTTAGTGATATCGAATACATTTGGAAGCTCCGCTCTCTAGACGATCTGCGTGCGTTGAGTGCTTACTCTCATTCCAGTTTCTATACCCATACATTATTCATTGTACTTCATTATTTGCTATTGAAATTATAATCGCATATTATATACGATCGTTTGCTATAGCCCCGAAAGACAGATATCGGTACCTCTCTAGAAAAGTCCTTTTTTCACACCATCCAGCATGACGGATGGTGCGCTATCATATGCTGAGCCTATCTCAAGCGACAATGACTCGGGACTTCCTGGATATATCTCGCCGGTTGATGACAGCGCGGAAGACACATCTACACATGAACCAGCTGTGGAATACGTATCCGCCCCTGCTCCAGAGAACGAATCGAATGGCGTAACGATGGATCTGATAGATAAACTACTACCACCAGTATCACAAATAGCAGATCAGGCGAGTGCAGCTAGCATAGCGGAACCCGAACATGAGCCTGAAGAGGAAGAAGACGACGACGACGACGACGAAGAATCATCTTCTGACGACGAAACGGCGTCGACGACAAGTACCGTGTCCACGCCTTCCGTGGCAGATCTTGAGCCTATGCCCGTCGTTATTTCGCGTCGAAAACGGCTTCCGAAGGATACCATTGGACATCTTGAAGACAGAATTGCGCATGACGGAATACGTGCACCTTTGGCATTGTATAACGATTTGATAGCTGAGTACGTCAAGCGTGGAAAAATTGATTCTGCCCGAGACGCTTATGGGAGGTCATTGAAATTGTACCCAACGGTTGCTTCACAATGGATTGCGTACGCTGAGATGGAGCAAAGTGCCGGGGAGTTCGAGAAGGCGGAGGAAGTATATCGTCGAGCGGTTGAAGCCGTCACTAGTTTATCGATCTGGGAACACTACCTTACCTACGTTCGGAGACGAAATAATGTCATTACCGACGGCGAAGTGGCACGTCGAGCAATCATACAGGCATTTGAGATAGTTGTCAGCAAAGTCGGAATTGACGTTCGATCTGGGAAAATATGGAAAGACTACATCGACTTCATCAGAAGCAGTCCAGATGGCCTGTCGACTTGGGAAACACAGCAGAAAATGGACTTGCTTAGGAAGGTGTTCCAGAGGGTTGTTTGCATTCCCGTGGAGAACTTGGAGAACCTCTGGCAAGATTATAATTTATTTGAAAACTCGTTAAACAAGACTACGGTATGTCAGAGCTATCGTGTGGGTTAATGATTGATGTTAATGGCTCGTGCTCACTGTTTATCTTAAGGCTCGCAAGTTTTTAGCTGATAGAGCGCCTGCTTATATGACAGCGCGATCATGTCTAAAGGAACTCCAACAAACCTCAGGCGCTCTTGATCGTAATTTAATTCCAGTTAGACCGCGATGGCGAGAATCGGAACTTGCACAATTGGGTCTGTGGAATAAGTGGATTTCATGGGAACTAAACGATCCGCTCGGATTCGCCGCAGAAGATGGAAAAGGAGGAATACCAGGTGGAAAAGAGCAATTAGTCGCACGGGTTCTGTATGCCTATCGACAGGCGTTACAGCCTCTTCGCTTCTACCCCCAGATCTGGTTTGATGTCTCAGAATATTGTGCTTCGGTGGATATGCCAGATCTCCAGCTCTCGTTCTTACGGGATGGTGCATCTGCTAATCCTGGAAGTAGTTTACTACATTTCAGACTAGCAGAGGTATATGAACTCGCTAAAAAGCGCGAGGATGCCAAGAAGGCTTACCAGAATCTTGCTGCCAGCATCATAAAAGAAATTAAGATGGCAGAGGAAATTTATGAGGACAAGAAGAATGCGCTACAAAGTCGTGAAGAAACTAAGAGTATATATTCCGCATCAGACGACAAGGCCAAGGATGAGGATGGCGATGAGCAAGTGGTTGATAGGAAGAGGGATCATAATCTTGAGCTCAAGATAAGAAAAGTCGAGGAGAAGAGCCAGGAGCTTATTTCCGACCTATCCAAGGATCTCACCTTGTGCAACACCATGTATATGCGTGCCACGAAGAGAATGGAGGGTCTCAAAGCTGCTCGTCAAGTGTTTAGTGAAGCTAGAAAGCTACCATATTCTACACATCATATTTTCGTTGCATCCGCGCTCATGGAATATTATCATAACAAGGGCCCCGAAATCGCAAGCAAAATTTTTGAAATTGGGTTACGACGGTTTGGAGACACGGTCGCGTTCGTCGAACAATACCTCGACTTCCTTATTATGACCAATGATGACACGAACGCTCGTGCATTGTTTGAACGTACGGCGTCGAGACTATCTGCCAAGGATGCTCGTCCACTCTTTCGGAAATTTTATGCGTATGAAGCGGCATATGGTAGCGAACTGTCAGCAGTCGCAAAACTTGAGAGTCGTATGTCGGAGCTCTACTCAGATGCAAAACCAATTGCTCGGTTTGCAAGTCGGTATACGTTAGGAGGACATAGTGTTATCGGCGAGCAAGAGGTAGGGCCATATCTATACAAGGAAATCTTGAACGAAGAGCAGGTCATATCCAACGCCTCGTTAATCGCCGAGGAAGAAGTTGAAGAAGATATTGTGGTACAAATGCCAGTACCGGCTTTGGAGCCAGTAAAGGCTACAGCTAAATTGAAGCGTGCTCAGAAACGTGTTAGAGAAGAGCCGAAGTCAGAGTCCCGCAAGCGGAATCGAAAGAAGGACAAGGAGAAGTCAGAACCGCGAGTGAACTATTCTAGTGCTCAGCAACGGGACCCATTTAGTGGCTACACTAATACTCTTCCGGACGGGGTTCTGAGACTCTTGAGTTTACTTCCGCCGGCGTCGACTTATAAGGCTGTGCTATTTGATCCGGATGCATTAGTAAATCTTATTGATCATACGCGCATTCCCGCCGTGCCTCCACCAAATGTGAATCTCTCCAGATTTAAGCCGGGTTGATAGACGAGAACGATGTATTATTTATGTAGGATATTGTTGTGGACTTGTATATTTGGATGGGACTATGCTCAGTACACCGGTAATGGTAGCTATATTGGATATTTGAAGTAAGATACCATGTAACTTAGTTCACAAATTGTATTATAACGAATGAAGCTATGCCAGACAAAGATTCCAATGGGCCTCAGTAGGATATTGTTGCAATCTACTGGTACGGTTGTGGCAATCTCGTACTGGAGTCACCCATTCTTTCTGGCCACTACAGTCACAGCTTTACGTTTCTTATCAACTCGCATGATGAAACTTCAGAGTTAGCTGCAAATTGCTAATAATATTTTCATGGCTTCGAATATTATCAAGTATCTACGTTGCAAGATTTTTCTACTAGATCCTAAATCGAATCAATCCTTCGATACCTTGAAACTTCTTATACCTTCTGACGTCGAAAGTAAGGGTTTTCCAGCATCTTATCTGTCTAGGAATTCAGTTTAAATATTTTTCTTCAGCCGCACTTAGTCAGGGTTAGGACTTGGGCCGTATTCAGATTTGCAATTCTGCGTTTATTGGTTCTTTTTTTTTTTTTTTTTCCCTGACACAAATGTCCCTTCTATTCACTGCGTCGTTTCAAAGGAATTTTTTTTTGGTATAAGCGAACGGAGGGGAAAAGAATGGGTAGAGAGATAAGTTCTTTTTACGAAGTTCGAAGCAAATTGTTACCTCATACCGTACTTTCTCATACTTGTCTGAGATGATCGTGCGGTAACAAATTTGCTTGACATATTCTTATTTGATGAGTATCGTTTGTGTTATTGATAGATAGAAAATACAGTGTGATTATCCTTCTAATACAGATACAAGAATTGCACGATAATGACGCCGTTGAATAAAGACGACAAAAACATGGAAAACAACAATTATGCACGACAAACAATACAAGAACAAAACACACAATTCATACAACCGAAAATAGCACCCAAACCCAATATAATTAATTTTGCTTCTCAATCTAATGACTATCTACATCGTCGTCAACGTCATCAGCATCAATTAACCTTGCTGACCGTCTCAGACTTCCATCACTCACAGGCTTGGTCTCTTTGGTCATCGGCGCCGCGAACGACCGCACAAATGCTCCTGATATGGGGCCTAGAGTTCCAAATGTTCCTGTAGTCCGTGACCGAGCTTTGGATAACGCACCCTTCAACTCATCATTTTCGCGCAGCGCTTCATCTAATCTCTGTCGCGCTCCATCGCGATCACGTATCCTAGCTTCCCTTTCGGCCTTGAGTCGTTGTTCAAGCTCTTGCAGCCGAATCATCCATTTATCGGTAGAAGTTGACCCTGACATTGACCCCGTAGATGAACCTAGCAAATGTTCAATGCCACCATTAAGCGAACTTTTGCTAGAAAGCGTACTCCCTTGTAGCTGAGAATTCTTGCTGTTTACGGTACCATTGGCCAGCTGTTGCAGCACATTATTCCGATCCTGCGCATCAGATAATTTCTTCTCTAATCCAGCAATTGTGGCATCATAATCCGCAACCTTTTGAGTCCATTCTGAACGAGCATCTGCTCTTGCTTCATTCTCACGCTGCAAATTTTCAAGCTGTTTTTCGAGATCGAGCATGGCATTTTCATAGTCCTGAATTCGCATATCGATTTGTTCTCGAGCCGCGACCGCTGCCTTGGCTCCCTGAAGCTGCTTACGTAAGTCGGCAGATGCGGCCTCGGATTCCTGAGCCTGCCGGCGAAGCTCGTTGTACCGCGCTCGTTCTCGAGCGTTATTATCTTGTAATTCTTGAATTTGCTTCCGCAGGTCTCGACTGGCAGCTTCAGCCTCGTGCGCTCGACGTCGCAAATCATTCAAGCGCTCCCGTTCGCGCACATTGTCGTCCTGAGAAGCGCGAAGCTGAGTCTCCATATCAGTCTTAGTCTCATTAAGCTGTGCGCGTAACCTCTCAGCGATCCGTTCATGCTCAGCAACCTTATCCCGGTAATCCTTTATCTCATTCTTTAGACCTTCTGACTCGCGTTCAAAAGCTGTAACAAGGCGCGTGAACGAATCGATCTCAGCATGCAACTTCGTAAATTCCACATCCTTAGCTTTAACCAAATCCGATAGCCGGGTCAATTCAGCATCAGCTTCGGTGCTCAGAACCTCATAGTCCTCCTGCCATGTCACAATTTCTTCTTCCCGAGCAGCTGCTTCTTTCAAAAGCTGAGAGACATCGGCTTGCAGAGAGCCCTTATCTTCCCTGAGTGTCTGTACCGTGGTTTGCAGGTTCTCGATTACATCCTGCAGATCAGCATTCTCCTTGTTCAGAATATCGACCTGTGTTTTGCGTTCTCGAGCAATAAATTTTACTTCCGAGACTTTGTCACGCAGGTCAAATATAACGGCTTCGTAGTTATCAGTTTCGGCGACGAGTGACCGCCGAGAAGACGTAGCTGACGAAGATGAGCGTCGCAATGACCGCTTAAGGTCTTCAAGCTCGTGATAGAGTCTTTCTTTTTCAAGATTACTGGCGTCAATCAGTGTGGCCTGAGTGCCAAGCTCCCGTCGCAGATCACGATTATCCTATAAAGTATAAAATTAGGCTATAGTCTCGGTGTTCAGATATAAAAACGTACCTGTCGTAATTTGTTCAGTTCTGCTGATGTCTCACGGTCACTACCGCCCATAGTAGATGCACTTCGTCGAACTTTCAGAAGTTCAGACCGCAAGTCAATGACATCTTTCTGAGCAATATCTCGAGCCAGCTGCTCCTTCTCCAGGAATCGTTTCAGTGTAGCCTTTCATACGTTAGTATCGAGCATAATTTGAAAGTCATAAAACTCACAATTTCCTCCTCAAAAATCTCATCTTTCTGATTTCGTTGCCACTGCTGGAGTTCGACCTTGTACTGTGCCTCGTTTTCTTGCAATTCTTGGACCTTATCCCTCGTAGCCTCCAGCTCAACCTTCAAGTCTTCGACTAGATTCATATAATTCTCCAGCTCAGCTCGTAAAGCCTCGATCTCTTCTCGATTCTCTGCCTCGACCTCGGCCACCCGTTCCTCCTTCTCCTGGTCGGCAACTCGCTCGGTCTCATCCTTCCTTAACCGAGCTTCAAGGTCAACGATTTTGCGATTCAGTTTTTTGATTTCAATGTTCAGACCAACATTAATACTCTTGAACTCAATGTTTTCATTCCGTAAATCCCGGACACTATCCTCTGATCTTTTATCTAGTTCCTCCTGTAGAATGTAAATTTTTAGCTGATAACCCCAATTATCCTTCTGCAGTTTATCTATTAACGCGGACTGCTCTTTCAACGTCAATTTACTGGCCACAGTATTCGGTGCCGTCGGTTTCGATGCCGTATAGGGTGGCACTAGGCTAGATGTCGATATCGATGTCGCAGTTGTGTGCGAATTCTGTGTTGTAGAACTTGTCGTAGTTGTGCCCGTTGCTGACCGTCGTGACCTTTGAGAGTGTCGTAAAGCGAAATTCTTAACAGCTGAATCAGAGACCGTGATATTCTTCACGCGCGAGGCGATTGCTGTTTCCGTGGGATCGGCGACACGAGACTGGACCTGTTTCTGGCGGCGAGTATTGGACGTGGACTTTGAAGGCTTCGGCGTTTCATCGCCATTTGGCAGAGTTTGCTGTTGCGTAGCTGACTTTCTGAGCAGTGGAGATGCATCAAACCCGTCCTCGTCCTCCTCCTCAGTGACGTCTTGTAATGCTTCATCAGCCCCGCTTTGGCCGCTAGCTGTTTCTAACTCCAGGTCATGGGTATCAGGCAATGGTGGCGATGGCGACGGAGAAATTTGTGGTGATGACAATAACTCTTCGGTTTTAGCTGCTTGCGAGGTCGCACGTACAAGAGTAGGTGATGGAGATGGAGCCTCTTCTACGAGCGAACCTGTAAACGACGGCTCGACCGAGGGTAATGATATATTGATTTCCGACGTTGAAACAGAATTATTGCCCCGCGAGTGGGTGTCTGGCTCAGTTTCTTGGTGGTATTCGTCATCGTACTGCATGTCCTCATATTCCTGCTCACTTTCATCATAGGGCTCCTCCCTCTCCTCATCATACTCATACTCCTCATGCCCAATATCATTTCCAAACGCTGCGTAATCTGGTAGACTGCCAACCCTAGACTGATCAAGAAGCTGAATCTGTACCTCCGGGAGCCCCTCAGTTGGCGACCCACTCCCTGCACTACGAATACTAATCCGACTCAAGCTCGCAGCGACGTCGTCAGCGCTGATCGGCGACATAACGTCCGA
The DNA here is from genome assembly GCA_038497805.1 of Lipomyces mesembrius. NCBI lineage: Eukaryota > Fungi > Ascomycota > Lipomycetes > Lipomycetales > Lipomycetaceae > Lipomyces > Lipomyces mesembrius. The sequence goes on from MU972934.1 coordinate 28,408, forward strand.
TGTTCGCGACAGCGTCCGGTAGTTGCTATTGATGGACAGATCCTGCTGCTTATCACCCGGAGGCAAGTACGGTGGTGCCGGAAGCGACGAGTCGTCTGCGGTAGGAGTTGTGGATGATACCGGCCGCGATGAGCTTTGCGGTGACGGACGGCGCGCGATTGCGTCGTCTTCCATTGCAGGGATAAAGAATTGCAATCGAATTCTGTAAGCCAATAGATCCGTTAGAAGAGGTCGGGAACGAAGTGATGGCTGTCGCGCGTGGAAATATTCAAAACATGAAGACTGACCTTAAAGAGTGATCTGACACTCAGAGATGGATCCGCATTGGACGACCAGAATAGTCACTGTTGTCATGGCCTATTACCCCTGTAAATGTGAGGATGGGAGAAGAACGGAATGGGTATAGGTACCAGCGAGATGACTGTGTGTGCAATTCGAGACGTTCGTGTCGTCGGGGATGGATTGTTTTGTTTACGCGGGTGCCGCCGCAATTCGTCACCCTATGCCGCACATGATCGTACAAAACACTTAAAGGCGGTGATCACGTGGCTAACAGCGAACAATAGCTATAGTCCAGAATAATCCATAACGTCTTGGTATCAATAAATATAGAAATTACCCAATATGAGTTTTACTCATTAATATTACATCTCTCTTCTCCACCATTAGAAAATCTTTCGAAGTGACCATCCAACCTTCATAACACGCCCGCACCATTGAAGCGCACTCCCTAGCACAATCAACTCGCCAGCGAACGCCATCATGCCCTGCCACCGTGCCTGTTTCGAACCATCGCCAATAATGGCACCAGCAATAGGAATACCGATCAATGCTGCAAAACTTCCGACTGCGAATAAAGTGCCTAAACGCGTGCCGATATCGCTTACTTGCGAAATCTGCGCGCAGCATGCTGGACCGAGAGAAACGACTGTACGGAAGCAAAGCCGTAAATGACGGAGTACACAATAAGCTGTGCTAATTTCGTCGATGGAATCCACATTGCGAGTGTGAGAATGCCAGCAGTCAAGATTCCAATGGTGTTGACATTATGGCGACCGGCATGGTCGTCAATATATCCAGTCACAATACGCGAAACGACGCTTGCGCCGTTCAGGATGGAAATTAGGTAAGTCGCCATGTCGTCACTGATGTTATAATGGCGCGCGGCAGTTGTCACGAAATCAATGGGAATGAATAAGCCCCAAAATGTCAGCATTGACGCGACCACCAGGACAATCTGTAAAATGCTTCGTGTAGTCATGGACGCGAATTTTTTGGAATCCTTTGTGTGCTGCATTGGACGTAATAGTAAGACTAACATTACAAGGAGACCGAGAATGAGAAACGCGCAAGCTCGCATTGTCCAACCGTATGAAATGGTTTGCGAAAGTTTTTTGACCATAATCGGGAATATCGTACCACCGAGACCTATCCCCCCATTATCAGTATAAGATCACTGACCAATTCAAAAAGCTCACTTGATCCACTAGACGATAAGCCCATAGCCAGGCCCCTCTTCCGGTGAAAATGTGTCGGTACAGCAGCGAGGGCGGTGTAAAATATAAATGCGGCACCAATGGGCGTGATAATTCCCTGGCATACCAGAAACTCGCCATATTTCGAGCAAATAGACGTCATCATGAGTCCGAGGACTTCGAGCACGGTACCGATGATGAAGAGATATCGAGGTCCGGCGACATCGAATAATCGGCCAACAAACTATAGCCACGTTAACCCTGACTCGTAAAATTTGTCAAAGGCAAAGTGCATACAACCCGGAAAAGAACACAAAGAATAGCTGTAATGATGCGATCCAGCCGATAGTAGACGACGATAGATGTTTCAACTGATGAGTCTCATAGTAATCCTGGACCACGCCGATTGCATTTGCCCACCCAAAAGAGCAAAACACGGAAAAAAACCGCCGAGGACCGTCAACCAGGCCGTTAGTTCCGCCTTCTGGGAAATGGTTGTCCGTGGGGAGTTTCTCGAGATCGATTTGTGTGCTGACAACATCTGCCAGTGGAGGAGTGCGGCAGCTGATTTGTCCACTATTTGTTGATTGGGTATCGGCCATTTCACAGCACAGTAATATTAGTAGTCTAAAATAGATAAGCAGATATAGTTGACAGAACTGGAAAGCATCAGAAGTCAGATAGTCAGAGAGCAAAGACGAGTTGGTCCATCCGGTTAAAAGTGGCCCTATTAGACCGCATGAACTAACCGGATGGTCACTGCGACCGAGTATATCAAAACTTCCGGAGATTGCAGCCAAGCTCCATGTTTACCTCAGACCGAGGGAAGAGTGGGTGTCCATCTCAGGCTCGGATTTAGGGCCATAGGTCTCAGCCGCACACTAAGGGGGTCGCGGAGCGTATCATACAAATTCCTTCAGATAACTCTGTACGCAACATAGTTAGTTTTTGTTTAATTTGTTGTCGACTGACAACTTAACGGGTATCAATCCAAACCCAGCCACAATTTATGATTTAAGATCACTGTCGAAACCATTCTACCACAAACAATTGGTTTTCAGTGGCTGTCAGGTTTGACAATCCGATTCTCATCAATTAAGAGCAAACCTCCGAATCACGTAATAGGTGTGGAAGACTCTAACTTTCACATACAAATTCCATTTATTGATACCTTTCATAAAAGTCCACATTACATAGACAGCACAACAATCTAGCCGTCATATTTTAATCGTATTCCAATAATAAACTCGCCTAAAATTTTGGCGTATCAAACAGTCCCTCAGGATCCTTTCCATTTTCAAAAACATAGTCCTGGTGTTTGCATCTCGCGTGCTCAAACTCAGAAATTAGCAAATGGCTCTGGATCTGGACATGAGGGTTGCATCTTGCGGCGCCCTCGATGGCATGCACGGCAACGGACCATCGGTCAGTCTTGTTGAGGACCATCATCGACAGAGGGGTGGTAGTCGTACCTTCCTCATCGTATCCAGCGATTGTAACTCTGTCAAGATTTGGACGGCCGAATAAAAGACCCTTGAGCTCTGTTGGATAGCCGTGGTAGTTGAAGTGGATTGGTTTGTCGTCGGTGAAGAGCGAAGCAAATCTTTGGTCGGACAGAGCGTGAGGATGCGCTCGATCAGGTTGAAGGATCATGAGATCAGTGACATTCACAACACGGACACGTAAGTGAGGCATCTTCTTCTTCAACAGTGCAGCAGCGGCAATGACCTCAAAAGTGACCTCTACACCGATACCAACAAGGACAACATCCGGGTCCAATCCATCGTCGGTGGAAGCAAACCTCCAAACAGAAGCGCCGGCAACACAGTGAGCCTCGGCTTCTTCGGCAGTGAGGTAGACGGGAGTAGGAGCCTTCGAACCGACCATCAAGTTAACATAATTCTTACTTCTCAAGCAGTGCTGGACGGTGGAAAGAAAACAGTTGGCATCCGGAGGAAGGTAGATTCTCGCAGTCTCCGCCTTGACCTTGATAACCGTGCCAATGAATGCTGGGTTCTGGTGCGAGAAACCATTGTGCTCCTGACGAGTCCAGGTCGAGGTCTCGATGTAGTTGAGCGAGGCAATATCGCGACGCCACTTAGTCTCCTTTGCCATCTTCATGAACTTGGCGTATTGAACCATCATGGTAGCAATGATACCCAAAAAGGACTCATAGGACGGGAAAACTCCAACACGTCCAGTCAAGGTGTAGCCTTGCATCCAACCCTGGCAACAGTGTTCCGACAAAATCTCGGCGACACGGCCACCTTTGGCCCGAGTCAGAGGATCCCACTGGAAGTCACGATTGGTGTGATTGAAGACGGCGTCAAGCTTATTGGAAACAAGCTCGTCGGGCGAGAAAATTCGAACATTCCTTGGGTTCTTGGCTAGTACATCATCGAGGTATTCACCAACGGCTTTCATGGCAGAGTACTGTAATCCCTTCTCCTTAGCAATAGGCTTCCAGTCCGGTAGCACAAGTGGTTCATAACCGTTGAAGGTCTCTCTGACCTGGCCCATACGCTTGGTGCGCTCCTTGGGGACTAAGCTGAGAATTTCAGGGATAGGCTCTCCATCCGAAGTAAGCAGCTTGTCAACACCGTATGACAACAACCATTCCTTCAAAAGCCTAAACTGTTTTGGGTTGGTCTTCGCTTCAGGAAGAGGCACCTGGTGGGAATGGAAGGAGCCCTCGATAGGCTCGCCGTTGAGGGACTTTGGACCAGAGAAACCTTTTGGCGTTCGGAGAACGATCATGGGCCATCTGGGCTTGACAATTGGCTTGCCAGATCGAGCAGCAGTCTGGATCTTCTTAATTTCGTCAAGAGCCCAGTCCATCGAGGCGGCAAGATCGTCGTCCATGTCCTTGAGATCCTCAACAATCCGGACCTGATAGCCGTATCCAGAGAAGAGAGCAATGAGCTCCTTGTCGTCGTCAGTACCGGGGATCGTTCGCTCGGAGATCTTGAAACCATTGGCGTGAAGAATCGGGATAACAGCTCCAGACTCGGCGGGGTCAATGAATTTATGCGAGTTCCAAGCGCTGGATATTAGTTAGCATTCAACGTTCAGATCGAGAGAAGATCACAACGGAACTTACGCGGCAAGAGGTCCAGACTCGGACTCACCATCACCGACAATGCAGGTGACAATCAAATCAGGTTTATCCATAATAGCGCCATAGGCAACGGCAAGCGAGTAGCCGAGCTCTCCACCTTCGTGAATCGAACCGGGAACCTCAGCGTTGATGTGTGAAGGGAAGCCACCAGGCCAGGAGAAGCTTTTGATGAGCTTCTCAAGCCCTTTCTTGCTGCGAGGGTACTCGGGAAGAAAGGCGTCTAATGAGTCTTCGATCCAGAGATCGGCAAGAATGGCGGGAGCACCGTGGCCGGGACCGACGACAAAGATCATGTTGAGATTGTTCTTGACGATCAGACGGTTGCAGTGGGCATAAACGAGAGTAAGACCGGGACATGTGCCCCAGTGACCTTGGACGCAGTTAGCATTGTGAGAACTTGAGAGGGAATGCACCGATCACCATACCGAGCAGACGGAACTTGATGTCATCCTGTGATAATTCACGTTCGAGAAGGGCGTCGGACTTAAGAAAGATCATGGAAGCGGCAATGTAGTCGGCGAGCTGTTGGAACTTGACCAGGGCGCAACGCTCGTCTGACGACAGGTAGTCCTTGAAGTTGATCTTGACACCGAGATCCTGCACATAATCAGGAAGTAAGGATGGGTCGGGAGGCGGGTTCGCTCTCTCTTTGAGATGAAGGACCGAGGAGGTAGTGGTAGTGGTAGTGGTAGACATCTCGCGTGGGTCCAAATTGGAGGATCTAGGTAGATTACGTGCTGTTTTTTGTTGTAGCAGACGCTATCGAGCGGGAAGAGGAATGGCAATGACGGCCCAAGGCATGACTTTATATATTATGTACGCTGAAATAGAGACTGGTCGGGCGGGCTGATCGTGATTCTCATGCGTCCCTGAGCCCTTGACCATTACCATACGGAGCAAGGATCGAATGCCTGTCGATACTTTACTTTAGGTACTGCCTGTGGCTGATGCGTTGTGTACTGGTATGATATGGCGGGAATTTAGAGCTCACAAGCCTCGAGCGGCTCAGTCTATGTGAAAATCAGCCACTGTATTGGGATGACGTCATTCCTTCGGCATTACTAGAAATGGCTTGTATCTGCCACGCTATTCCTGCTGCACAGTACAACACAGACTGTGAGATATAGAGCACCGAATAATCGGGTTTCACAGTCTTGAATTTAGGGCTGCTCCGAATATTCGCACCATTTTGCGTTGCGAATAACGAATAACGAATATTATTCTCAGGATGTCCGCGCAACGCATAAAATTGCGCGAGTTATTCGCCGAATATTCGTTATTTTACCCTGAAACCCTGAAACTCACAAGCACCGCTCATAGTGAAGCAAAGGCATTAGGGCACAAAACGACAACGGAGGCATAAATTGCAAAACTAAAGACGCAAACTCAAAACGCAAGACTGACGCACTTTCAGGCCTGCTCCTGACACCTATATACACAGAGCAAGAAAAGTGCGCAGCTCGCTATCAATTTACTTCTTACATCACATTGAGCTGGAAGGCTGTAAAGGGGCCATCTTGGCTCTTGAAACTGTGAATTAAATTTATTAGGGGGGCATACCCCTGAGCAAGTGATTAGATGCGAATGTTATTCGCCGAATTATTCGCACTGCTCAGGATTTTGCGAATAAAATAGCGAATATTATTCGCAGCGGTTGAGATTGCCAATAACGAATACGAATAATGCCGATTACTGCAAATATTCGTATTCGGAGCAGCCCTAGTCTTGATATTCCGTCGTTTCCGTCATCGACATTCTCTGTTTTAGAGCTTCCCAGCTTGTTTCCACGGCCAAAGCACGGTGACAAGTTGGCAAGGTCTTACGCAAAATTGTGCAGAAACTCAATTACGTTCACCGACTAAATTCAAGCTAATATCTAATCTAACCGTGGTCAAGCCAAGTGTGGACAAGGTTTTGGTGCATGCATGGCGAAAGTGTGCTGGAGCTATTGATCATATCGCCATAGTCAAACGCCGACGAGCTCCGTCGTTTAACCTAATTCGAGGTACCTGACACCGCAAACATTAGTATCCTATTATTCATCGGCGCATCCTGACGGAAATGAAAGGTGTCTTGTGCGATGTAGATCACGCAAACAGTGTGGACACAACGCAGTTCTATAATCTCTACAATATATTCAATATAATATGCATGTCTAGCATAGATACCTCTAAAATCTATAACGTGGTCTAAAACATACAAATCATTCCAGGTGCCTCCCCGCAGTAGCCAGCCTGCGTGTTCTCCTCCAGATCCATCTACAAAGAGGAACGTCAATCAATCCGTTAAACACCACTAAAACAATCAACGCTCCTAAACAACGCTTAGTTCTTCTTCAACAAGCTTCTACCAGTCATGTGTTCTGCCTTCTCGACGCCAAAGACGTCGAGAATGGTAGGCGCAACATCCCCAAGAACACCACCGTCGTCGAGGGCCCACTCCTTCGGTGCATTAGCCATGACGAACGGAACCTTGTTAGTCGTGTGGGAGGTCTTAGGCTTGCCCGCGGAAGTCACCATCTCCTCAGCGTTACCGTGGTCGGCGGTGATGAAGAGGATGTAGTTCTCACGGACGCAGGCTTCGTAGATGGTCTTGATTGCGAGATCACAGTGGGTAACGGCCTGGACAGCTGCTTCGTACTTGCCAGTGTGGCCGACCATATCGGGGGCAGCGAGATTGCACATGACGAGCGGGAACTCGTGCTCGGCGATGCGCTTGGCAACCTGCTGAGCAACCTCGTGCTGGGACATCTTGGGGTCGAGATCGTAGGTCGCGACTCTGGGAGATGGAACAAGGTCACGCTGCTCGAGGTGGTACTGCTTCTCAACGCCACCGTTGAAGAAGAAAGTGACGTGCGCGTACTTCTCGGTTTCGGCAATGTGGACTTGAGGGATCTCCTTCTTGCCGAGCCACTCAGCGAGGACATCATCCATGGGTTGTGGTGGAAACGCGATTGGGAACGGATAGTCGGCCTTGTACTGAGTCATAGTGGTGATGTGCAAGTTCTTAGGGATCTCGGTGTCGATGGGCGATGAGTCGACACCTATGAGCTGCGTGATCTCACGTACACGGTCAGAACGATAGTTGAAGAAGAAGAGCGTGTCGTTCTCTTGGACTCGAGCGTCCGCGCCATTGACAATGATCGGTCGAATGAACTCATCAGTCTCACCTTCCGCGTATCGCGACTCGATCTTGGACACAATATCTTCCTGCTCAGCGGCCTCGCCTCCAGAGACGTCAATAAGGCTCTTGACGGCAGTCTCGACACGCTCCCATCTCTTGTCTCGGTCCATAGCATAGTAACGTCCAACAACAGTCGCAAGCTTGCCAGTACCAATCTCCTCGAACTTGCCGAGGAGAGTCTTCAAGTATCCAGCCAAGGACTTGGGATCAGTATCTCTGCCGTCGCCAAACGCGTGCACATACACTTCCTCGACACCAAACTCCTTCGCAGTCGCCAGCAACTCAAATAAGTGATTCTGGTGTGAGTGCACGCCACCATCACTCAACAGACCCAACAAGTGCAAACGGCCACCGTTTTTCTTGGCCATATTCAAAGCGTTCACAATGTTCACGGTCTTATCAAATTCGTGCTTCTTCATTGTCATATCGATCCGAACGACGTCCTGCCAGACAACACGACCAGCACCAATGTTGAGATGGCCAACCTCGGAGTTGCCCATTAAGCCTTCGGGAAGGCCAACAAAGGTCGAAGAGGCCTCGAGTGTAGTATAGCCAGGGATTTTCGTGAACGCGTCCATGGTTGGGGTATCCGCGTTCTCAATCGCGTTGCCGGGTGTGCCCTTCTCGGGAGCGATGCCCCAGCCGTCTGCATCCGTTAGCATGAGTCACGCAAATTCGTATCATACAGCATCAATCAAATTGGAGCCATATATCCGCTCTTCCCGGTCAATGAGCTTAGACGTCAGCTGTGCCCGGGGTAAACGGGTCGCTTTGCAGCACCAGTCTCTAGCGGCGCCATATCTCGCTAAGAAGCAAATTGATTTCACATACCAATAACAATAAGACAAGCGTTATGCGCAACAGCCATTCTGCGTTCTATAGTTGTCGTGTCGTAAGGCAGGAAAATATAATGCAAACTGTACGTCGACGAATTCGTGAAAGGAGAAATTTATGCTTCGGCTGTTGACTCGCCGCCATGCTTCCGCGATCTTTGCGGACTGGGTTAGGGATTGCGTGTCTGCTTTCCGGTGCCTGATAGGTGCTGTACAAAGCCATTCACCATTTCGACCCAATCAAATTTGCTATTCGGTTTAATAATATTCGCATCCAGACTGCGTATATGCGCCGATTGACTGGCAAGCACAGCTGTACCGCACGATTGATGCTTGCAAATTATTAATTGACCAACAACTAGAAATACGCAGGTGTACGCAAGCAAGGTACGATACCCTCATCATGGTTAGTAGATGCCGCTTGTATGATATTTAGACGGCCACCAAACCTCGGATTTTGAACCTACGAACAAAATGCCGAGATCTCGGTAGTCCCGCCCTGAATTTCCAAGGAGACAAGGCTCAGCGCACAGCTACTCGCCCTTCGTGCTGGCATGTGTCTATAGAGAATCTCGGTCTGTCACAGACTCGCTTCTTGACGCCTTGTCTACAAGTGTGTCACTGGGACCGGTAGTGGACCAAGTGGCTGGATTCTCCCCGTCTTCTCCGGTTCCAGACAACCCTCATGCCCCCTGTCGAGAACGCGTCGCTGGAACTGGTGTTTTGGCTCCAAAGACGTCTGAGCCATGCTCTACCAGTCTACCTTACTCTCCGAGATCATCTATACAGCCTGCTATTAACATATAACGCTTCGTCTCATCGTGCACAACAACAAATAATATTGAATTACTATAAGTACGAACGAAATACAGAGTACTCAAAACTTTTAGGTCACACGATCGCCATAATTCCGAATTCAATCCCATCAATGTACAGTAATTGTACTGTACTATGTTAATAACCAATACTAAAATTAAAAGACAAAACACCCTCTCATATTGCTCTACACATTATTGACTTAAACAGGAAGAGGGAACTGAACCGCCCAAGCAGCGATCGTCTCCTTCAGCTTGCTCAACTCCTCGGATCCAGCGACGATCTTGTCCTTAAAGTCCTTGAGCTTGTTGGCATCCTTTGGCAACGATGCCTGGGTATCGATAGCAATCTGGACAGCCCGGTCGATGTACTCAACGACCTTCTTGAAGTCCTCCTCACCGAGACCACGGGTGGTCATGGCAGGAGCGCCAACTCGGACGCCGCCGGGAACAAGAGCGGACTTGTCACCAGGGATCGAGTTCTTGTTGAGCGCGATGTTCATGTTCTCGCAGACGGCCTCAACGCGAGCACCGTCAATGCCCTTCGCTCGGAGGTTGACGAGGACCATGTGCGAGTCTGTTCCATCAGAGACAAGAGTGTAACCCTTGGCCTTGAACTCATTCTCGAGGACCTTGGCATTCTTGAGCACCTGTTCCTGGTAGAGCTTAAACTCAGGAGACTGGGCCTGCTTGAGAGCAACAGCAAGTGCAGTGATGGTGTGGTTGTGGGGACCGCCCTGGTGGCCGGGGAAGACGGAGAAGTTGATCGGGTTCTCGAGGTCGTAGAGGGTCTCCTTGCCGGTCTTGGGGTTGACGGAGCGGACACCACGGCGGAAGAAGATCATAGCACCACGAGGACCACGGAGAGACTTGTGGGTGGTGGTGGTCACGACGTCAGCGTACTCGAACGGCGACGGGATGACTTGGGCAGCAATGAGACCAGAGATGTGCGCCATGTCGACGACGAGGTAGGCACCGACAAGATCAGCGATCTCACGGAAGCGCTTGAAATCCATCAAGCGGCAGTAGGCGGAGGTACCGGCAACGATGATTTTAGGTCGGTAGAGAACGGCGGTCTTCTCGAGCATTTCGTAGTCGATGATACCAGTCTCCAGGTTCACGCGGTATGGCATGGTCTCGAAGTAGGTCGACACGGCAGAGATCTTCTTGGAGTCGGTCTGGTAACCGTGCGACAAGTGACCACCGTGGGGAAGGTCAAGACCCATGATACGCTCGTGGGGCTTGATAAGGGCCTGGTAGACTTGCAAGTTTGCAGGAGAGCCGGACAAAGTCTGGACATTAACACCCCACTTTTCCTTGTCGACGTGGAAGGCGTCAAGGGCACGCTGCTGGCACAGGCGCTCGATCTGGTCAATGTGCTGGTTACCACCGTAGTATCGCGCACCGGGGTATCCCTCGGAGTACTTATTAGACATTGGAGAACCAAGGGCATCGAAGACAGCGCGCGAAGTGAAGTTCTCCGAAGCAATCAACACAATGGACTCTCGCTGACGCTTGATCTCGGCATCCTAAAGCTGAATTAGCTACTGGTGAGTGTCGAGAGAGTGGAATAAATACGACATACCATTATAGTCTGGACCTCAGGATCGCTGTCCTTGAGTGTGTTTTGCAACATCTACTCGCAACTGTTAGCAACTGCATTGGCTGTTGATGTCAAGCAACACAGCACATACAGCCTTGTGGCTTTCTGGCAGAGTGTACGACATTACTGAGGATTTGAGCAACCTGGGAGACGAAGCGAAAAATTGGCGAATGGGGGGAAATTTCTGTGCGGAAAGGTGTGAGACGAGAGTCGGCGAAAGAAAAAATCTTATAAAAATCTCATGCCGTGGGATCAGGTCTACACGTGACATCACCAAGGATTTTTGGGAACAGCATGGCAATGCCAGATCAAGCACGAATAGCACATTAAACGTACCTGGACTAGATGAATGCTGGAGCGAATTGATGACGGCAACATTAAGAACAATTTGAGGAAAAAGGATGATCGAACTGCTGCGGTCAGTGTACTCAAGTGTCAACCAAGGTGTCTCGCTGTGATTTTCGCCCCTGGGGACAAATCGTGACTCACCCAAATGCGTGGCTTACTTTTGTTCGCGAACAATTCACCCTAACCCATAAGGTTCACAGTGCAAAACAGATCCAGATTCCCCGACACAATATGATTGCGTCTGAGGGTCTTGCTGTGGAACTCACGAAACCATATGCCAAACGGGATTTGCTATACCTTCGATCCTAGCGAGAATACGTTCGTACTTATTAACTCATATGGTGGGCTATGCTGAATGCCAGTTCCAGGTCTCTCGTTCAGCTGTCAGGTAAGAGTCGGTTTATATTGTTGACAACAACTCGTCGAATTTACTGCTTATCCTTTGACCAAAATCTTCAATTTCTCGGACCTAACAACTAACCGGCAGCCAGATGATGCCTTCCGCCGCCTGCGCGCCGTCTCGGCCTCTCCCTCCACAAAATTTGCAAGCTCACTCGCGGTCGCCAACTCTTCACCAAGACGACGAAATCGCCAAAGTCGGGATGGTGAGTCCGGATTCGCTAAGAAAGAGCCTTCACGGGTGTTGACACAAATATCTTTTTACTTGCCGACGAGCGATTGGATGGATATGCGGGATTAATCAACGAGTGCCTAGTGAGTGTACATGTACCGCTCTATCGTTATTGACATTAATGCGATATCTAACTGACCAGGCCTTTCTCCTTCGCAACCTAGACATTGCGTCGCCGAAGGAGCAGGAGTTTACGGTCACGTTGAGCATGAATGCAGATGCTGAATCAGTTAATCTCAGACGAACAAGGGTTCCATGAATGCAAAATTGCGCACCTTGACTATGGCGACGCGTAGGGGGGACTCGCAACGTAAAAATTCGAAGGTGTTGCTGTCGGCATCGCGGGGTATAAGTGGAGAGTTATGGTATACTCTGAGCTGATGATTGATCTACATGTTTTGCTAGTATTATCCTTGCTCTTGTCTTGTTGCTAATTGAAAACGCCATAATGAAGTACACTGAATGACATATGTATTTGAGATCCGCCGAATATGACTGGCGGTATTCTGCATATGCAGCGATAGCCGGCGCAACTCGCTACTGCGGGTCTCTTGCCAATGGTATGAGAAAACACCTAGACCCAGATTCGGGATGTCGCGAGTTCGTAGTGCCAAAACCAGTCAATAATAACAACCATCAGCGCCTCATCATCACGGCTCGGCACGTGCAATTGAGGCCGGTCGCGCTCCGGATCACGCGCGTGTTTGCGACATGTCCCCGCGTAGTATATTTAACGTCCTGACCATCCCCGCATTTGCTTTCTCGCCAACCGCGTCTTCTTTCTCGTTCCTTCCTTGGCCCGTCATGGCCTCCATCTTCTGGTTAGGACCCTCCAGGTCTCGTCTCGTACGTACTCGCATCCGCTAGTCCCTTGACTCAAGACCCCTCACCACAGCCGTCTAACCAATTTATGTGCAGCCTCTGGCCGTCGTCGGTGCTCGCACCGCCACCGCCGCATCAGTGTCCCCGCTTCTGCACCGTGCAAGCCGCAGCACGGCCCGGCATTCTTCAAGCGAACTCAAGCGCGCCATGCGCAAAGCAATCCCTGAAAAACGCGCCAGGCTGCAGAGCATGAGGGAGGAATATGGCGACAAGTCTGTCGGAGAAATTACTGTCAACAGCGTGCTCGGTGGCATGCGCGGCCTGAGGACCATGCTCTGGGAGGGCTCACAGTTGGACCCTATCACCGGCATTCGATTCCACAGGAAGACAATCGTGGAGTGCCAAGATCTACTTCCTAAGGCCGCCGACGGCGGTGAAATGTTACCGGAGGGTGAATCTTTTACCATATTCTTATAATGCTTATTTTATGTTAATTGTCACTAGCAATGTTTTGGTTTCTACTGAGCGGCAACATTCCAACCACGGAAGAGATCCGAGCGTTTTCAGCGGAGCTGGCTGACCAGGGAACGCTGCCGGACCACGTTTCCCACGTTCTTGATGCTCTCCCGCCGACGCTCCATCCCATGACTCAGATTGCTATCGGCGTTGCGGCACTCAACCACGACTCTGTGTTTGCGAAGCTGTACGAGAAGGGACTCTCGAAGGCTGACTACTGGGAGCCCACATTCGATGACGTGATCAATTTGATCGCAAAGCTTCCGGCTATCGCTGCTAAGATTTATCAAAACACCTATAGAGGAGGCGGTCCTCTTCCTGGGTCTATTTCGCGCACTGCAGACTGGGCTCTGAACTTTTCGAATTTGCTAGGAGTCTCTTCCGATCCAGACTTTGTTGATTTCTTACGACTATACCTCGCACTTCACAGTGATCACGAGGGAGGAAACGTATCAGCACATGCAACCCATCTTGTCGGTTCTGCGCTTTCTGATCCCTACCTGTCATACTCTGCCGGTCTTCAGGGTCTGGCGGGACCGTTGCATGGTCTAGCAGCGCAAGAAGTCCTGCGATTTATCCTCTCAATGAAGGACGCCATTCCATTCGACTTCACTCCATCACATATCGAGACGTACCTGTGGAATACCTTGAAGTCCGGCCGCGTGATCCCCGGCTATGGACACGCAGTCCTCCGCAAGCCTGACCCTCGATTCGAAGCGCTCATGACCTACGCACGCGCACGTCCCGCCATATCTCAACATGATAATCTGTTCAAGCTCGTGCTTCAGACCTCAGAAATTGCGCCGACGGTCCTGACTGCGCATGGCAAGACCAAAAACCCATTTCCGAACGTGGATGCAGCGTCCGGCGTGTTGATGCACCATTTCGGACTGACGCAAACAATGTTCTATACTGTTGCATTCGGCGTGTCGCGCAGTATTGGCCCGCTAGCGCAATTGATTTGGGATAGGGCGCTAGGACTGCCTATTGAGCGACCGAAAAGTATGTGTCTGGAGTCTGTGATTGCCTGTGCCAGATAGGCACAGTAGAGTATATAGAAATAGAATTGCAGCGATTGCTCTATTAAATAGAACTTTAGTTGTCCATAGAGGAAGGTGTCACTATATAGTAAATTGTACGTCCATACTATGAGATGACCCTTTGATCTGGCAAAACCACGCTCGGTCATCAAGTGCAGTATTTTCCGTATTGGTATCTTTTCGGATCATCGTTATCCTTACTGTCTTGAGCCAAAGCGATCGAGAGATCCATAGCAAGAATTCCCGCCAGATTTGTTGCGTGCAGCGCGGTAGAAATTTCGTCAGCTGCTTGTCCCCGCACTTTGAGCTGCATTGGAATTTCGGACGGGCTATATTACTGACCGTGGCCAGAAATCTCATGATAATGTGGTTTAAACCCACAACGTAATAACGCGTCGTCGATCATTAGCCAGCATCTAGCCAACTCAGGTCAGTACATGCCCAACTTAAGGGAAATAGTGCACTTGTCAAGTCTTCAAAATGCTGCAATGATTAACTATGGCTGCAAGGTGACAACGGCGTAGTTGGTCAAGCATGCAAGGAGCAGTATACTTAAAACAATTTACAGGTCATGTGACCGGCGGTGAGAATTGGGACTCTGCGGTTAGGGATTGCATGTGAGATTCGGTGCGGCTGAGTCGGCAAGGCGCCACTATCGGGAACATGCTTCCGACTACCCAATCACCAGCCTCAAATTCTGCTGACGCCACGCCTCATTAGGTCTAGCGTCATGTAGCTTATGTCAGTGCCCTCAATAATCTTACGTGAGATATACCGGTGGCAGGCGCTCCGCGCCTGCCAGCCGCGGCCGGGTAATCCTGTGGCTGGCGAATGAGAACAAATAAAAGCACTTCTTTCGCCGGTCTTCACCAAAGCAAGTACTGTCTTCTGTACGTCATTTCCCCCCGTCTTCTTGACAATGTTACGTTCTATTCCAAAACTGTCGTCGCGACTTTGCGCGTCTGCGCAGTTGTCTGCGGCAGGTAGAGCAGCATCCGCGCTGGGCGCGCGGTCGTCGAGTGTTGCTGCCCTGAGAAAGCGCACTACTTTCAAGTATCCCGTTATGACCAGATTACTCGCCACTGCGGTCGAAACGCAGCCTGTTGGTGTGGTATGTATAAATCTGTTTGTCAGCGTGTGCAGTGTGCCCAGAGTGATGGTATTGTCGAACGCGTGCATGGTTTGTGACTGTTTGTTTGGAAATCTGCCGGATACGCGACGAACACGAACCTCATGTTTCAAACAAATCGATTGTCGTGATACAGTGCCTTGGCAATTATTTCATCTCTCAATGACAGTTGCCAAATTGGTCGGTTGGACAGTATTGGCAACCAGCACGGAATTATTTTAATTGTCGTAAAATTAATAGTGTTTACAATTGCAATGGCGGATATAATTTTTGTGACAACTTTTCCGTATCGCTTCAATTGCTGGTGCTGGGAAATGTGACACGGCGGCGGAATCATCGAATATTTCGGGGCCCTTGGTGATTGCCGGGACCGCCGCATCGCAAGTCCGACTCAAAGCCCTGAACTGAGTACAGACGCAACAGTGGGCAACCACAATTGATGCTATTGAGGAATGACTATACCAATGCTATCTGCATACGCTGGGTCGCACTCATTTACTTGAATCGGATGCTAATTGCTGGCAGGATCCCAACGATGCGTTCTTGAACGGTAACTCGGCCAACTACGTTGATGAGATGTACGAAGCATGGAAGCAGGATCCGTCTAGCGTTCACATTTCATGGCAGGTCTACTTCCGAAACATGGAGTCCGGCGACGTTGAGCCTTCTCAAGCGTTCATTCCTCCTCCTAATATTGTTCCAGCTCCCACGACAGGTGTTCCCTACGTTGTTTCCGGCGCTGGTTTGGCTGGTAACACCGACGTTATCAACCACTTGAAGATTCAACTTCTCGTTCGAGCCTATCAGGTTCGTGGTCATCTCAAGGCTAATCTCGATCCTCTTGGCATTCGCAAGGATCAGATCCCGAGAGAGTTGACTCTCGACTACTACAAGTTCACCGAGAAGGATCTTGACACGGAGTATAGTCTGGGCCCCGGCATTCTCCCCTGGTTCGCTAGCGATGGTAGAACTAAGATGACCTTGCGGGAGATTATCGACGCATGCGAGAAGACTTACTGTGGCTCATATGGTGTCGAGTACATCCACATTCCCGACCGTGGCGAGTGCGACTGGATCCGTCAGCGTATTGAGATCCCTACTCCGTACAAGTACTCCGTTGATGAGAGGCGAAGGATCCTAGATAGAATTATCTGGTCCTCTAGCTTCGAGACTTTCCTTGCCACAAAGTACCCGAACGACAAGCGCTTTGGTCTCGAGGGTGGTGAGTCCATGATCCCAGGTATGAAGGCCCTGATCGACAGGTCTGTTGATGGAGGTGTCACGGACATTGTCATTGGTATGCCCCATCGTGGTCGTCTCAACATGCTTTCCAACGTCGTCCGGAAACCCAACGAATCTATCTTCTCCGAGTTCTCTGGCACCGACAATGCCGATGATGAGGGGTCTGGTGACGTTAAATACCATCTCGGCATGAATTACCAGCGACCTACTCCGTCAGGCAAGCGCGTCAACTTGTCGCTAGTCGCCAACCCGTCCCATCTGGAGGCTGAGGATCCTGTTGTTCTAGGCAAGACTCGGGCCATCCAGCACTTCAACAACGACGAGGGCAACTTCAACACAGCTATTGGCGTCTTGCTTCATGGTGATGCTGCATTCGCCGCGCAGGGTGTCGTTTACGAGACTATTGGTCTTCACAACCTTCCCGCTTTCTCGACAGGCGGTACCATCCACATCATTGTGAACAACCAGATTGGATTCACTACAGATCCTCGATTCGCTCGTTCGACCATGTATCCGTCGGATCTCGCCAAGACCATCGACGCTCCTATCTTCCACGTCAACGGTGACGATGTCGAGGCCGTGACTTTCATCTGTCAGCTTGCCGCTGACTGGCGTCAGACCTTCAAGAAGGATGTTATTATCGACATTGTCTGCTACCGTCGTCATGGCCACAACGAGACTGATCAGCCTTCGTTCACTCAGCCGCTCATGTACAAGAAGATCGCTCAGCAGAAGCCTGTTCTTGACAAATACACAGCCCAGCTAATGGACGAGAAAACCTTCTCCAAGGAGGATATTGATGAGCATAAGAAGTGGGTCTGGGGTCTACTAGAGGAATCGTTCTCGAAGGCGAAGGAGTATACTCCATCAACACGTGAGTGGCTTGCGTCGGCCTGGGACGGTTTCAAGACTCCTAAAGAGCTTGCGACTGAAATCCTTCCACATTTGCCTACGGCCATTGACGAGTCTCTTGCTAAGCACATCGGCAATGTCATCTCCGCTCCTCCTGACGGCTTCACGGTTCACCGCAACTTGAAGCGTATTTTGAACAGCCGCAAGAAGACTGTCGATGATGGGGAGGGCATTGACTGGTCTACTGGTGAGGCTCTTGCTTTCGGATCTCTCGTCTCTGAAGGCTACCACGTGCGTGTTTCCGGTCAGGACGTTGAACGTGGTACTTTCTCTCAGCGTCACGCTGTTCTACATGACCAAGAATCTGAGGCTATCTACACTCCTCTTCAACATGTTTCTGAGGATCAAGCTGCGTTCGTGATTGCTAACTCGTCTCTGTCTGAGTACGGTGTTATGGGGTACGAATATGGTTACTCGCTCACGTCTCCAGATGCATTGGTTATGTGGGAGGCTCAGTTCGGCGACTTTGCCAATACCGCTCAGGTTATAATTGACCAATTCATTGCTTCCGGTGAGGCCAAGTGGGCTCAGAGATCCGGCATTGTTCTTTCGCTTCCCCACGGCTTCGACGGTCAGGGACCCGAGCACTCGTCTGCCCGTCTCGAGCGATACCTCCAGCTTTGTACTGAGGACCCGCGATTCTTCCCTAGCGAGGATAAGCTTCAACGACAGCACCAGGACTGCAACATGCAGATTGTCTACCCTACCACTCCTGCAAATTTGTTCCACCTTCTCCGACGCCAGATATGCCGTCAGTTCAGAAAGCGTACGTCATGTTTTGAATATATAACCACAATTGTGCATTAACTAAATGATTGCTGTAGCGTTGATTCTTTTCTTTTCCAAGTCTCTTTTGCGACACCCACTGGCTCGGTCTAAGCTTTCGGACTTCACTGGCGACTCGCATTTCCAGTGGATCATTGAGGATCAGTCCGTCGTACCCAAGTCCGAAACCAAGCGGGTCATCCTTTGCTCGGGTCAGGTCTATGCCGCGCTTCACAAGACACGGGAAGCAAACAAGATCGAGGACACGTCGATCATCAAGATTGAGCAGCTTCACCCTTTCCCATGGGCTCAGCTCCGTGACGCGCTTGACGACTACCCCGCACTGCAGGAGATTGTGTGGGTGCAGGAGGAGCACTTGAACGCCGGTGCTTGGACATATGTCTTCCCGAGAATACAGACGCTGTTTAAGGAGACCAAGAATTACAAGGACTTCGCCATCCGATACGCCGGTCGGGCGCCTAGCGCCAGTGTTGCCGCAGGTAACAAGATCGTGCACCACAACGAGGAAGAGGCGTTCTTGAAGTCTGCTTTCAACCTGTAGAGGTGCCACAGTGATTGAGATGATAAGAAGCTTGCATACTAGGCAGAAATTGAAAGCAATTAATTTGTGGAATACGTAAGATACGATTATTGTTTGTTTACGATAATGAAACGGGATGGGATGGCATTACATTATATTACCGGCGGTTATTTTTGATAAGTTTGTTTATGGTTTCTATGGAGCTGAGTTCGAAAAGCTTATAGATTGGGATTTTTCATTTTCTGTTGTGTTTTAATAGTTTGCGTTTTTTTTATCATTGTGTATTTTGTGATTTTTGGTCGTCGAAGCTCGAAGGTGGTAAAAATAAGATATGATGACAGTTAGCCGCGTTCCTCCCACGTAGTTTATGGTGTCCATATAGCGAATATGATTTCGTTAGCTACTACACTACGATCATGCCACAATTAGTGCTGAGACATAAAAGACTAGATATCAAAACCAATGCATTTAAATGCAGGTGGGCATACATAGAATAAGATGAACTAGGGGAATCATATCTCGGGGAGTCGGCGAAATTGCAAACGAAACGCTGAGGGAAATAAACTAGAGAGTCTTAATTTATGCACTGCCTGGAGATTGCCGACACGGAGAGACGTCCTTTGTCCGTTAGCCGCGGGGTTTAGCTGATTGTGTTCAAGGTGCCGATCACCTTACTATTGGAGCACGTGACTGTGAGAATGAACATAGTTTGTATTGCTGACTGCCTATAGTACAAGACCCATGGATAACTGTTGGTGCGGCAGCGGCGCAGAGTCAGATCTGCGTTTGGTATTTTGCTGTTTTCGGTATTTAAACCGAGCCGCGTTCAGTAGAGTTTAAGTTAGTTATTCGCTCCCGTCGTAAAAGATACGAGTAGGGTTTCGGGTTCTCCGCCTTATTAGATACGGCTCCTCGGGTTGCATGCAAAATGTCAGCAAATGTAAACTTCATTTTCTCCCTTCTATAATAGTACTTATCTCCCAATTGCTGTCTACCATAACTCACATATATAGAGTACGGAACACGCCATCACTGTAGCGGCGTCTTTTTGCTTCCAGCCAACTCGCACACTCCACAGACGCGCAATGACACTGTCGAAAGACGACCACAAGTCGTCGTCGTCGGCTTCTGACGACAACAACTTCTCGACAACGCGTGTCGGCTCAGAAGACCCAAACGCAAACGAGAAGACCGAAGCTGTTGTGCCCGTTAGTAAAGAACCGCAGGATGACTTCGCGCATCTGCGGCCAGAGGAAGCTGACATCCTGCGAGCCCAGGTCCAAGTCACTCCTGTCAAGGTGTCGTTCTTCAAGCTCTATAGATACGCCACAGCGTTCGATATTGCGCTTCTAGTTGTCGGGTACTTCTGCAGCATCGCCGCCGGCGTGCTGCTCCCGCTCTCGACAATCGTCTTTGGCCAGTTGTCCCAAACGTTCGTTGAATACTTTGCCTATGGCGGTACCGCCGAGTACTTCCAGCAGCAGATCAACAAGTTTGCTCTATACTTCGTGTACCTCGGAATCGGCATGATCGTGTTCACCTTTGTCGAGACGTTTATTCACATTGACCGAGGAGAGGTGCTATCAGCTAGAATTAGAGAGCAGTATCTCGCCGCCACCCTCCGACAGAACATTGGCTACTTCGACAAGCTTGGTTCCGGCGAAATCACGACTCGTATTACGGCCGACACCAATCTCGTGCAGGAGGGCATGTCGGAAAAAGTCGGTCTTATTATTACCGGATTGTCGACTTTTATCGCAGCATTCGTCATTGGCTTTATCAAGTCTTGGAAGCTCACTCTGATATTGTTGTCTGTCGTCGTAGCCATAGGGCTGACCATGGGCTCATTGTCAACGTTCATGGTCAAATTCTCGTTGCGTTCGCTCGAGGGCTATTCCGTTGGTGGCACACTCGCAGAAGAAGTCTTTTCCAGTATTCGAAATGTGCAGGCGTTCGGTGTCCAAGAGCGTCTCGCCAACGAGTACGACAAGTATCTTCGTGTCACCGAGAAATGGGCTTTCCGCCAGGGCGTCACGTTGGTGAGTTCTATCGGGTCTTTGTTTTGTGGTGGGATACTAATTTTGACGTCATAAGGCTCTGATGCTCGGCTCTCTGTGGTTCTACATCTACAACAATTACGCGCTTGCATTTTGGCAGGGCTCTCGATTCGTCGCTTCGGGTTCCATTACCGTCGGCTCTATTATCTCTGTTTTGATGTCCATGCTCATTGGTGCCTTCTCACTCGGCCAGATTGGTCCCAATGTGCGAAGCATCACCAGCGGCGTCACGGCGGCGTCAAAGGTCTTCGCTACAATCGACCGCCAATCTGTCATTGACGCGACTTCTGTGGAAGGTGATGTCCTCGAGTCGCTCAATGGCGATATCGAGCTCAAGGACATCAAGTTTATCTATCCCTCCCGTCCCGATGTTACCGTTCTCGAGGGCATGAACCTCAAGATCCCCGCGGGAAATACTGTCGCACTTGTCGGTGCTTCTGGGTCCGGCAAGAGTACAATTGTCGGTCTTGTCGAGCGATTTTACCAGCCGATTTCTGGCGCGGTGACGTTGGACGGCCATGACATCACGAAACTCAACACTAGGTGGCTGCGACAGCAGATCTCCCTCGTGTCTCAGGAACCTACCCTTTTCGGCTGTTCTGTGTACGAGAATGTCGCGCACGGATTGATTGGAACAAAGTACGAGAATGCGCCTGAGGACGAGAAGCGCAAGTTGATTATCGAAGCATGCGAGCAGGCCAACGCGTGGGCTTTCATTCAAACTCTTCCTGAGGGTCTAGACACGAACGTCGGCGAGCGTGGTTTCTTAATGTCGGGCGGCCAAAAGCAGCGTATCGCTATAGCGCGCGCCATTGTCAGCAATCCCAAGGTTCTTCTTCTTGACGAGGCCACGTCTGCATTGGATACAAAGAGTGAGGGTATCGTGCAGGATGCGTTGGACAAGGCTGCAAAGTCGCGCACCACGATCGTTATCGCACACCGATTGTCTACTATCAAGGATGCGGATTTGATCGTTGTCATGTCGAAGGGCAAGATTGTCGAACAAGGGAGACACAACGACCTTCTTGACAAACAGGGAATGTACTATGGGCTTGTCGAGGCTCAGAAGATCGAGAAATTGAAGCAACCAGAGCATGAAGACGAGAACTCTGCCGAGACTCAGTTTGTTACAGAGGAGAAGGAGCTGGAGTATCGCGAAGACACCAACATTCTCGATATCACCCGTACCCGAACGAAACAGTCCATTTCCAGTCTTGTTGTCGCCAACCGGGCCGTGCCTCAGCCAAAGAAATACGGTATCTGGAAGTCTATTGTTATGGTGAGTTGCTCGTGTTCATACTGAATATGTCAAACATTACCTAACAGAAGTCTAGCTATATAACTTAAACAAGCCCGAACTACCCTATATGTGGTGTGGCATCTCGTCTGCAGTCATCAATGGCTTTGCCTACCCTGTCCAGTCTATCTTTTTCGCAAAATGTGTCGCGGCGTTTCAGGTCACTCCTTCGCAGTATGCAGAGATGCGCAAGACAATCAACCTCTATTCTGGCTTGTTCTTCATGCTTGCCTTCGTCCAAGGTGCTGCGTTTGTCTGCACAATTGGCGTGCTCGCATATGTCGCGCAAAAACTTGTTCGTCGAATCCGATACCAGAGTTTCCGCCAGATGCTGCGACAAGATATCGCATATTTTGACCGAGACGAGAACACTACAGGATCCTTGACCAGCACGCTTTCCAAGGACGCGCAGAGTGTCGAAGGTCTCAGTGGCGCCACGCTCGGCCAAATTCTGAACTCCATGGTCACAATCATCGCTGGTACAATTTTGTCAATCGCTGTTGCGTGGAAGCTGGCTTTGGTGTGTTTCGCGTGCATGCCTCTCATGGTTGGCTGCGGTTTCTTGCGATTCTGGATGCTTCAGAGATTCCAAGAGAAGGCCAAGGGCGCGTACGATAAGTCCGCGTCGTTTGCTTGCGAGGCTACATCAGCGATTCGAACGGTCGCGTCTTTGACACGCGAGGAAGACGTCTTTTCGAAATACAAGTCCGAAATCGAGAACCAGATTGCCCAAAGCCGAATGTCCACCATGCGATCATCCTTTCTGTACGGACTTGCACAGGGTCTGGCATTCTTCATCATGGGGCTCGGGTTCTGGTATGGTTCGACACTGCTTAAAAACCACACGTACGGCGTCACTCAGTTTTTCATTTGTTTTATATCTGTCGTGTTTGGATCTCAATCCGCCGGTACCGTGTTCTCATTTGCGCCCGATATGGGTAAGGCGAAGCAGGCTGCCGAGAATATCCAGGCGCTGTTCAACTCGATTCCACAAGTCGATAGCTGGAGCGAGGAAGGTATTACCCTACATGACGTTGAAGGCAACATCGAGTTTCAGGACGTGCACTTCCGATATCCCACCCGTCCTGAAGTCCCTGTCCTACGGGGGTTGAATTTGACTGTCCACAAAGGCCAGTACGTTGCGTTGGTTGGCTCTTCTGGTTGCGGCAAGAGTACGACGATCGGTCTAATTGAGTCGTTTTACATTCCGCAAGGCGGCAAAATCCTTCTCGATGGTCAAGATATCTCTGCGCTCAACGTGAACTCGTACAGAAGCCACATCGCACTCGTGCAGCAGGAACCAGTTCTGTATGCTGGCTCGATCCGGTATAACATCGCACTCGGCACGCCCAGAGATGTTACGGACGAGGACATTTACGCCGCCTGTCAACAGGCGAATATCCACGATTTCATCATGTCGCTACCGGACGGATACGACACACTATGCGGAACAAAGGGCGCTTTACTCAGCGGTGGCCAGAAACAGCGTATTGCGATTGCGAGAGCGTTGATCCGTGAACCGAAGATTTTACTGCTCGATGAGGCTACGTCTGCGCTGGATAGTGAGTCTGAGAAAGTTGTCCAGGAGGCGCTTGATAAGGCTGCCAAGGGTCGCACGACTATTGCCGTCGCTCATCGATTGAGCACAATCCAAAACGTAGGTCATCCTCTCCTGTGCTATTGATTCTGAATGGCGCGTACTAACGATTTTGGGCAGGCCGACATTATCTACGTTCTCGAAAACGGCAAGGTCCTCGAGTCTGGTACTCACCAAGAACTACTCGCAAATAAATCAAAGTACTACGAACTAGTGCAACTCCAGGCCTTGGAGCGCACGTAGATCATTTCTAATTGCTCTCCGTCTTTAGTAGCATCGACTCTCACATTGCTTTGTCATGTTGTTATTTTTGACATAATCTGTTTCCTTTTCAGGATTTTTTTTGCTATCATGGAACGGTATAAATACTCCTTTTTGAGTCGGTCGGAGTGAGTTGTGACGTTTTGTAATAATTTATTTTACTTGTATTATAGTTTTGTAAAGGTTTGTTTTGGTATTGATGTACAATTTTAGCAAATCGCATGTGTTAACATACTATCAGCGGACACGTATGCTAGAGAGAGAAAGAAAAAAATTAATAAAACAAACAAGTCGCGGAATATGCTCATGATATACAAGTTTCTAACATTAAACGTAAACTAAATACAACAGTATATGAAAAACAAAAGACAGATATATTTTTATGAAGTGCCAACAATAAAAACACAAAAAAAAATGTCACATCTGTAAAACTTCCATCAACATATTTTAGACCTAACTGATTCGTTCCCGCAAGTTCGTCAGGAACTCCATGTAACTCTGTCCCTGGTCCGCACGGTCCTCAATCAAGAACGTCGATGCCCACAGCTTAAGCGAGGGATCGCCGTCTTCCCGCACGACGTACAAGTTCGGCCAGATGGTTGACCCTTTCTTTTCCCGGAGCTTGGCGATGATCGCGTTGATACGCTGCGAAAACTCCGTCTCGAGCACCGGTAAAGTTGTTTTACCCGTCTTGACATGCTCGAGCGCCGGCAAGCCCCACACATCGAGGATAAGCTGTGGCACCGCGTCGCGGCCGACCCACAGGAACTGCGTCTGCCCGTCGTCGATAAGGTACAGGCCGTGGCGTTCGAGTCGCTCCGCGCTCAGGTTCATTTTCGGTGGTAGCCCGATCTCGCCAGTTTCCTTGTCCTGTCTGCCGGCTGTCTCGGGCATATCATGGAGGCAGAAAAAGTCTGCGTGAATATACTGCATCAAATATTTAGCAGGCAACGTTCCGAGCAAATCGAGCGCTGCGGACCGTAGATCGGATGGTATCTGGGCGGATTTCCGAAGTCCGACATGCTTGATCAAAGCTAGGAACAACAACGGCAGAAGCCGTAGATTAGCACAGAATTGCAACGGCGCGGATGCACCAACGTTGGAAGTCATCAGCTCCTTCCGATAAGTCTGTAGCATATCCGCTAGCTTGCCACCGACAAGATCCCGTGCGTCTTGGAGACCAGATGAGAGCGCTTTCTCAGCGGCTCGCTGGGCGTAGAACGACGTGATGGCGATCTGGTCTGCGGAGGCGTACACATCTGACAAGTTTGAGGTAGTGGGTATCGCCAGAGTCATGACCCGGATGCGTCGCTCGCCATTGGAAGTTGTGTGCAAAACTGCAGCCTGCAAAGACACAAACGGCTTCGAAATCGTCTCGTCGATCGCCACCTCCACACAATAACTTTGATCTCGCGGGAAGCTTGGAAACGCGCACAGGTCAGACGATCGCGTGAAGAAGTTACCGTAGAAAGTATTCATCCGGATTCCGTTCGAGGCACGAACACGTAAAACAGCTTCCAACGCGATCTCCATCGACAAATGTTCACTAAACTCATGCGCGAACTTGATCGCGTCTTCTGATCGACCCGCGTTCCAGCCCGGGTAGAAGTAAGTCTGGCCAGATGTATATCGTGGCAAGTTGCTGAGCGATGCGACATCTTGATACTGTGATGAAAACAAAAACATATCGATCGAAACCTGACTCTTACTGCACTCTACTGCGAAACTCTTGTAAAACGAGTTTTGAGTCTGCAGCAAGGATTTCTCTGCACCAGCACTAAGCGACTTCTTATCGTCTCTAGGCTCGAGCTTTCCGGGGCCGACATTTGGCAAACTAGCCATCAAGCAAATGATTTTGCCACCGACATTTCCGATCAACTTGTGCGCAGCCTTGAGCGCTGGGCCCATCGCGTTCGTGGTACTGGTCGAGTTGGCAAACATATCATTCAGTTTGTTCAGCAACGACTCAATTCCGGACCGGCATTCGGCCAGTGGAACGAGAAGGTTGTGCGGGACAGGTAAGAATGGCTCATCAAGGTCAGACACGACGAGCATGGTCGGTTCGGAGGCTGCTGGTGGCGGCGGAACGACAAAATAATGCAATGACGAGTTGACACAGATAAATGAAAGCCTTGTTCGTTTGTCTTTGTTGGGGATGCGGTCGAGCGACTCGAGAATTGTGCGGGCGGTTGTAGCAACGAGGCCGCTACCGACAGCATTGGCACTGACATCGATCAGGAAAACGTAGACAAGAGGCTGCGGAGGTCGAACCATGTACTCTGGTGGAGCGACAAATTCGACTACTGCATGATTAAGTTCGGCCCGGCTCCATCGGTCAACTTGCTTCTGGTTGTGAGAATCCCAGTCAAACGCAGTGGGAACTGTGCACATCAGTATTCATTCATCTATTAACAAGTACTTTAACGGACCGTCATTAGTGAGATTGCACATATTACATCGCCACCTGTGGCCTTGATCAATAAAACTGATGAATGGATTGATGTAGGTTCTGCATCGTCTGCAGCGCGAGATTATAGCGTCCGACACTACTGGCACGGGATCTTCTTCATCTCGCAGGCTGGTATACGGCTGAATTACCAATGCAAAAGGAAGTTTACTCTTCTTCAGCAACGAGTTGGTTGTAGGCACGGCATTGATTGTTGACCGCACGTATGGCGGCGGGCAGTTTGCTGTCGGGGAGTTGGTGACGGAGGCCTGGTGATTGATGCGGTTAGCAACAACCAAAAAAAAATCATAAACCTCTCCATCCAACAAATGGTAACTCACATTAGGCGGTAGAATAACCGGGGGGGGCGGGAGAGTAAGGTCTGAAATAGGAGGAGGCAATTGCTGGAGTAAATCGATATTGTACAGTTGATTTAGTGGAAGGGTCTGTTCTTATGTCAGCATCTGCCCTGAATCAATACCATCAATCCGTCGACTAATTCATCATATTTATCACACTCTCCCACAACAAATCCAACGTTCAACTAACCATCTGAGGAGCTTTTAAATTCTGAGCCGGCGGGGCGGCACCACCGACACTCATCTGCGAGAATTGTTGCGACAACCCCGCATCCGCCTGCGCGCCGATCGGCTGGAATCCACCGTACTGAGGTTGCACGCCTGGAGCAGCAGGCGAGACGGCGGGAGCACCGGCCGGCGTGTACATTGTGGTGGCACCAGGATACGCCGGCTGTCCATACGCAGCTGGTGCGATTTGAGTGGGCACCTGATCGACCGTCGCCGGAATCGTTCCAAACGAATATTGCTCGGCAGCATACTGGCGTCGTGACTTGTGCCCGGTGCTTTCTGCGGTCACAACGGGCGAGCTGGCGAATGGCTCACTGCCAGGAGCATGAACGTCTGTGTCTGGTGACTGGACTGGATAGCCCTGGTCAGTGGGCGGCGGCGGGGCCTGGGACGGGATGCCGTATGCAGGCGCGCCAGGCTGCGGCGGACAGCCGTTGTTCTGCTGAAAGTAATCGGAAGTCGGAGGCACGGACATTACAGGGGAGAAGGAAGGACAGAGTCGAGAGTGCCTTAATTTGGGTGAATGCAGGAAGGAGGCTCGTAACAACTGTGAAGGCGACGTTCCGGCGTTGTGTTTTGTGTCGCGGACCAAGCCAGGATCTTGTCTCGAGACCCTAGCCCTAGAGAACAGATGGCAGTTGCCGTCACACTAATAATACGATCCTCGCCTTAGCACCGAATAGATACAGCCGATGTCCGTCGTAGTAGCCAGCAATTTGGGTAGTTTAACTCGTCTGGTGACGAGAGAGTGCTGATTATGCGTAGGCTAAGCCCCCCGGGGATGTGTCTGGGCGTACTTCGAGTGTAGGAAACTTTGGTAGCTTAATTATAAACCAGCAGTCGTAGATATGATTCCGACCCTACAACTCATGCGTTAACCGCGAATGCTTCGTGATCCAGTACCTACATTATTTCTACGGCATTATACATTTAGTTAACGTGATGGGCATTCTTGTCGAACGTGTCGACAATTCGCGGCCGCTAGTCAGTTCTGAGGCTACGCAGAAGAAGCCTGCGGATTCGAATGACAAAATAGATCTGACGAACCTCCCCAAAGGCTACGTCCTCGACAAAGACGGCAAGCCGTGAGTATTGTCACTGCTGGTAGCTCCATTGTGTGCCAACGAATCTAATTATGTGCTACACAGATGCCGAACCTGCAATTCGCTGCTAGATTTCCGTAAAGCGAAAGGCATGAGCGCTGCCGCGGCGGCTGCGAAGCCGGTGGCCACGGACTGTCCACCGGATGTAAACGAACTCGGCCGGTCGACGTGGACATTCCTGCACTCTGTCGCAGCAAATTATCCAGAACAGGCGACGCCGGCGCAGCAAGGTGACATGAAGTCGTTCCTACGCATTTTCGGCAAGATATACCCTTGCTGGTACTGCGCGGAGGATTTCCAGAAGTGGGCCGCAGAGGCGGAAAACAAGCCCAAGGTCACTGGACAGGAGGAGTTTGGTCGGTGGCTTTGCGATGCGCATAATGAGGTCAACAGGAAACTTGGGAAGCCGGAATTTGACTGCAATTTGTGGAAGGAGCGGTGGAGAGATGGATGGAAGGACGGCCGGTGCGAATGAGGCCGAGAGCTAGTTCGATAGCAATCTCTACTCGGCCGCTGACTTCCCCGTCAGTTTGTTTATTTTTTTGTAAATAGCTTGCATAGACAATCCCATAGACATTGTACGTAGATTTTTCTACGTAAAGTACGTCAATTAAATAAATCTTTAAAGAAAAATACTATATGGATCCAAATTCATGACAGTCGCCGCGGCCCCTGTATCTCTGATGTTCAAGCCGTCCTCCCCTTTTCCACATCTGTAATCACGCGTGGCGCCTCCAAAATCAATAACAAATGGTCATAAAAAAGTTGACATCTGCACATGGCTACTCTATTTGTGGAGCGACGATGCCGTTACGAGCTCCTTCGACAAGTGACTGGTGCGCGACACGATGACGTCGGTCGCGGTCGATCTACGCCATGGGAGTAACGGGATCTCAACGGACACGCCCACGAGAGCTACGAACTTTGTAAAATGCAGTGTGCATTACACACACAATTTATACAATTATAAAATGTGGATGGCAGCCCGAGATCTTCCCAGCTCGTAAACTAAACAGTATCAATTAGAATACCCCGTGCGCTACGTAACAAACTATTCGAACAAGCTACAATGGCGCCAGAAACTCGATCTCACGCACACCATCGTCATGGCCATCTCCGTCCTCAGTCCGACGCGAAGAGGAACTCGCCTACACCGCCGCCGTCGACCAAGAAATACGTAATGTTGCCTGTCTCCGCGACGGCCGGCGAATCGAAAATCGGATCGAAGCGGCGCCGCGTGCCAGTTGATCAAGCAGACGAGTACATGCGTCATTTGCACGAAGAAGAGGAAAAAAATAAGGAAAACGTGGCGCAGGATACGAACGACATTAAGACCAAGGACGAGCAACCAGAAGAGAAAAAAGTGAAAACTGAGGCCCAACCGTCAACAACGGGCGATCAAGCTGCACAAAGTACCGGAGAGCCGCCGTATGTCTCATTTTCTGGTAAATAGATATTTGAGCTTTGAAACTGAAAATATCGACGACAGGAAGACCGTTCTTGAGGAAGGACTGATTTACTTCTTCTTCCGTCCCAAAGTCGGTCTGGAAAATGCTTCGTCTATGGAGGACGTACAACGAACGTACATCGTCTTGCGCCCATTGCCGTTCACATCAAGCGACATGAAGGACAGCGTGAAGAAGGCAGGCAAGGACGACTGCAGATTGATAATTATTCCTAAGAAAACGCTTCCGACAGGCGGAGGCCGACGGTTAATGTGAGCGACGTTCGCTGCGTCGGAAGATGGAATACTAACGATGAGAGTTAGAGGATTGGTGACGAAGGTGCATTCCAGTGTCGACGACATAACAGACCAGTTAGACACCGAGATGTATTCAACAAAGACACGAGGGTAAGATTGCCTATACAGTATACAGTATACAGTATACAGTATACAGTATACAGTATACAGTATACAGTATACAGTATACAGTATACAGTAGCAGACTGACAATACTACAGCGAGCGAACATTGTCGTCCGCGAGGCCAATTGTAAGTGAGCACAATTGTTGTCACATCAACCGAAGCTGCTAACCGGACAAACAGGCTGAAGGAGTATATGTCTTGACTCAGGAAGACAACATGCACTATTTGTCATACATCCTCACTGTGCCGCAGGAGGAATCCGAAATTGAAAAAGAGTTTGGGCTATCTCAAGACGGTCGTTACATTGTCAGCGCACGAGTAAGTAGAGCATCCAATTTAATATAGAGTATGCAATCTAATATGACGACACGAGCAGAATCCTAAATATCCAGCCACGGGTCCTATCAAGACTCCGGAAGGACCAAAATATAGTGAGGACATCTTGGAAGAGTTTCAGGACTACCGATGGGTACCACTCGAACCAAAGTATATGGGTATGCCTCATTCCTGCGTAATATTTGCGTGGCATTCCAAATTTAGACTAATATGGCGATAGATTATCAAAACTGCACGATCCTATTCATCGGCACCCGCCATGGTCCAGAAGACTTGCAGGAAGAAAACGCTGAAGAACTTATGACGCTGGAGAAAGAGAATGAAGAGAGGATCCAGAAGGCTTTCCGCGGCGATGCTGCAGAAGCTGTGTTCAACGATCTTCATTTGAAGAAAAGCACGTTTGTTGATAAGGACTTGAAGGGTACTTGGGCGTAGTCCGGATGTGTGATGGATCAGAATGGGATACTGAATCAGCGACAGCGATGGCGGTTATGAATTGGCGTGATATTTTAGCTGTGTAGATTGTAAGTAGGAGAATTAATGATATTCCGCGATCCATAGGGTCGGCACAATAATATTAAGGGATAATATCAAAAATGTCCCCGAAAAGTTTCTAAATATCAAAAATCCCCTTTTTGCCCGTACCCTGAGTATCTCCCAAGAAGCTGTTGTACCTCGTTGGTCCTGACGTCTATAAACTTCGCACTAATCTATATTGGTTAATTATATTGATTAATTCTCATATTTTCTTGACGCCACCCTGTTCTTGACGTATAGAACACATTTATTTGGCTACGATAACAACAAAAATATGACAGGAGTCAGGAACAATCAACTATAAGGACATTGAAAATGAACGCGGCAAGCAAAACGCAACGGGAAATCGTCCAAGGAAGGAGACGGCAACGACACGATCGACTCATCAAAACATTCCCTCTTATAGCCGAGAATGCAAACATGTTACTCACTATCTAACCAATAGGCTCGGTACAAGTTCTATTTTAGCAAAGCTGGTAACGTCATTTGCCCGGAATGCTCCTGGGTCTGACCGTGTCAAACAAGCCATGACTTTGCCTCTGACGTATATATCATATCATACAAGTCGAGTCAAGGTAGTGACATGAATTTGAGGTCCTCTCGGAACTAGAGAACACCGCGGAACAGGAATCAAACGACACGCGGAAGTACCTATCCAGTGACCGGCCTGTAAGACACTCGTCATTATGACTACGTCGACTTGGTCGACCGCCGTGTTGGGGTGGGCAAGAAATTGTCGAATCCAGGCGTCGTCCTGGACGCCGGCCCAGATGCCCGTGATCCGACTGGCCGCTTCTTCGCCAAAGCGCTCTCGCACGACATTCCTCAAGAATGACAGGAGCAGGCCACAAAAAAAGGGCTCTAGTTGTGAATACCACAGTCGGCATGGTCGAACGACCGGTCTGGCGATCAAAGTGCCGGATGTACCAGCTCACCAAGTACGCATACAGTGTCCGCCCTCCAGAGCCTCGCGAGGTCAGCACTTTCGTCGGGCGCAATACGACTGGCGCGTCGACTTTCCGCCGAACGATCCCACGACTCTCCGCTTCGAGGTCATCTCATGTAGAAGGCTAATGTGGTCTCTGGTATTCGATGTTGCATACATATCACACGACCCGAGTCCTGTAGTAGTCGATCAAAGGTCCGCATTACATCCGGCAGGGAGTTGGTGACCCGTGAGACATCCGTTCGTGACACCGTCCGCAGATTTGTCTTTCGTGTGACAATCTCATTAGTAGTATCCCTCCTCTTATGCGGCCGACCGGGGGTCGACTAGTTGTGGGCGGCGCACATACAACGGCACCGTCACACTGATTCAAATTGACTGTGGCCATGGCATGGATGCCATACCGGTAAGTGGCTTCGAATGCTTCTATCTTGAACTTGTTGTCGACAAAATCGTATATGTCTAATCGAGCAAACGTAATCCGCGATAGCTCCATCGACGACACGGACACGTCCATACATCTAGGCGAACAGGGAAGCATTCGTTCTGCCTAGTCCTGACCTCATACTCGTCCACATTCGCAGGTATGACAATATACTGTCTTGCAAGTGAAACCGATTGGCGAGTTCTCTAGCTGCAAATTCACATAACCTCTTTCCTTCCTGTTTCAGTGTCGGATGTAGCTTTGGCAGTCCCGAGCTTATTCTTTGAGCTTCCGCACAGTCTTTTCACTCCTTATGTGCATAACTCCAATGAGTATAGAGTTGTTATTTCAACACCCCCGCACAACTGTATACTCATATACTGAGTACAGATTGTATATAGTGAAAGAGTTATTGCATAACATGAAGATTGACATTACCATCATCATGATGGGTTTCTGTTCCCCATGATGGGATAGATCCTTTGTTGAAAGACATCAGAAAAAAAATTCATGATAATCCCTTATTCTGCTTATTATCGTCCAGCCGCAATGGCTTAGTATTAACGTGCAGAATATTTCTAAGATACTCAAAAGACGGACAGGCCAGACCTTTGGTGAAAAGATCTGCTACCATTTCTTTGGTAGGACAAGATTTGATCTTCAGATCTTGCTGTGCCACATGTTCCCTAGTAAAGTTAAACGATATATCAATATGCTTTACCTGTTCGTGATGAACAGGATTGTTGACCATGACGATGCAGCTTTGATTATCTTCGAGAATTTCAGTAGGCTCAGATTGCTTGTAACCTAACTCCCGCATAAACTGACGAAGATATATTCCCTCCTGAGCTGCATTGCTTAAAGCGACATATTCTGCTTCAGCGGTAGATCGTGAAACAGAGTGTTGACGAGCCGACTTCCAGCTAATTAGCTCAGTGGGAAGAAAGAAGGCATATCCGAGGGTTGATCTCTTGGTGTCAGCGCAGCCGGACAGTCAGAGTCACTGTAGCCATGAAGGATCATACTCGAGCCCAGTACACAACTATCACGTTGATACACTAAACCATAATTTAATGTATGGCGGAAGTACCGGAAGATTTTTTAACGGCAACCCAATGTGCCAAAGCCCGGGTTCTGCATGTACCTGCTGACAACGCCCACAGCCGTGGCAATGTCGGGACGGGTATGGGTGGCAGCATATATTAAGCTGCCTTTGTTTACCTGCGCAGACCATCTCGTGAACGACCGAAAAAATGTAATATCGTTGCACATGTGTTGTGTCGCGCCGGTGTCGAGCATCCAGGAGTCTGAACTGGACCCCCCGAAGGAAGAATAGTAAGCCGAAGCGATATTCTCATTGTCCTTGCTTGGATCTCGTCGAGACGCTTGACCCTAGCCAACATTGCACCCGAATGCGCTCCATCATTGCCAATACTGGCATCCCACGAGCCTCCAAAATCCATCTATTGAAGCTTTCAGCAATGTTGGAAGTCCGATGGCCAAAGCGCAAGCCAGGGAAGTAGCTGTCTGCCCTTCAGCAGGCATGGATGCAAGGACATCTGCCATTTCTTTTCTGGTTGGTCGTGAAGCGGCCTTGAAACCAAAGCCGCGATGTCAACATTTTTCACGACCTTTTTGAAGTTTTCCGGGAGATGACGAAGGCAGTACGCATGATCCCTCGTATTAAAATAAAAGCACGCAGTCATGGGCTAATAATTAACTTCATAATTATGCTTACGGGAAATTACTAAGGAAGCGATATATATTTACCCTGCGCCGTTAGTTATTCGGAAGGTCTATTTAAAACGTGTCCTCGTTGTGTATGCAGGAACCAAATATGGCCCCTTAATATATTTAAAGCGGGTTGTGGAATCCGGACCATTGCAAAATCATGTCGCAGAATATTATTGCGGAGGAATGATGAGTTAAGCCCCTGCGTTAGTTCAGTGCCCCTAAGTTGACTGTGTTTGGGTGACTTCTGAGTTAGCCGTGGCGGGACAGGTTTATTTATCGGGTTTATCTATTGCTAATCGTAGAAAAATTTATATCTAGTCTGACTAGTCATTTTTTGATATTTCAAAATACTAAATTCGTGCTTAAGGCACGCGTACAGCACAGCCTCAGGAACGCGCACAGCCGCAGAAGCCACAGAAGGCTGCACTGCGCGTAGCACTCAATTAAACCTATCGCTGGCGTCAAAAAAACATGGACGCGCGCATTCCCCACGACCAAATTTATAATCATAAATCTCCAATTCTGCGCGCAAAGCTCTAAAGAATTCTTTGCTTTGTCTGATAGATCCGGTTGTGGAATTTTTTGGTGGGGTTGGGCATCGGTATGTTCGGATGTTGGTTCAGACAAACGGCGTTTAATTGACACCTTAGCAGGCATTTTTTTTTTTGCAATATTCGCATCGCATACTTGACGGAGCATTTACGACGAAATATATAAAGCATTTTGCATCTAGAAGGAATTAACGATCGTACGTGCAAGATTCTCGTGTGAAGTTGGGTTGACCTTGCTGATGAAGTATTCAGATAATCATGGGTACCCGACAGGCATTACCCCGCAAGTTCGCGTTCAACGTGTCTGACCAATACGAGATTGTGGATGTTGTCGGAGAGGGCGCGTATGGAGTTGTTTGGTATGTTGTGACATATTGGCAGCAGTTCTCGAGGGGCGGGCGTATGGGGTTAATATTGGCGCAGCTCGGCTATACACAAACCGTCTGGTCAGAAAGTCGCGATCAAGAAGATCACTCCGTTCGATCATTCAATGTTTTGTTTACGGACGTTACGTGAGATGAAACTTTTAAAGTATTTCAATCATGAGAATGTGAGAGTTGTCGACTTGAGTTGAGATTAAGCAGAGCGATGTTGACCAGCTGTTTAGATAATATCGATCTTGGACATTCAGCGACCGAGCAGCTTTGAGACATTTACTGAGGTCTATCTGATCCAGGTCAGTGTGGGGATGTGGCAATGGGTAGGCGGCGGCAGCAGCAGCAGCAGCTAAAAGTGAATGTAGGAGCTCATGGAGACGGACATGCACCGAGTAATCCGGACGCAGACTCTGTCGGATGACCATTGCCAGTATTTCATTTACCAGACGCTGCGGGCACTGAAAGCGATGCACAGCGCGAATGTTCTCCACCGGGACCTCAAGCCATCGAATCTGCTCCTCAACGCGAACTGCGATCTCAAGGTGTGCGACTTTGGGCTGGCGCGGTCGGCGGCATCGACGGACGACAACCAGGGGTTTATGACTGAATACGTTGCCACGCGATGGTACCGGGCGCCAGAGATCATGCTTACGTTTAAAGAATATACCAAGGCGATCGACATGTGGAGCGTCGGGTGCATTCTTGCCGAAATGCTGAGTGGCAAGCCGCTGTTTCCGGGCAAAGACTATCACCATCAACTTACGCTCATCCTCGATGTCCTCGGCACCCCGACAATGGAGGACTACTACGCCGTCAAGTCGGCGCGGGCTCGGGAATACATTCGGTCACTGCCATTCAAGAAACGAGTGTCGTTCGCGTCGATGTTTGGACCTGACACGAATCCGCTTGCGATCGATCTATTGGAGAAAATGCTGACATTTAATCCGTCGAAGCGGATCACGGTCGAGGACGCGCTGAAGCACCCATATTTGGAGCCGTATCATGATCCAGAAGACGAGCCTACGGCGCCGGCCATTCCTGAGGGATTTTTTGATTTTGACAGACGGAAGGACGAGCTGTCGAAGGAGCAGCTGAAATGTGAGTTATTATTTTTTTGTGCTTAGCGTGTGATGAGCCGGTCATGTCCGTCGCGTGGGGTCGTCCAACACGATACCCAACTGTGTGCTCCTGTTCTGGTGTGTTTCTGAGCTTGGCCATATCTGCAGCCAGCCTAACTGTCAACGCAAGCCCGTTTGTTCCGCCGGCTCATATTCACATTGGAGAGTCGATAATTTTGTCGCATCCATGTGAATAAGCGAGAAGTGTATGGGGACTACGGCGGTCTCCGGTGGCATGCACACCGGGCTTGGCTGCATGATCGGAGTTCTGTTCGGGAACGCTGCGAAGTTCGTATTGGATACGGCCGCCGATAGTGAATTCGTTGGCAAAGAGGGGGGGGGGGGGGGAAGGGGGCTGCGGCACATGGGCGATGAGCCTGGACCGCGATTGGTTGAGCGCATTATTGAGCAGGATCGGGTTTCAATCATTTGCTTATTTCGATTGGCCCAGATTAAGCGTAGGCAAGCCTGGCCCTAATGGCGCGCTAAGTCATTGTGGGCGATCTTTAATGGCGGCAAGCTTAAGTATAAGGGTGACTAAGGTGTGGACGGCACATGGGCAAGCCAACTGTGCGACAGATATGCGAGAGAAAATTATTCTAGATAGCCCGCGCCTGACGAGCCGCACCGAGGGGAGTGGCGGTCCAATGGCAATCCTGGGCTGACCAGACAAGACTCGCAATACCTGCGGTACTCTGGGCTCTGTGTTTCTGGGCGGATGCTTGGTTTGGATGCCATGCCATACCCGTGATATGCGATGGCGGCCGGACAACTGTCTAATGCAAGTGCAGGCAGTAGAATGCTAACTAACTTTTCTTACTCCAGGGCTCATTCACGACGAGATCACGCGCTCATAAAAACACGTACAGGACGAGGAGCAGGTGGGAGGCGAGACGCACTTCGATAGGCTGGGGCAGGGAGCAGGTTGAGTTTTGAGTATGCAGAGAGTAGTAAGTAAGCCAGTGAATCAATGCCAATCGCGGGCCAGGACAAGACAATATCTATAGTAATAATAAAATTTGTGGATCGCGAGTGCCTTCCTATTTCGCCCCTGAGTCACGTGCGGAAAGACAGCGAGTGCACGTGTGCGGCTCAGGGCATGAACGTGGGGCCGGGTCGGCGCGCTGATTGGTCTGTCACGGTTGTGCCTGTCCGGGGCTAGGGCAAAAATACAGTTCCGCTAGGGCCTTGGCACTATTTTGGCCCTGGCTTTTGACACAATCACCGAGGGTCCTCTTTTTCGCCTGCTTGCCCTCAGCACACCAAGTAAATAAGTATCCGCCAGCCCGCCCAGTTGTTGCGATTCCTCCAGCTGCACCCATCTCAGACTCCAGAATGTCCGGTGTCAAGACCTCTGGCGGCAATGCTGCATTCCACAACTTCGTCAACGACTTTGCTCACATCTCCGACCCCAATGAGCGACGAAGACTCGCGCTGGAGAAGATCGACAACGCGCCGTTCAGTTGGTACCATGTCCGCGCCATCGTCGTAGCCGGCATTGGCTTCTTCACTGATTCCTACGACATCTTCTCCATTAACATCGTGGTCACCATGCTGGGCTACGTCTATTTCCACAACAAGGGTTCCAAGCTTCCCACAAACTCCGATACTGCTGTCAAGGCCGCGACGTCCGGCGGCACTGTCGTCGGACAGCTGTTCTTCGGCTGGCTCGCCGATATCGTTGGTCGTAAGCGCATCTATGGTATTGAGCTCATTATCATTATTGTTGGCACTCTTGGCCAGGCCCTATCTGGTCCCTCTCAGGCGATGGACATCATCGGTATTCTCTGTTTCTGGCGTGTCATCATGGGGATCGGTATCGGTGGTGACTATCCTCTGTCGTCCATCATCACGTCTGAGTACGTTCTTCTGCCGTGTTTCTTTTAGCTTGCATCTTAGCTTACGTTTTGTGCAGGTTCGCTACCACCAAGTGGCGTGGTGCTATCATGGGTGCAGTCTTCGCTAACCAGGGATGGGGTCAGCTTGCCGCTGCTATTGTGGCTCTATGCGCCACGGCCGGTTTCAAGAATACTCTCCAGGCAGCCAACACTGCTGCCATGTGCACAGGCAACTGTCAGACCGCTCTCGACAAGGCGTGGCGTATCACCATCGGCTTGGGCGCCGTCCCTGCCTGCATTGCTCTTTATTTCCGTCTTACCATCCCCGAGACACCTCGTTACACTTTCGATGTGGCGCGCGAGCTCGAGAAAGGAGCGGCCGATATCCAGAAATATATTTCCGGCGCGTATGGTAATGCCAAGGAAAACGAGATCAAGGCTCTCCGGGAGGCTGAGACTAACCCGGTTGAACTCGTTGTTCCCAAAGCTTCGTGGAGCGATTTCTGGGCTCACTTTTCGCAGTGGAAGCATGGCTCGATTCTGATCGGTACTGCTGGCTCGTGGCTCTTTCTAGACATTGCTTTCTACGGCTTGGGCTTGAACAACTCCACCATCTTGGCTGCTATCGGATACGCTGGCCAGGCCAACGTTTACACCAACATCTACAACGTCTGTGTCGGCAATTTGATTCTCATTTGCGCCGGTAGTATTCCCGGGTACTGGTTTGCTGTGGCTACTCTGGATATTGTCGGCCGCCGAACGCTCCAGATTGCTGGTTTCCTTATCCTTACCATCCTCTTCTGCATCATTGGTTTCGCGTACAACAAGATCTCGGGCCACGGTCTCCTTGGTCTCTATGTTCTTTGCCAGCTCTTCATGAACTGGGGACCCAACACCACCACGTTTATTGTCCCTGGCGAGTGCTACCCGACCCGGTACCGTTCGACCGCCCACGGTATCTCTGCCGCGTCTGGTAAGATTGGTGCGATCATTGCTCAGACTGCTATTGCTCCTCTCCGCACCAGGGGCTGCCCTGGTGGCACCTGCTGGCTCAACCACGTCATGGAGATCTTTGCGCTGTTCATGTTGTGCGGTTTCTTCGTCTCTTTCTTGATTCCTGAGACTAAGCGCGAGACTCTGGAGGACATTAACGAGCGGTTGCATGGCGAGACCAACTACGCCCGACATAACGCCGAGAGCTCGATCGAGGGAGGGAGCACTGGCGAGAAGAAGGTCGTAGAGGTCTAAGTCAATGTGTTGTAAAATGTTGTTGTGATTTTGTTTAATGTTTACTGGTATATAATGGCTATCTAATATTCTCATGGCGGACGTTAAAATTTTTGTATTATCATGTACTAATTTCGTGTCTGGGTAATTAATATGCTTGCTGAGTTGGAGATACTCTGATTGACTAATGATACACATTACTTTCTAATTTCGAGTATATAGTCACGATTTTATTGTTCCTATAATCTATTCTCATTCCTATCCGTGGAATTCTGACAGTGTATGTGCCAAACTTAGTCATCGCCGAGCGAAGTAATATGGATTACAACTTGCGGGTTATGCACTACCTAGATATGACTGACATATTGCATAAGAATTTGTTTTGATTGGAGTGCGGGTTCGTGGTGTTGACTGGTTCTGTTCTTCCAACCCCAAAGGAAGGAAGCCGCCAATCAAACTATGTCCTGAGTTCTAACTTGTAAGCAGCCAATGATGTTGCGGGTCCCCCCAGCTGGCATCAGACTGGATAATCCGATGTAGGTCGTCTCGTTACAGAACAAGGACACCGCCAACGCGGACGATGATGTGGGACGCTTGTGCGTTCTGTTTGTCATCCATTAATTAGTCCACGACAAAACGAAAAGGACCGCGAAAGGACTGTTTAGCCCCGTCCAAACAGCCTTACTCAAATTCCATCGTTAGCAGGCACCAACATATTCAACGCGATCGGCAATCCAGCGGATCACCTCTTTATTTTTTACGCGTCTGGTACTTGAACTATTTTTATAACGTACTAGCCATAGCCATGGCCCAAAACAATCCAAAGTAGGACAGGACGAATTCTCGTAGCAAATTCAGGAGTATGAAATTTCAAGTATTAGAAAGCGCGGCGCGTTTGTCCGGTCCGATGTCCCCCCGTCGCTACTCTCTAAGCGGGCTACACCCGGACGCGATTCCATTACACCGGACGCAAAAATCTCACTCCAATAAAAGAGGAAGTGCTTCCATAAGCGGGGACTTCCTCCTAGAGTTGCGGACGGGCCAAAAAATTATTTTTTGGCCGATTTACATCTTACCCAAGCGTGTCGAGTCAAACCTCCCGAGAGACGATTGAAGTCGGTGAGAAAATAGGTACATAATTGTATCAGTAGACATCCTGAGTGGGACTAAGTCAAAAATACTCCCGGAGATATGACGCGCAAAAAAAAACGATGGATCCCGAGATTATTATGGTCCGATCTGGTACAGAATATGACAACGAACTTAGACAAAACAGGCTTAAAATATGTAAGACGTCGCAATGATCAGATGAAGAAGTGCACGGGTAATTTATCAGGCCATTTGCATTTTTGATATTATCCCCTTTTAAAATACACAACAGCAACGACGAAAATGAAAAGCGCGAAGCTCCAAGTTCATTTATTACTTGTAATATAGGCGGTCCACAAACTCCGTACATGTAAAGTGGATAAATAAAAATCTTTATTGGCTATAAGGTTATATATCTCCGCTGTGGAATGTTATTTAGCAAAAATAAATAGAATGGCTCGGTCTTAGTGATCCGCTGGATTGCCGATTATGTTATTATTATACGGTCGGATGAATATGGTTGTGCATGACGTTTACATGAACAGCCACCTCACTGCCTGAAATCTTTAATAAGAAAATACATTGTTTCAAAGAGACTACTATTCCAAAAAAAAAAGCAACTTTCAATGACCGTAAACGTGTACCAAAATTAAAACTTTTCGAAAAGCCATATATCAATCAATAAATAGTATGTGACAGGCTATATTACAAATATGAAAAACCATACTGCATTGTCGGCTCATGGTCAATGTCAAAACCAGTTATCCAAAAACGCGACACATAACTTTTAGACAGAGTTCTCAATGATCCGCCACCAATGAACGATTCAAATATGAACTTCTATATCCCAGGGTAGCAGGGGCACAACATATTTTGCACAACGACGATGATTGTGATCACCTAAACCTCTGCGACCGTTTTCTCTCCATTGCTGTTGCGCTGCTCCGAACTCTCGGTGTTACGTCGCGGTGGTACGTTGGACTCGTCGTGCAGCCGCTCGCACATGTGTTCAAGTGTCTCGCGCTTAGTCTCA
The DNA here is from genome assembly GCA_038497805.1 of Lipomyces mesembrius. Lineage (NCBI taxonomy): Eukaryota > Fungi > Ascomycota > Lipomycetes > Lipomycetales > Lipomycetaceae > Lipomyces > Lipomyces mesembrius. The sequence goes on from MU972934.1 coordinate 69,806, forward strand.
GGAACCAAGAAAGAGACGAAGAAACCGCACAACATGAACAGCGCAAAGATCTCCATGACGTGGTTGAGCCAGCAGGTGCCACCAGGGCAGCCCCTGGTGCGGAGAGGAGCAATAGCAGTCTGAGCAATGATCGCACCAATCTTACCAGACGCGGCAGAGATACCGTGGGCGGTCGAACGGTACCGGGTCGGGTAGCACTCGCCAGGGATAACAAACGTGGTGGTGTTGGGTCCCCAGTTCAAGAAGAGCTGGCAAAGAACATAGAGACCAAGGAGACCGTGGCCCGAGATCTTGTTGTACGCGAAACCAATGATGCAGAAGAGGATGGTAAGGATAAGGAAACCACCAATCTGGAGCGTGCGGCGACCGATAGTATCCAGAGTAGCCACAGCAAACCAGTACCCGGGAATACCACCGGCGCAAATGAGAATCAAGTTGCCGACGCAGACGTTGTAGATGTTGGTGTAAACGTTGGACTGGCCAGCGTATCCGATAGCAGCCAAGATGGTGGAGTTGTTCAAGCCCAAGCCGTAGAAAGCAATGTCTAGCAAGAGCCACGAGCCAGCAGTACCGATCAGAATCGAGCCATACTTCCATTGCGAAAAGTGACCCCAGAAGTCTCTCCAAGAAGCCCTACGAACATCGAGTTCGCCTGGATGAACCTCAGCCTCGCGGAGAACCTTGATCTCCTCTCTCGTCGCATTACCGTAAGCGCCGGAAACATATGTCTGGATATCTGCCGCGCCTTTCTCGAGCTCGCGCGCCACATCGAAGGTGAACCGAGGTGTCTCGGGGATGGTAAGACGGAAGTAAAGAGCAATACAGGCGGGGACGGCGCCAAAGCCGACAGTGATACGCCACATCTTGTCGATAGCGGTCTGACAGTTGTTAGCGCACATGGCAGCAGTGTTGGCCGCCTTGAGAGTACTTTTGAAACCGGCCGTGGCGCAAAGAGCCACAACAGCAGCGGCAAGCTGACCCCATCCCTGGTTAGCGAAAACTGCACCCATGATGGCACCACGCCACTTGGTGGTAGCGAACCTGCACAAAATGTAAGCTAAGATGCAAACTAAAAGCACGGCAGAAGAACGTACTCAGACGTGATGATGGACGACAGAGGATAGTCACCTCCGATACCGATCCCCATGATGACACGCCAGAAACAGAGAATGCCGATGATGTCAATCGCCTGAGAGGGACCAGATAGGGCCTGGCCAAGAGTGCCAACAATAATGATAATGAGCTCAATACCATAGATGCGCTTACGACCAACGATATCGGCGAGCCAGCCGAAGAACAGTTGTCCGACGACAGTGCCGCCGGACGTCGCGACCTTGACAGCAGTATCGGAGTTTGTGGGAAGCTTGGAACCCCTGTTGTGGAAGTAGACGTAGCCCAGCATGGTGACAACGATGTTGATGGAGAAGATGTCGTATGCATCAGTGAAGAAGCCAATACCAGCAACGATGATGGCGCGGACATGGTACCAACTGAACGGCGCGTTGTCGATCTTCTCCAGCGCGAGTCTTCGTCGCTCATTGGGGTCGGAGATGTGAGCAAAGTCGTTGACGAAGTTGTGGAATGCGGCATTGCCGCCAGAGGTCTTGATACCGGACATTCTGGAGTCTGAGACGCGAAGATGGATTGCTGCTGGAGTAGACAACGCAATTACAGGAGACTGGACAGCGCGCAGGCTGGATACTTATTAGCGGACGGAGGAGCCTTTTGGCGGGCGCGTGCATGTGAGGGCGATTGTGACAGACGGGGCGAAGAGTCGCAGGAGAATCGACCTTCATCGCGGCGAGCTTGAGCTAAGCTTACCGACCCTACCTCGATTTGACAGACACGCGGATGTGACAACGTGCGTTTCCTGACTTTGCCATGTCAGGTCAACATATTTATCCATGTGCCGCAACAGGATTTTTGATCGGCGATTGGTGGAAACATCTCGATTGTGATTGCCTTCGTTGTCCGTCCTCGATGCATTGTTGTTTGGCGGGGTGGAGGCTGGCGAATTGGAATAGGATTGGTTTAGATGATCATCTGTCGATTAAAGCCGAATTTGGTCGTAGCTTATTATTTGTCCTGGTCGCCCGAGAATGATCAGTGCTCAAAGGCTTGGCGATGACCTGTCATTCGGTCGGCTCCGTCTCGTCTCCTCGGATCGGACTCTGGCAAAGTGATGCGTCGGGAAAATCTTTTTGTCACCATTTCTTCACGCGCAAATGTGCGATCTCGTCGAATCCCCCCACATGCCGCAGCGGGGTCCACTGGTTGGTCAAACTTGCCCCAACCCCGTTCTGTCTAGTGCGGCTCACATATACCCCGCAAGCCGCACGTTATCCCCATCCGGAACACCTTAAATCTATTGGCATGTGTCAGAAGATGATGTCATCAAGCCCCACAAATTGTTACCGTGGCAACACAAAATCGGCGCTAACCGTATCTGGGCAGATTTAAGTTCCCAACGGAGGTACCTAGTAAACAAAAGCAACGCCTTGAATCTGCGCTTTAAGGACCTCTCTCCGGCGATATGTTCTTTCGACTTTCCCGCCGCGACTCTGAACCTTACTGGACGTTCTACTTGTTTGTGACCGTGATTCTTGATTCCAGCTTAATAGCTTTGACTTAATTGATCGATTGTTTGTCGTCGCTTTCCAGTAACGTTTGTCTGAGCTGCAAAAACTATGTCATCACAGAAACCATCCGACTTTATCCCTGCTTTCCAGCATCACCATCAGCCACAGCACCACGCTGAAGTGCAACCCCTACATACTTCTGAGAGCCAAAATCTTCAGCGGCATGTGCTGCATCAGAAAATATTCGAAGCGTACGTCTTTTTGATTAATCGCAATCTTTTTATTCATCTTTGGCCGTAAGGGTTCATTAGATGGCTGACAAAATTTGAGAATTATAGACGAACGAGTTTTGCTTCGCCCACTGATAACTTGATGTCTCCTTGCACCGCCAAACTGCAAGCCCACAAGAACAGGCATTACGTCAAGTATGTACCCTCGTCCTTGCCAAAGCCCCTCTTTGCTTCGACTAGATCACTCTTCTGTGATAAAAGTAGAACTAACTGTTATACGGCAGGAGCAAGCCCCAACTCCTCAGATTCGGCAGCTTGGCCTCTGCAGCGAATAAAGAGAACAGTACCGAAAACAGTGGTCTCGGTCTCTGAATCTCCATTTTCTACAAACAACTGAGGTCGTGCATGCAGTTTGAACGGCAAAATTGTTTCGCCAATTTTTGTATTTGCTTGTCCATCAAATCATTTTTGACTACACCAGGAGCATTATGATCGGACTCAATTACGCGGAGCGTTAATTTGTGCACGGTGGAATGGAAGTACTACATAAGGGAATTGAGAAATCAATGTGAATAACTTTGCATGTTTTGTTTCTTTGTTTATTAGCAATATCATGGGAGCCTGGATTTTATATGCTTTTCAAACTTTACTATATCTATAGCAATTGTTTGTTCTCGTTGGATTTTGTATGTGGAGTTGAATAGTTCGAATATAATTGTAGTGCCGCGGTGTTAGAAATTATAGTACACGCATGTAATCCTCTCTGCACTCTCCAAATTTAATCGGCGAATTAGCGTCTTCGCATGCGATCAAGCATTTCTTCGTCACTATCCGCCATCTCATGATCCTCCGCGTGCTCTAAATGTTCAACACGTACCTTAGCAGACGGCCCACTACGCACAATTGACCCTGAGCTCTGCGTGGCAGTCACACCTGTTGACACAACAGAACTCTGCACAGCAGGTCCCGATGTCGGCGCACCAGATACACTTATCTTCCGCGGCGGCATCAACTCCGCGTAGTCGTTACCAGGTACCGGTGGCTCCTCCTGCACCTCCTCCTCCTGCTGCTGCTCGAACTGTCCAGCATCGTCTGCAGTAGCACGTTTGCTGTCCATGCTTTTCTTGATGAACGCCGAGATAACAGATTCGTCGGCCCCGGCCATGTCCACGTCCGAGTCAACGTCGAACGAGGACGAAGTTGAGGTCGTTGGGGTCGATATTATTTCTTTCGTCGCCGGCTCGAGATTGATCAGATCTATCGATTGCTCCGGCTGCGATAGTTCCTGCCGCAGGAGCTCGTTGTCTCTAGCTAAGAATTCCTACAAATCAGTGAGCTTCCATTATACACGCAGACGAACAAATCACTGAGATGTCTATGACAAATGATATACCTTCAGGCCGGCATTCACGATATCGTGAACCTGCGCCGAATCCCTGTATGACTCGTCGCTCGCATACACGGCCACAACACCATCCGGCCCCGTCGCGCGGGCAACTTCAATCACTTGCTCGGGATTAACTTGCCGGATTTCGAACGAGTCAGACACGTTGCCAGAGTAATAAGCAAACGTGTACCGCATCCACTGGTACTGCTCTTCTCCTATGGGGCTGCCACTGCCTTCGGCCGTAGAAGGTGTGTCGACCTCTATATTCCGAGGCCTGATAACGTCGGTCTCGTCTTGCTTTTCTAGGATATTATTCTCATCACTATCATCCTGTGGTGACTGTAGCTGTTCGATCTTCTGTTTGAAGTAAACAATGCTATCGCTGATGATAACGCCGGCAAGAGTATACCGATGAAAGTCCGGCACCTGCCCGTCACCAAATGCCTTAGTAAGCGCGTTGCGCCCATCGACATCGTCGTCTGCAGGAGGCTCACTCAGGAACTCGGTCAGGCTCCGGATATCTTGTTCCAAGGACCCTATTTTCTTGTCGATCCGAGCTATGTAGTTGTCGAGATTGACGGTTAGCTGTTGCAGCTTTGTGAGGATCGCGGGATTGGTGTCATTCAATGTCGTCGTCGCCGCATTAGTGAAGTATGCGATGGTAGAATCAAGCAAGGATTTCGTGTTGTATCCCTACGAATTAGTTATTATTCGACCAAAATATTTTGTCATAGACTGGAAAGAGCATACAGTATATTCGGAAATTTGAAGCTTCCGCTCCCGCAAGCTCTGAATTTCGGCCAAAATCTCGGAACGTCGCTTATTACGCGACTTCATGACCTTCATAAACGGCTTAGTGTACCTATCTGGATACCACTCGAGCGGTAAATCCACACCAGCCCCAGATAACCAGTTGTCCTGTTTAACCGATATCACAAACGCGTCCGCCACTGACTTCAAATATGCGTCGGGCTCCTCGGACCATAAGAGGTTGTCTAAAGCGCCTACGAGCGAGCCGTACATGTTACGCACGTCCTCGGTGATGACTAATTCGAGATTCACAAACTTCTGCTCCATCATTGTCGTGGCTGTCGTCGAGTCAGTATCGGGCTCCGCAGGCCGATCGAGCGAAACCCAGCTGTTGAATAACTTGTCGCTCATGATCTTCGCCGACGGTATCACTAATGAATTAGCGTACTGGCCCGCGATTAATGACCATACCTTCAAGAAATTCGCAATCGGCTCAGAATCTGTTATGAAATCGGAGTGCGCGAGGTCCATGTACGTCTCTTGACCTGCCGAGAGCGCGTACACCAGATTTTCGATGCTGGCGTAGGTGCGTCTAGATGGCGATGTGATATCAAGAAATGCCATGATACGCTGGCATTCTAGAAGGAGCAATATCCGCTGGAGGTCTTCTGCAGGCTCGCGTCAGTCATAATTTTTGGCACACGCGTGGAGCGACAGCACAAACCTTGCTTCTGAGGCGACTCCGCAAACTCGGGGACGAAAATGAGTTCCTTGTCCCACCATGCCGATGCAATTCCGTAGTCCTTGACCAACTGCTTGCCGAATAATAAAAGTGCAGAGCGAGATAGTGGGATTGAATGCAAAACCATTAGTAATGGTGCTAAATTCCGCGCCCGCTCGCAAGGTAACAATACAGGTGGCCTATTAATCACGTCAGCATACTTCGGGTAACAGTTGGAAACAAGGTGAACCCACACTTCTGGTTCTCTCCGACTGCTTCCCAAAACAAATGGGTTCCGATTCGTATTTGGGTCGCCTGATAAGGCCATCATGCCCCATTGGCCTGTATTGTATAAGTCCTGCGTCGCTGGGCCAAAAACAACACCCGACTCTTGATCATCACGATTGACTTGTTGGTTATGCTGCTCCATACCCATGTCCAAAGCAGAAAGGTCCTGAAGGGACATGCGCATTGCTTTCGCTATACCGTCGTCCACTATATAAGTCAGACACTGTGAAGTCCACATTGAGCGAATGCTTACTCTGCTCGTCATCTGCACCACCTAATTCAGCAATGCTCTCGTTCGCTGGTCGGTCTGTGTATGGACTCTTGGGCCTGTCACCGTCACTGTAAAACGTCTCTGGAGCAAAAGCCTCTACACGGCTGCTTAGCGGTACGTCAATAAAACCTCGGATATTTGTGCTTACGAATTTCGTTCTCGTTTAACACCGTGGGTTTCGAATTATTGTCAACCGGTTCCCAGTTTGCTTTCGTAAACTCAGATTCGTTCCACTGATTTTGCCGGCGGTCCTGGAGCCACTTTAGCTCTGGACAGGACGTAGACCGCATCAGGTATATCGAAATTATTCTGACTCACCTCGTCAAGTTTACCTGAAAATATATAATCAATTGCTCTCCCAACGTCATTATTTGATGCCTAATATAATGCGCAATTAGTAGATGAATTTGCCCGAGACTTGGCGATCTTGTAAGTACCTGCAGAGCGACCACGGCGTCTGAACGACTGAAGCCCATGTCCACAATCTGTTCCACGGCGCTCTCCATGTTGGTTTTGCTTATAAACACTGTAGAAATGAAATATGTTCTGCAAGTTCTTTTGTATGGAGTTATGAGTGCGTGTTTTCGATGCCACCATGTCGCAACTACCGCCGCACTGAACATTCGAAACCGGATAGCCCAGGAATCCAAGGCAACATTCCTCAAGAACACAGGTTTGAATCGGTCACCCAGACTCTCAACCGTCACTTGGAAACTGGATATCCTTACTATTTAGTAAACTTTTATTACGCTAAATGATTTGGGATAGTTGCCATTATTTCGTATATTTTTATCGATTTTTTGTATGAAGTCAGTCATAAATTACTTTAGTTCAGTATGACATCGATCTTGCATGAAGCCCTAATAAACTGAACTCACTTCTGTACAAGTCCCCTGAGTTTGTCCAACCGGTTCAAAATTGGGGGTTGGGAGTTTAAACGGAAGCTGGCTTCACCGGCCAGGTTGAAGTATGTGGTTGATCTGCAACTGTCACATCGACAATAATCCAGACAGTGACTCTCCATCTTGACGTCTCGACTCATCTTGGGTTCGGTTTGCGGCGTACAGTAAAGAGCATACCGATTTCCCAGTCTTTCTAAGTACACTTCACCATATTCCCAGCGGTCGTACTCCCAGTTGCGAAATTCGCCTTCCGTAGGCGCGTTTGGCTACTGTTCGTGGGAGAATCCTCGGTGCTGATCGCCAGTCGCGCAGGCGACAAGCAAACTATTCCTGCTAGTAGGAAAGTAGAATCAATGGCAGCTTTCATGTCCGCTCCAGTTGCGCCGATCAAGACCACGGAGGCGGCGGCGCCAAATACAGAGTTCCAATCTTCATCTCCTAATTTACACAGTCCGGTGGATCACACCGTGCCGTACAGGCATCGCATGTCGCATCGTGATTTACCGCCTGATACGCCGCCGCTGGTTGTTAGGTAAGTTAATTCAACCGGGTGTCACGCTGGACTCTAGTGGGGCTGACTGTGTTGATGGCAGATGGTATTTTGCGACGGACGTACCGAAACGAAAGCCCTTCATCGACAAAGACTCGAAACCACCCAAACCGCCCTCGAAATTTGTGCCATTCTCAGTTACTGACTCTCGCAATATCGAGACCGCGTATCAACAAAGGGACGACTCCAAGCTCGAAACGGTCGCTGTGAATGAAGACTGGCTGTTTCAAGTTGACATCCGCCAGCGAGAGCTGTCGCCTCTTTATTGGAATGGTCCGACGTATGATGTGCGTCGTGGGACGTGGTTTTATGCGGACAGTAGTACGTTGAAGCCATGTGACGAGAATTTGGCAAATCAAATTGAGGAAGGGTATTTGAAAAACCAACCTTTCCGGAAACCTGCGCATGTTCCCCTCCCGCCGGCCGTCTCTGATCCGTCATCAAAAACTGTACAATCTCCGCCAATTCCGGCTCCTCCTCCAATGTCCAACTCACAATCGCAAGCGACATCGCTCTCTGGGCTCGCCATCGAGAATTCGGCGGGCGAGGCTGAGGGGGTGAATCACGTGCGGGCGTCCTCGTTCACCGAGTCAATTACCAATGTGTTCACATTCAGATCCCGGTCACCATCGGCGTCGAATCGTACGGCGCAGTCACGATCACCCTCATGTGACCGAAAGGCTCAAGAATCTGACCAGCCAGTACCTGCTACAGCTTCGAGCGTGCAACAGACAAACACCTGGCCATTGTACGGCCCACACATGGGGAAATACGTCGTGTATTCCAATGATGCCACAACAGCCTGGATCATCTCAGATGATTTCTACGGGAAGTTTGCATCGACTATTTATCAGCGTTTGACGGCTGGTGCCAGCATGGGTGGAGCCAAGATAGTGAGAGGTTGGTCTGACGTCAAAGCGAAGCCGCCGTCGAAACCGACGCCGACAACTATAGCGGCTGATTCTGCAGCTGATAACGAAGAAGAGGCGAAGAATGCGTCGGAGTCCACATTGACAAGCGATGGGACCGCTAAATTGGTTGAGGCGATTCAAACGTCGTCTGTGGCTAGTATGCAGATGAGGACAAAGGAGAGCCAGGAAGCTCAAGACAACGCCTTGCTGGAGCAACAAATGGAGAAGGATTACAATCCTAACGAGGATGAGGATCAAAACCGCGAGATCGAACATTTGGTGCTGTGCATCCATGGAATCGGTCAGAAACTTGGACAGCGACTCGAATCTGTGAACTTTGTTGGAGTAAGTGTTATCGAATTTCCCTGCTCGCGGGAGTGCTGCTGACACTGTGTAGGATGTGAATACCTTCAGAAAGACGTTGAAGTCGGTATATTCGGCATCCCCAGATTTGCAGGCGTTAAATGGAGAAACTGGAAACGATGTTAAAAAGCTCAATTCGCGAATCCAAGTACTGCCTGTTTGCTGGCGGCAGAGCATACAGTTCGGACTCCAACAGGAGCAAGATGATGACCCTGCCAAATCTAGGAAGGAGCAGGATATTGGAGATCAGGAAGAGGAAAACGTTAAAGAAGAAGATGGCAAGGCAGCCACGCTACAGGATATTACCGTGGATGGAGTCCCTGCACTGAGGGGGTAAGTAATTCGCTGGCACTCAACGTTTAATAGTACTAATGTTAGCAGGATTATATCGGAAGTTCTCCTTGATATTCTGCTATACTATCAGCCAAACTATCGCGAGCGAATCATGAACAATGTAACGAACGAATGCAACCGAATCTTCCATCTCTTTAGAAAACGGAATCCTAATTTCAAGGGACGGGTTAGCATCGCAGGGCATTCGCTTGGTGCAGCTATTGCGTTTGATATCCTCTGTCGCCAGCCAGATCGGCGACCGTCAGAATCAAAATCACCAAAATTAACACTGGATTTCGATGTTGACTCGTTTTTCGGTTTAGGCAGTCCAGTTGGGCTGTTCCAGATGCTGAAAGGCAAGACTATTGCTCCCAGGACTGTCAAGTCCATCGAAGATCATCCTCTGTCACCCCTAGACTTTGATTTGGATAACCCGTTCGAAGGCAGCAAGAAACCAACGGGCACAGTATCCACACCGAAGGTTGAGGATATCTACAACATCTTTCACCCAGCAGATCCTATCAGTTACAGACTAGAGCCGCTGATAGTCAAGCGCATGGCTGAATTAAAACCACAAGCCATTCCATCTACGCGCAAGGGCATCAACACTCAGATTGCGAATCTTGCAGAACTGACACAGAGGGTCGCCCAGAGTGCGTCGAATATGTGGAGCAGTATGGCGTCTGGACTGGCAAGCACTATATTGAACAAGTCGCTGGGTTACGAAGGAGATAATTCGGGAACTTTTAATGGGGCAGGAGATGCGAATAGCGGTGCATCATCCTCGCCGGATACGTCCTCGACATTCCGGCAGGATCTAGCAATAACGATTCACAATCCACCCGAGACCGGTGTGGAGACATTATACTCCAAGTTCCAAAACGAGAGTGAGAAGCTAACCAAGGCCGCTGAAGAACATGCCAAATTGCAGCGCGATGAGGAGCTCATTCGCGGGTTGAACTATACTGGGCGTCTGGACTTCTCATTACCGGAAGGATACATGGATATCACATTGCTAGCATCAATGGGCTCTCATCTGGGCTACTTCAGGGATCCTGATGTCGCCAACTTCGTAATGGGACAGTTACTGGCTCGACCGTATCCTAAACGGCTCAAGGGCGCTAATTGACGAAACAGAAATATCAGTCGTTAGCTTGATTCAAGCTAGTTTTTTCTAAAATATGTCAATTGTATATTTTGTATATGCTGGTTCTTTGGATACATTGCCGTACTGTATGATTATTTTTAACGCAGTTGTTCTTTTTTCTAAATCTCTTCATTATCGGCGCTCGTTTTAATTGTAATGGAGACAGGTGTTTTGATGTAATGATGTTCTCTTCATTAACTGTTATACAGACATATTGCTAATGTAGCTTATAATTATCATTTGCTCGCATGACAGCCTGTTGACGTCATTATTCATTCACATCCAGCCAGTATGTGGGTGGAAGACACTCGTCCCTGCCAATGTGATGCGGTCCGTTGGCTGCGGCACGCAAACTTTATCTCCATATTCGGATCTTACAGCCTCGAGCCGGCGTCTGATCCGAACTATTAATATTACCCGAACTATTAATGTTACTCTTCACCTCAATTTAACCACTTAACATCTGTTGTTCTTATTCTGTCATACTAATTGTCTTGACGAAGCAATAAATCTATCGATATGCCTTCCGAAACACCGCTCAGAGTTGGCTTGATTGGCACCGGGGTAAGGTTTTTCCGTCCGTGCTCTCTAACAGTCTACGTTGGTTTGACTCAATTGCTCGTAAAACTATCGTATGCCATGTACAGCGTGGTAGCACATATACGAAATACTGGAATTGACTATATTAATGTGAGATACACAGATCTTCGCCTCCCAACGCCATTACCCCGCCATCGCATCTATCCCTTCATCTGTCCAGCTGGCCGCCTGCGCAAACCGCAGTTTAGACAAGGCCAAGAAATTTGCCTCAATAGCCGGCATTCCGGACTCGAAAGTGTACGACTCCCTGGAATCACTCCTTTCCGACCCAGACGTCGACGTTATCGACGCGCTTCTGCCGTCGCAATTCGCTCTCCAAGCAGTCAAAACCGCCATCAGCGCCGGCAAACCCATTGCGATCGAGAAACCAATCGCAGCAACTCTCGCGCAAGCCAAAGAAATTGTCGCAGTTGCAAGGTCGACAGAGATACCCGTTGCCGTGCTCGAGAATTTCGTGTTTTGGAATGTGATTCCAGAGATTAAGTCGCTGCTGGGGCAGATTGGAGAAGTGATTTATTTCTCACATTATTGCACGTCGCCGTTTAATTATAATAACCAGTATTTGGATACTTGGTGGCGACAGAAGCCGGAGCATGTTGGTGGATTTCTGTCCGGTGTGTTATCCGAGAGCTAGAGATGTGTACGAATGCTAATGAGGACAAGATGGCGGTGTTCACCAGGTTGCTTTATTCACTGAGATTTTGGGCCAAGTAGATTCAGTAAGATAGTACTGATTACTATGAATTGGACTGGGTTCTAATTTGTGACAGCTCTCTGCGTTGACCACTCAAGTTCGCGAGCAATCCGGTGACGTCGACACTCTCACCGCGACTCTAAAAATGAAGTCCGGCGTCCTGGGAAGCTTCACCTACACCTCTGTGCGTGCTGTCCTGCATACTATACTATTGAGTTACCCAAAGACTAACATCCTAGGCCGTGTCAAACCCTCGTATCAACAAGCTCTCGATTAATGGTACAAATGGAACTATAGTCTACGACTTTTCAGACAAAGCGAACGCGACACTAATGCTCTACACCGATGCCGAAAAAGCCGGCAAAGTCGTATCTGTTGCGGACAATGTCCAAGAAGGTGTTCCCAAAGAGTTTGAGAACTTCGCGGAGGCTGTTCAAAAGCAGGACAAATCCTTATTGAAGGTTCGTGCTAATCTGAGGCGCTGTGGGCTCCTGCTAACGACATTTTAGATCCCGACTGAGAAAGCATTCCATCATTTCGCAGTTATTGTCGCGTCTGTGGAAAGTTCAAAGAATGGAGGAACCGCCGTCAAGGTTGCCGAGCCATGAGGAAAAGTTTATGAGATCGTAGACGAAAGCGCGTAGAAAATTTGGATTGTCATTGATATTTACTAGAATTTGTAGTACGTATTACAACTAATATCAAATATATTGTGTTTTAACATGCCCTGATGTGATAACTTTGAACGGCCGAAGACACAACAAAATATACATAACCCGACATGACAAGCCACACTGATCCCATACTTTAACCGAGCATTTTCTTTCTCTTGCCGATATGAGCCTGGAAACCAGTCTTGATTCCGCTGACAGACCGCCGACTGCCGCAGCTCTCGCACACTAAGAAGTACAGACGGTTTTCCTTGGCCAAGTGAGTGCTGATCGACTTGCAGGTCTTGCAGGTGACGTATTCCACTATTGCGCTTGTTAGTAACCAGTAATTCACTACATCACGCCACGAATACGTACTAATATATCGCCGCAAAACATTCTCGAGCTGCTTCTGCTGGAAACGGCCCTTGATGACCAATCGCGAGTTACCGTCCACCGAACCCGAGGTACCCAACTCCGCAAACAAGAACTGCATGACGTGCTCGTAAGGTCGATGCATTCTATCTGATATATCCTTCAGGTTGGCAAAAATCGTCTTCTTGTTACCTTCACGCATAACGCTAGGTGGTGGAATCTTATACCGCTGTCCTCTCTCGCCCGCCAGTTCAGGATTGTTCGTGCGCAAAATCTTAAAGAATCGGTGAAGTAACTCCTCGTATGAATACTCGCGGTCACTATTAAGCCAGCCAGCTTCCTCTTCCTCGCCTTCACCCTCTTCCTCGCCCTCTGGCTTCTCAAACGTGTCGTCTTCACCAGCGTCTTCCTCTTCATTGACACCAGCTTCCTCAAGCTGCTGCTCGAACGCGCTCACATCCGCCACTTTCTTCTTTTTCTTCTTCTTTTGACTGCCAAAATCAAAGTCCTCAACATTATCCTCGGGACCTGCGTCCCCTGCCGAAACGTCCTCGGCGGCCTCAAGTGGCGCCGATGACATCGATTTCTTCTTTTTCTTCTTTAAGCCGGCGAACATATCCGTCAATTCGTCAACTTCTGGGTCAGCTATGCCAGTATTAGTCCCGATCGTATAAGAACGAGCTTAAATTCGAATACGTGACCCAAAAAAAAAACCTACGAGTCTCGTCCTGCGCAGCGGAATCATCCAAATCGTCTGGGCTAAACGAAACAGCCTTGGATTTCTTCTTCTTTTTCTTTATCGTCGGATCAAACTCCAACTAGTACGCTCATTAGCATGCTCTACTGCTGCCGTGCGAAATCCATTTCCATTCCACAGAACGATCTACCTCACAAGATCTGCCAATGGCAAACATCGTATTTCATAACATACCTGCTCCTGCGCAGTCGGCGTCAAACTCTCGTCAACAGAAGCCATAGTGCGTATCCTTTTGTAACACGCGAAATTCAAGCTCTGGCTTGGATAAACGTCCTATCTCTCGGCTGAAACTTGTACTTTCACTAATTGTACAACTCACGGCGAAATTTTCCCGTGGGAAGCACGTAGTGTGCGCCGTCCTCCTGAAACCCGTACCCTTGTTCATGGCGTTACTTATACTCGTATCATACCAAATTTGCTGGAATCCTCATTAATTGACTTTGATGAAAAAGCATTTAGGAAAATGTATACAGGCAGCATACGGTTATAGCATTGAATCTTGGCAGGGAAACTACAGTTATCTAATCTTGGCAGGGAAACTACAGTTATCTAGCAACAGTTCCATGCTATTGCCTTAATATGAGATCTGCGTGCACACAAACAAACTCAATTTCCATCAACATAGCTAGAATATATACATACCGTAAAAATACCTTAAACCAGAATTTGTACACTGAGAAATCGGCACCACTTCAATAAGTTAGTCCTCCTTTTTCTCCGCATTCTTGATCCATCCCCCCGGCACTGTTGCGCCAATGAGAGGTCTAAACCCCTCGCTCTGCAAAATCTCTCCACTGAGTATCTGTTTCCGCTTATTCCACTTTGTCTGGGTCTCCGTCCATTCGAGGACTTTTGTAGGCGGTGGCGGCGGTTCGGTTATCTTCGTGACTAAGTACGCGGCCGAGGCTTCTGCGATTCCGTAGAGCAGCACCCCAACGAATGGAATCTTGAGGATGAAGTAGAAGCCCAAGCCGAAGCCTAAGTGACGTGTTAGTAGGGTAGTCCACTACGGTTTGGATCGCAATTTCGACGTACCGAACAGAACACCTTCTCGTGCACGAAACCACGCGTCCCGCTGTTTTGGCGTGAACGGGATGCGGGAAAAGTACGGAATTAACTGTGTCACTCAGTAGTGCGTTTCGTTTATATGATCACATATGACCACGTACCAGTTCTCTCGCAAGACTCCTGCTGCCCCAGTAACTCGCCAGAAAGATCGTAAGCCATATTTTGGGCACGAGCACTCCCAGGCTGAACACCACCACGGCAGGAGCAAACCCGACAGTCTTTCTAAAGCTATAAAACGAGACTGCCTGAAGAACAATTTTGCCAACGTACGGGATCAATGAGAGAAAGTAAATCGCGACGGACAAGATCGACCGTCTAAAATACCGCGAGACGAACTTCGCGGCATTGTTCGGCATCGGCACATATTCCTTCTCCGCCGAAGCAGCGGCAGAATGTATTCTCGACGCCGATAGTGTGCGTGCTGAAGACGTCGTATAGAGTGATAACGGCGCGTAAAACCTCGAATATGTGGTTGTGCTCCCATCGATTTTGCTGGGCATTTTGGTCGTTTCGGGCGGTATTGCCTTCTCGGGATGCATCCTGAAATAAACCTCATCTATAAACCGCAACGATTCCATAAACATCTCGTCCATTTCGGGCCGCAAATACCGCATTAGACCGATCAACAGCCCACTTAGATTGATAACATTGCTCTCGATGAAATCGATGCCGTTTACCACCCTCGTCGAACGCTCACCCGCCTCATGGTCTCCGCTGCTCGAAAAAATCCACGCAAGAACGCTGATCACGATCTTGACAGTCCAGAGCGGAATGGTTATTATAAACTGAATGATCAGGGAAATTGCGATCGCGTACACAGCCTGTTTATAGAACTTGCCTCTCAGCAGATCCGGGTTCTGCAATGCGCGGTAGGCTCCTAAAAGGGTCAATTGGAAGCCGCGCACAATCGAGAGGGCAGAGAATCCGTCCGGTGGTTTTGTTATGAATTCAGGCGACGGCATGGCTGGTCGTGTGCTTTGAACAGTGTAAATCGGACTGGGGCACACAATGACGCAAAATGAGATTTATAGACTCCGTGCGGCGCTCCTCGCCATAATACTATGCGTGCGATTATCTAGACTCACGGTTTACGCCTACGACTGAGTGCGTATATTTCAATATGTAAGTTGATCTTCAAATGTGAATTACAGGAGTACCCCGCAAAGTGTCACGGGCATGATCAAGTACTTATACGAAGTATTCGATTGCAGCCATGTAATTTAGCTCTTTATTACCCGGCTTGAGTCGACTCGACACAAACAAGAAGTACACCATCGCCGCATATTTTACCATAAGGAGTTATCGCCCCAGAAACATTCATGGACCCATCACTCTTTCCAATATCCGTGTTCCCATCTGCAAACGTCTCGCTAACAGGCGCCCGGCGTGCACCTGAAGACGATCTCACCGACACCGAACTGGCGCAGCTTATCACGTCATTCATGCAACCCTCGACTGAGCCAACGAATGATAGTGGGAGCGAAAGTAGTACAGCCAGCGAGGCCGACTTTGAAAGCGACCCAGCTCGACCGGTCCTCAATGTGCTCAGGAATCCTTTGTCAGGCAGTGCTGCGGTTGTAGACGACGATGCGGCGAGTGGGTATAGCGATAGTGGGTACTCCACCAGTATAGTATTTTCCGAAGACGAGGAGGACGACGAATTTGATCCGTTTTACAAGCTGCGGACGAACATACATGCCCTGTACGTGATTGCTGTCATGGTTGATTTACGCGCTGAGCAGACGTACATGCGTGCGATTGCCAAAGCTGGGGGATCCATACTGGGGATTGCTTTGATTACGATTAAAGATCAGGTCTTGGTACAGTTTGCGCAGGGATTCGGACTCAAGCTGTTGAAGATACTTCTTGTGCCATGGTTCAGAGGTACGATAAGGAGCGGGCAGACCACAGGAAGTAAGTGGATTGGATCTATTTTATTCGCAAGAAACAACGCTAAAATAGATGCAGGCGTTTTCAAAACAACGTTGCTTGGCATTGCCAATTATATTGGCAAACGGCTATCACTAATTCCCAAACCGAGTTAGTCGCAAGTCGCATAGAAGCAAAGATGTGTTTGTAAATATATGTAAAATATCTGGCGTTTGTTTGTTTAAGATCCGAATCCAATTACCGTTCCCTAGTATTTACTGACCTCGACTATCGTATAAATTCCTGAAGATATCAATGCTCTCTATTCCATACAACACAGGCATCAAATGAAACCAACGTGCCCCCAAAAATATCCAATGCGCTGCCATACGTCAGATCGACTTTTCCCCCACTCAGCATATTGACAAGAGCAAGATCGTCTATACTCTTCGCACCGCCGGCGTACGTGACAGGGATAGGCGACCATTCAGCAAGCGCGACCACCAAATCTTCGTCGATTCCTCTGCAAAGACCCTCGACATCCGCCGCATGAACCAAAAATTCAGAACAATATCCTGCCAAAAATTCCAGCGTCTCTATACGAAATTAGTTCACTTGCTCGAGCCAAATATTAAACAAACACAGGGTGAGGGCTCACGCTTATTGATCTTGGTATCGGTCAAAGTCTGCCATTTATTCATCGCAACGATCCATTGGTCTCCTCGCCTGCGACAGCTCAAGTCGATGACTAATCTTTGTTTGCCGACCTTGTCGTGTAATTGCCGTAATCGCGTCAAATCGAGCTTTGCGTTCGGGAAAAGATATGAGGTGACGATGACCTAGAACGTTAGCACACAAAGAAGAAGCACCTCAGAATTTTGATAAGTAATGCTAATTTAGCTACCTTCTCCGCGCCATTGTCTACCCAGAATTGTGCATTGTCGGACGTAATGCCCCCACCAATCTGCAAGCCCCCTAAAAAACCATTAACCCATACACTCTCTCACGGCAGTGCTAAACTGACCCTTCCAAGCACCCAGGGCCTCAATGGCAGCGTCATCACATCCAGGTCCAAGCTTGATGACATGCGTTCCAGTAACCCCGTTCTCTTTGTACAATGTCGCGAAATGCGAGGACGGCAGTGTTGCGACAAAGTTGGTTTTCAGGCCCGTGTCGGTGTCGGTGGAGAGCGTGCCACCGACAATTTGCTTGACTTTGCCGGCATGAATGTCAATGCAGCCTCGGAATCGTGTCATTTCGCTGCATAGCACAGTGATATCTGTTCGTTTTATCAAATTACGAGACAAAGGAATCGAGAGGAATCACGAGAGCTCGCGATAGATCAGAGAGTATTGGGTGCACATTCGTAAGGGTTTAGTACTGGTTGAGTTTCGGTTTGCCGAGACTATGGTTGAAGCAGTTGGCAGAATTAATGAGAAAATGATATACGAATAAATCGCTGGTAGCAGAATGCCTGTCCTATGTACTATTCTATCGCCCGTCATCTGTCCACGCCGCTCTGTCGTGTGTTCGGAATGAATGTATCCGCCGATCCTGTTAATTTATAACTATATCATACAGCGAGTGTCGTGTCAGAAGCGTGCAAATGTAGAGTGTGTTAGACAAGCATAACCGACCACCCGGCGCTGCCGCATGCAGTAGTCCTTGCATGCCCCGCGGTTTCTGAATTTGGCACACAGTAGAACGGGATGCCGGCGCAGCGATAGAGCGTTACCTGGATCCACGAAAATCCATCTGATAACTTGTGTCTAGGACCGTATTTCGCCCAGTAATATCTTGCTGCTATATTCCAAATTTGCCGCGACTACTTCTGGAGAACGGACATGTGGTAATGCTGTGGTAAAATAATTCGAAGAGCATGGGGACGAACTGTTCATACAGGCATATCCCCATATTGTACTCTACCGTATGCTCTAATTCACTTGTGCTTAATATTTTCGATGGTTGTGGCACGTGGCTCGCGAATTTGAGATCTACGAGGCTGCCCAGGGGAAATTCCACACGAGCCCACAAACCTGATTTCACGAGTGAGTTTCGTGCACAATCGACTTCCCAACAATCTGGTGGTCGTAAAACAGATAGACCGAAACTCATCGCGCTAGCCCTCCGCACGAGCATTGCATGTCGGCCGTGGCCACTGTCAAATGTATCCAGCCAGAGAGCTCCTCGTATCAATAATGCAATACGTTCTCCATCCATACAACTAAAATGCAAAAGAGGGCGATAAACTAAACCAAACTACCTCTATCACTTTGCATTCGCCGACGACCGCATTCCATACTGTAACTCTTACACTCTCTAGTGACGTACAACTAAAAAGAAAAAAATGAAGAACTGAACATATTCAATACATAATAATTCTAGAGATACATTATCACAACAGAAAAGATGCACGTCAAGATGGTCAAGCAATGCGTAATCGTACATTCCAAACTCATAATCTCAAATAAATTATTAACAAATACAGTATGCAAGAAATCAGACTGGCTCTTCCCAATATATCAATGCTTATAGTACAAACCGCAGGAACGGTCACCTCATGTTCACCCCACGTCTTCATTCTCGCCTTTAGCCCGCCGGACCAGGACTTTCCATCTGTACCGGACTGTTTGGCCGTCGCGTTTATTCAGAACCTGTGCGTACTCGCTGAAATCCTGGCGCGGCAGTGTCTGCAGAACCATGTCGACCTTCAGACCGTGTTAGTCAATGTCTCAATATTAACAAAGCGTGGACCCACCAAATTACGGTCTTCTTCGAGAGTCCACGTCGAGTTAGGCGCTTTTCGCCGCTTAGGCTTGACCGCGGACATACTTGATTCTTCCTGCGGATCGCCATCTGAGGTCGCCCTGCGCAGTCCGGTACCCTCGTATGCATACTCGAAATTACCGGCGCCAGAATCAACTACCGGCGCGAGGTTTTCTTGGTGGATGCTTCGTGATGAACTTGGCTGTCGCGGCGGCGTCCATAGACTCATGGACGAAAACTCGCCATTTTTCCTGTCAAGGGATTGAGGGACAGAAAGTGGATGTCCCCCCTGCCGCACTCCGTACGTCTGGGACGCATCGTTCGAGACTACGGTTGCATATGTCTCCGGCTGGTCAGACAATTCTGTCGGGTGGTACTGATGTTGAATGCGCTGTATATGATGCTCTGCAGCCGGCGCCTGATATCCAGGCCGCAGCTGTTGGTAATACGATTGCGGAGGGTACTGCTGATACTGTTGCTGATACGCGTAGGATTGTTGTGGTGCCCGGTATTGCTGTTGGGGCTGATGATGTTGAGAAAGAATAGGTTGCGGTGGTAGTAGAGCAGGTCCACCCAACGGCGGCTGCGATTGGGGAATATTCGGAGTCGTTGGAGCTGCAAATTTCGATTCTTCATGTGAGGGTAACTTGATGTACTGAGGCAGTGAAGTAGGCGGCACCTGCTTCTGTGTGTGCTGACGTGACAGCGATTTCGGCGACGATTCCTTCACGGTCGGCGCGGACGACGCATTGTCAAGCGCAAGCGTAAGAGGCTGGCTCGAGTCGTTACCTTCAGATTGGGCAGTTGAGGAGTTCAAAATTCGATCAATATTCATGAACCTCGATGGCTCGCGGCAAAATTCTCAGCAAGTAAGAAAGCGCCGTCGTGTGTTCTGTTTAATGTCAGGCGATTCCACAGTGTCAAGTTTGTTAAATCTAGAGACGACATACGAGTTGAAAATATAGATCGGACGATCACGGACTACACGGTACAGAGGATGCGTATCTTTAAGCACCCATGCGTAATTAAAATGTCAGTGGTCTCAACGGAATAAAATTATAGTAAAGTTAAGAAAAGATCAGTGCGGATGTCTGTCAGACATGGAACCGAGTCGAACTGAGTCAGTCTTTGAGGAGACGAACCGATAAGCGTCAAAAGCAGCACGACTGTGCCAGTGTAGTGTAATAGAGAGGGATTGTGACGAGGACCTTAACTGAACGGGCAACAGAGGATGAGGAGTAGTCGGCAGGAATGGGGAGTGAGAAATGGTGGAAATTTGCCGATGCGGGCGAGTCAGGCCTTATTGGTGTCGTTCGTAGACTCGATAGCCAGTCAATTCGATCCGGTCTAAGTGGATGAGTGCCGAGTAACAAGAGGGAGCGAGCGAACGGTGGATTGGATGGTCGACGGTAGAGACGGCCGGTGGAAACTTGAGGTTAGGATCAACGAAGGGATAATAAGGGACGAAAAGCGCACAGAGGCAAAGCGAAAGAGCGGCAGCAGTTAGAACTTCAGTAGAAGCGCAGACAGAAGAAGTAAGTACATATATCATTGTATTCTGTCGGGTTTGCGCAGGCTGCGGAGCAGCCTTGGCTTCTCAAAATGTGGTGGGCAGGGGTACCCACCGCATAGTCTCTCTCACACAATAATCAGGTACCTGACGACCGTTGTACACCGTTGAACCGTTACGGATAAAGGTAACTACGCAGAAGCATAGGTCACAATTGAGCAGCGAGAATAGCAGAGCAGTATATTGCAGACTACTTGCCAGCTTTTTCAGTGCTTCTGCTTGTTTTTAATTACTTTCTTATATTCTATGATACATTACCATACTGTATGTAGAGCGGTTCGGCGCCGGAAACGAAGGTGAAGTTAAGATTTGAAATCGGTATCATCTGTGCACAAGCCAGTGACGTCACTGCTGGCTATCTACTAACTAGTAGTGTTCCTCCACTCGCCTGTCGGTATACATACATAAGCCGACGCAATGTTTACGCGCACTTCGTATCGGTTTACCGAGATTATCATTTTGTTGAAGTAGATTTTCTAACATTAGCTCGAAATTTTGAAAAGGAACAATTAACGGCTTGAAGGACTACCGGTTATGGCGAATCACACAAGCACTGTTTGGCTGTAGTAGTGTATATTCTATACTCTAGAGAGCGTCCTAGAGTGCACTAGTGCGATTGTGAAGCCATTGTGAATGTTAGACGATAATCTTAATTCCGGTGACACCTTTGCCCGAGAACTTTCGATAGTCAAATGCCGCAGCAGTAGCAGGCAGACACCAATTGGCACGGAGATTATATCAATCTCTCTTTTGTTCGGCTACCACGAACATCTATTCTGTCGCCTGAGCTCAAGCGAATTCGTTCTTTGTATTATTGCTTATACTCCGACAGTCTCGTTAGACTGAGATATCGTATACTATCATTGTCCCACGTCCTATGCCGTATACTCAGGCAGTTCTTATAATCACTGGATGCAATCGATGTATGTATTGCAGCTTTATTCGTAGTCGTTTATCATTTAATAATAACTGGAGTCTGAATTGGGAACTCTGAATGACAAGTGCGTGCTACAGCAGTTGGTACTAAATACGTGAAAACGAGAGTTCTAAAACCCGAAGTACGTGGCGCCACGTAGATGGTCAAGTAATACATCGAGCTCTCAACAGCCAGCCTGAGACAGACACTTATTACGATTACATGCATAGTAGGCAGGTGTCTTTCATATTATCGCGGTCGCTATCTGTGTGGTGCGGCTCCAATTTTTTCCACCGAAGAGAAGAGCCACCCACTATTACTTAATATGGCAATCAAGTCTACAATTCGTCTATATGGCACTTCAGTGCATCGGAATAGTAGCCTGCAAGAGATTCTGTGGAAACAGACGACCGAAATGAAAATGAAAATGAAAATGAAAAATGAAAGGGACTGAAAGTTTCATTGGTCGGATTAATTATTCGTTTCTGTGCACACTACTGCTAGCCGAGCTTGGCGGCGGCCCGTTGCTTTTTCATGGCTTTCTAACTTTATCTATCTATCTCAACTAGCGTATATATGGAAATTTTTACGTCGCAGCAAGCTTACGAAGGGAGAAATACTGGCTGCCCCCATTAAAGCTGCTTCACGGGCCATCTACTAAGTTAGCACCATGCCATCTCAAAATTGTCGGCCCCCGCCGACAACCATTCCAAGTGCTTCTCACCGATGCAAAAGTCAGCGTGCATATTCTTCTCATGGCATACACGTGGTGAACTTATACAGGGTTGGGCTCTCTCGCTTACTCAAGGTTGATGCCGAACGCAAGGCTTGGAATGCTGCTTTTTCGAGGCTTTTATTACAACTATTAAATATTATCAGCGAGCTTATATCACAGGAAGTATTTGATCAACTCTGTAAACTTTGAATGACCTGCTGTTTGTCTCTTCGATCCTAATATGAATCGATATATAAGCCTTGGAAAACCCTCCACACATTTATCTATGATCTACCATACCAATTAATCAATGTTAATTAATTTCAATATTAGTCTGATACTTGCAATTCAGTAACGGACCTACTCGGTTTTATTTGTCTATAAGGAACCCGGTATTTCGGCCCGCATGCGTTGGGAATTAGGGGATAGGGTTGTGTAAACTTAATTTACATGCAAGGGTGCTCTGGGTTACGTTTAGTGTGCATCGCCTGTCTTAGATTTAGTGGTGGCTTGTGTGACGAGGCTGAAAGAGAGAGCTCATTAATACCAGACCGTACCGCTAGTTACGGTCTGGTATCATAATAACCATTATTACTTTAGTTTGCTGCGATAATTGTATTGCCGTCATTTGTCATTCGCTGCCTTGATATAATATGGTATATAGGGCCACTTAGATATAACTGTACCATGCATTATGCGTGAGTCGTATTGGGCGAAATTGACTAGGACATACATAAATCATCAACGTTTGTTGATACACAATTAAAAAAGACCAAATATCCAAGAAACCAACTCCATCCGAGCCTGCACCTACACCTCCCGCGACATCCGCACTTGCCCATCCACGGGGCCTGCCTCTGCATAATCAATCGACTCTTCCTCAGATAACCCATCAAACGTCATATCCTCTACAGTCAACTGATCCGGCGTCTTTATCTTCGTGCTTAAATACGCCGCCACAATGGCCCCCAGTCCGGATAACCTGAAGATCCATACTATACTATTATCGTCCTCCTCGCCGCGAGGTTTCGCGAGGAATTTGAAAATGATACTACTGGCCAGGGAACTCAACACCTGTTGTTGTAGTACAGTCAGTATCGCGAGTTCGGCGTACAAGGGTATGAAATACGTACCTGGGGTAAAGACACAAAGACATTGTGGACGCCCATGATAATACCCGCCTCGTGTTCAAAACGCTCAAAATTAGGATGTCTCACGTTCTCCTTAATCCGCGCAATGTCCTCCGCGATTAACGCGAACGGTGCCCATAGCGCGTGCGCCCAAGGTATGCCGAGCACAGCGATCATGATGGTCGCTTGTTTACCTGTGTTGATGAAGAACGTGGATAACATTGCTAATGCAAAGACAATGTGCGAGAGCATCCACGAACGCGGCAGAGTTAGCCATTTGATCCGGAGACGTGATGGTTTGGCCAGGTCGGGGTTCGCGTAGGACGGGGCAATGATCAGGGGCAGCATTAAGTTGGCGATCAGGGATGTGAGGGAATAGAACAGGAGTGACCAGCTCGCATACCGCGTTGCTGCTTCCCACAACTTGTCGATTTCGTCACTCGTGAGTTGCGGCGAAGAGGGGTCTCGCGCGTGGATGACTTCTTGATAATACATCTCGCCGACATACGTTGTGGTATAGAACAGCCTGCGAATTGTCAGAGAAACAAAGCAAGAATACAAACAGTGTCAATTACATTGGAAAGTATCCTATGAGTCGTTATTTTCGGTATCCCTGCATATAAGAAGGGTTAACATACCTGTCCAAGCAAAGAACTCGGTATCACAGATCAATCGCACCTGCGGACTCAGTCGTGAGATTCCGCGTAATGTCTGTCTGAAGAAATCCAATATCGACCGCCGTTGGACCCGTTGTTCCCTAAGATAGCTTCGCACCAATAAATAACTACTCAGCACCTCACGCACAAATACTTACACGTCAAAGCGCGGATCCTCCTCCTTAATGTACTTGCATGCGAGACCTATGGAAAGGATTAAAGCCAAGGACGCAATCACGGCCAGACATTTGAACTGTGTGTTTCCGAGAAACGGAAAAACCTTGGGTAAGTTCATTGTCCCGAGAACAAACCCAATCATGTTTCCAACACCTGTCAAAACTGCTGCCCATGCATTAGCTACTTGTTGTTGGTGGATCGGTACATTGTCGACGATAAACGCTCTGGAACTGGCTTGCACTGTCAATCCGATCCCAGTCAGTTTGATTGACAAGAACACTAGGAAGAAGACTCACCGGTTCCCACAGAAAAGTCGAGAACATATACCATAATGACAGCCAAGAACTGGGTGGCACCCGTAAGAGCATCGGTAAACCTGCCAAGTACTCCAGCTACTATGTCTTTTGACCAGCTCAGCATTAACAAGCTTAGCGTAGTGAAAGCTGCACCACCGACCATGAACGGCCGTCGTCTTCCAAATGGCGACATGCAAGAGTCACTGAGCATTCCGACCACTGGTTGAACTAGTACGCCAGATAACGGGCCTGCGATCCATACTAGACTCATAACTGTCTTCGACATCCCAAGCGAGAGCAAAAATGGCTAATCCAAATCAGTATCACCCATATATTGCCTTAACTGATTATGCGTAACGTACAGTGCCATTTGAGAACTCAGTAGACCATGATATCTGCAACCCCCCAATCGCTAATGTGAGTAAGAAGATATAAGCTGTCGATCTCGTCGGATTTCCAAAATTCTCATCAACGTTGTCCTCCCCCTCCATCCGTGACCGTAGTATCTCATCGTCAATAGGATCTGCCGGCGCCGGCGATGAAATGCCAGATCCGACTACTGACCGGTGGAGCGGCGTCGATTGCTTTGTGCTGTTCTCTTCTCTCATCTCGTTGACCAAAGTCACCCCTTCATTTTCTTCGCCTACCATTCTCTATGTCTACCAAAATGTTTATTAAATACTACTTTGTGCAAAACTAATAAACCTGTTACGCAGGTTCACCGATTTAGCGAGAAATGCAAATTCATCGACGATCGCCATGGGCGCTGTCGATTGAAGACCCCACAAAAATTTGAGTTTCGTTTGTCCGCGTCGCAACGTCAATACGCGTCGCTGCCGGGTAACAGCCCTTGCCCGCGACAAACCCCAACCCACAGACATCCACAATACCCGTGTACAATTGTTAGCACTGAGGCAAACTAACGAGCAACGTTTGCAAAGCAGATAGAGAACCGACGTTATTCAAGTATCCCGCCGTAAGTATATTGCAGCAAGTAGACATTGCGACGAGTTCACCAGGGCAGTAGCGATAAGTCGATATTAATGAATCCTTGAATTGCACAAATAACTGTGTTGGCGATACGTGCCAGCTCGTTTACAGTAAATTGATCCCAATTAACATACGGCTTGCTCGCGACAATCAATTATGTTATCTGCAATTGCGACGTCTTTGCTACGCAGCTTGAGTAAGATTTTGACGTATTAAGAAGTTTAAGAGAGGCTAATTATTTATAGGCAAGAGAGATAATGATGCGGATTTCTCGGGTAGCCCAGACGGTAAGATTCCGATTGATCATTCATTGATTAGAACCGTGGTACTAACTTTATCGGCAGACGGCGAATTGAACGATCCCAGTCAAGAGGAACAATATTCGTCGTGGGCGCTATTTATATTGATTGCATTGCTAGTTGGATCTTTATGGACAAGTTACTATTTGCAAGTGCGCAAGATTCGGGCTGTGCATGAGACAGTCGTCTCTATCTTTGCCGGTATTTGCAAGTCTTATGTTTGCGTATAATTGCGCTACTGATTGGGGTATAGGCATGATTGTTGGTTTGATCATTCGGGTATCTCCGGGGCACTATATCCAGGATGCGGTATCGTTCAAGTCGTCGTATTTCTTTAATATGCTTCTCCCGCCTATTATCTTGAATTGCGGGTACGAGTTACATCTTGTACGTGCGCTTAATTTCCAATTTTCCCGACTTTTGTTCGTATCTAACTTTGAATAGGCGAATTTCTCTAGGAATATCGGCACTATCCTGGCATTTGCTTTCGGCGGCACATTTGTTTCAGCGGTCGTTTTAGGGTTAGTAAAAGATTAAACACGTTGCATGATACCTCGCTAACCCAAATAAATAGATGTATACTCTATGTTTGGGCGTTTTTGGGTTTAGAAGGTCTCAAGGTTCCTTTTGTCATTGCACTCTCCGTAGGCGCCACACTGTCGGCTACAGATCCAGTAACAATTCTGTCAATTTTTAATACTTACAAAGTCGATCCCAAACTTTATACAATTATCTTTGGGGAGAGTATCCTTAACGATGCAGTCTCTATCGTCATGTTTGAGTAAGTACTTATATATGATTCAGAATGTTGATATTCGTCGCTCATAGTCCCGGCAGAACTACACAGAAATTTCACGGCGAATCAGTTGGTTTCAGCAGTTTATTCCAGGGCGTCGGACTTTTCCTAATGACTTTCACAATATCGCTTCTCATTGGAGCTATCGTCGGGGTCACGACAGCCGTAATACTGCGGCATTCTCAAATTAAGAATTTCCCATCGATAGAAACATGTCTTATCATGCTCTTTGCCTATGCGTCATATTTCTTCTCAAATGGATGTCATATGTCAGGTACGTTAATCGTGGCCTAATGCGACATTAATTACTGACGCACATTCTTCTCAGGCATCGTCTCGCTCTTGTTCTGCGGTGTAACGCTAAAACATTACGCTTTTTTCAGCATGTCCAAGCGAACGCAAATATCCGTCAAATATATTTTCCAGACATTATCCCAATTATCCGAGAACTTCATTTTCATATATCTCGGATTGTCGCTTTTCACAGAAGTCGAGCTGGTATACAAACCAGTCTTGATTGTAGTGACAATGGTTCGTGTAGCATCTTCTCGTACGCCTGTACCGCAATGCTAACAGTGCAAGTAGTTCGGAATTTGCGTATCGCGTTGGGCAGCGGTCTTCCCTCTCTCCCGCATCATCAACTTCTTCCACCGTGCTCGTGCTCGCGCATTGGGGAACCCCTATCCTGATGAACTCCCGCAACAATACCAAGTCATGCTCTTCTGGGCTGGTCTCCGTGGCGCAGTCGGTGTTGCACTAGCAGCCGGTCTTGAAGGCGAAGATGCAAACGCTCTACGCGCCACTGTTCTCGTCGTTGTAGTACTAACCGTTATAGTGTTCGGCGGTACGACAGCCCGTATGCTGGAGATACTCGGGATCGCGACAGGTGTTGCTACCGATGAGGACGACGATGACGTGGAGCTTTGGGGAGCGATGGTGGAACAGAGGCAAGGTCAGGATGGACAGGTTGCCTAAATTATAGATATGGGTGGGCAATATATATGATGACGCTCATTGATAATGATACACGATACTGAAGGTGTGGGTATGTTATTATGGTACCATGTACATGGCATATTTGGTTGGTTAGGTCTTCTCATTTTATATCTTAATTGACAGTGCATTGATTTGACAGATTTATGAAGAAAACCGGCCGACTTAGAGGACTGATAACCTCGAAATAAATTTTACATCACGTGACTGAAATTACCCCTGAAAATGTTTCGGACAATGTAATCACCCCTAAGAGCTTGAGAGTAAAAAAATGATATGGAATTCCCGTAGGCAATAAAATCACGGCGATATTCAGTAGCAAAAATGGCAGAATCAGCTGCGGATGTAATGAACCAGCTTCGCTTGCTAAAGGAAGCAAAAATGAAGAAAGCGGCATCGAGTTCAGCGAAGGGAATGAAGCGGAAATCTAGCGACTCTGCTAGTAAAGTCATGGAGAAGATGCGCAAGATGAAGGAAATGAAGAATTCTAAGGCTCGCGTTAAGAATGGTGAGGAAGGATTCAGGATCGTTGATCCTGAGGATGATGACGATGATAATGAAGAGGCATATGGTCATGATGAGGAAGAGTACGAGGATGAGGATGATTGGAACGTTGAAGGCGATCAAGTTGGTGATGAAGATCAAGATCAAGATGATGACGAAGAGGATGAGTTTATTGGCTTTGACGATGACTTTACAAAGTCGCGGGAAAGGAAGAACTCGTGGGACGACGATGCCGACGGTCCTATCGTTATTCGATTTGATGGATCAAAGACAGAAAGAATGATTAAAGCTCCTACACCACGGGATCGTCGAAATTTTATGGTAAGTTAAGACTTCTATGTAGTTGATTCTAATCTCCATTGCTAACGCATGGTATAGTCCCAATCGGCTCCAAAACCAGAAAGCGTGCTCGAGAAACAAGCGGCCAAAAATCAATCTCGGCAAAAGTCCAAAGTAGATGACGACGAATGCACGAACCTGAAGCACGACGTTGAACTGCAACGCTTAATCACTGAGTCTCATATCTTGTCTGAAGCGGCACGTAAAGGCGGTGCGATATTGTTGTCAGACGGATCGTTTGATCCCATAGGTAAAGCGCGAACAAAAACAATGGAAGCTCGAATAGATAGTTTAGCGTTGCAAAGTGGCGGTAAGGTGAAAGCTTCCAAGAAGGATTATTACTCTATTAATCCTCAGACACTGTTGGAATCTCAAAAGAAGAAATTCAACCAGGAGAAGATGCCAATGCGAATGAGAAGGGGAATGTTGCAGAAAAGAGCGGAACGTGAAGAGAAATACGAGAAAAATGCTAAGGAGGCTGGTATCGTTCTGCCAAAATCCTCAAGCAGGCAGAAGAAATCTAAGGATATGCGCGATAGAGGATTGAAAATTCAAAGTGTAGGCAGATTTACGCCGTCGGGACTAAAGCTGAGTAAGAGCGAAATTGCACGACATAGCAGACATTAGATGCATTGTAATTTACTGGGAGCGGTTAATTGTATAACATCTGCATTTCTTAGTCGACAGGTCATAAAGTCAATTATTACCATTAAATTTTCGGACACCACTGGAGGACTTAAATGAAGCGCTGAACGACTACAAGAAAGACACAAAACTCTCCATGCTCACAAACAATGCTCAAGAGGTTGCCGGGCCGCCAGATCCGTTGACGCGTTACAATAGACGTATAAACATAGGTCGCATATAATAATATAGTCATGAAACAAAACAGAACCAATTACTTCATTATCAAACTACTCATCGTCTTCGTGACCCTATACAGATTATTAGACTCCATGACGATAGCGAAGATCAATGTTAGCCTTACGTGTTCAAACAAATAGTTCGCAGCAATCTCTTCGTTCTTATCGCAAGCAAAATAGGCCTGTATAACAACCTGTCTGTGAAAGCCTAAGCTGCAGAGTCGGTCAATAGCAGCCGATTCTTCTGGAGTAACCTCAATCTGATAACCTCGACCAGGTTCATCCTCAGCACCCTCGGTTAGCAATCGAACGAATTCTTCGGGATTTGATTGTATGAGCTACTAGATATCAGTATTGGCGGTCCAATGGCTTTCTGAAAACTTACCGCCGCAAGCTGTGGGTTGGACTGAGCAACTTGCTGAAGAATTGGTTCGAGAAACTGAGGCTGCTGACGAATAAGATCCCGCAATTGCTGGAACTGAGCACTATTCCGTAAGAAGTCCAAGTTAGCACTAGAGGCAGCTTGATCAGAGGGAGTTGGTCGCTGCTGAGTGGCTTGGGCAGCGGCCTCGAACAAATTTGCGGGAGCAGCTGGAGAAGCGGCAGGAGCGGCCGGTGCAGCGGTAGGAGCACCGGTCGGAACAGCTGGTGCAATGCTAGGAGCAGCTGCTGGAGGTGGAGAAGCGGCGTCAGGCTGTGGAACAGATTGAGGAACTTCTCGCACCAAGTGCTCGGGAATACCCTAGTAGATATGTTAACTGACGGAAGATTTATTGACACAATAGTACCTACTGTCAATAGGTACTCAACTGCACGATCTGGATTGTTGAACGCCGCACGCATCGCCTTTTCGATTTCATTCCGTTCGTATCCCATCTCGATCATATTATCTATAGCAGCCTGACGAGCAGAACCAGTGGCTAATCTCCTGTCAACTATGTCCTTGAATATTTGTGCGCTGAGAATTGATGCTTACAGAATGCTGAGGGATCATTGAAACCAGATGAACCCTGTGCCGACGAGACTGGGGTAGGTGTCGAAACTAAAGGCGTCTCATCTTGAGCGGGAGCGGCAGCAGGAGGCGCAGCAGGACCAGAGGTCGCTGTCACTGGAGGAGCAGTAGTTGAGACAGCAGCTGGCACGGGCGCGACAGGTGTGGCAGGCGCCGCTGAAGTAGATCCTTCAGCAGCAGGCGCACCAGTAGTCGACTTCTTCTAACGGAGATGAACATCAATATTCTAGATCTCTCCGAACTTGCAATAACTTCGTACCTTTGAAACCATGCAGACAATAAAATCAGTCTCCTTGATGTTGTATGACTCGATTGTCCTGTCATCTACCAGAGTTTTGCCTATGGAGGTCGTCAGATTGGATAGATCATAACGAAGGAATCGCACAGATGCAAATGCAGTTACTAACCAGAATAGATCAACATCTGTTGCGTAGCATCCCATCCCTTCTCAGCTTGAATAAGTTCCTTGAGCTTCAAGATCTAAGTATCACGCACATTAGTATGCCGCCAATGGATTCAAGTATAGCGAAGCCGCGACATTGATCCGAAGATATGGTGATATTCTGCCGCATTTGTTGGACGAAGCGGCTACATATCTTTGTCATCTTCGAATCATGATCTAGATGATCAAAAGGCGATGTGTAGAGAGATTTCTGTCACATATTTTACCCAGCAAGACGTACAATAGAAAGATCGATAAACTTACCGTGTCTGAAGGATCGACTTCGACGGTCCATTTCTGTCGCTTTATATCTCTAAGTGTTAACTGCATTCTGAATTATAATCTCTCGTATGTTGAAATCCAAGTTAGATGGTAGATGTGTGAATGTTGATAAGTTAGTGGGAGGTCGTTTAGCTATAATCTCTGTATGTTGAAATTATAGTTGGGCGGTACGTTACTGTGGAACGCGAGAACTTGATGGGTTGGGCGAGGTGTTCATGGATGCGTGGTGCGAGTTCATTCACGATGTCCGTCGAGACTCTCAACTTCTCCCCGCATTTTTTCCCCGGTTCCACCAGAAGTGCATAATGGATTGCGCAGTTGCGTCAAGATTTTGAGTGTGTAAGAATGTTTTACCACAAAATTTGCTTCCGGCTGCCAATATCTGACGCGTAATCCCGCGCCAACCGCTAATGTGCTTTGCTCAACAAACGTTGTATATGTGTTTTCATATACTGATGCAGTATCATACTGTAAATTGTGTTTACGCCGACATTGAATGCTGAACTGTCCTCTGTCTTATTACTAGCTATGCCAAACAGGAATAGCAAGTACCAACAAGAATATCTGATTAGCTGTCTGTTTTATGTGACTAGTATGTTATGATAGCATGGGGTTTTGGGTGTCTCTTCGCAAACTAGGGTGACAATTTACAACCGATTAGTCCGGCTTTCTATTGGAAGGCTGGTAGGTGAAAATTGGATAATTGTATGCAAATTAACTAGATACAATATCACGTTTACAGAAGTCCCGTATGCATGTATCCGCCCAATTCAAGGCTAATATTGCGATTATAACTATTGGGATTAATAGCTGTCTGTCTTGCGTGCATGGATTTTGCTGAAACTGCACTACACCCATCCGCTGTGATAGTGTTACATTCGCAACGTATGCTCTATTTTAAACTAAATAAGAGCGTTATTATGCAGTATCTATGCTATCGTAGACGAAATTGATATGGCCTTGGTTCCATCATTCCACCCATCGCACATACATAACATAGTAGTTGTGATGTGCCGCGCTTCAGCCGTTTTGGCAAGCCACTGCCGTGCCACTTTCAATTAACTTACCGATTGCACTTCACACCAAATTGACTCGTTAGGCCATTTGGTCTATTACTTGTAAGCAAGTGACCGATTATACTAACATAGTATCTGTACATATTTCGGCAATAGATTCAACAGCTAGACGAGGAAATACTTGATTGCTTGTGTGCGTTTCCGCCGCCTCGTCTCCGCCATCGATCACCAGTACCTACGAGCCATGACGTACGACGACACCAGCCGCGAACCAGTCTTGAAAAAAGAGAAGGAAGAGCTCATAGAAGATGAACCTAATTTATTAAGCGGACCTGCAAGTCCTGTATCGTCGCCCGGCACGCACTCTGAGAGCGCCAATGGCACATTTGTAACGTACGTCGACAATCAAACGACAGAGTCTGATACGAAGAAACCGCATACAGTCGCGACAACTACGGTTGCGACTACGACGACTACCATCCAGAAGACTACGAAGCTTAAGAAGCCTGTAGGTGGCCATGCGCAGACGCTATTCCTTGACTTGCCAGCCAAGACACAAGAGGCGAAGAAGATGTTCGAGGAATTGACCGAGTGCACGTACAGCAACAAGAGTCTCGGTGATTCTGGACAAGATGAAATCATGACGTGTGATTGCAAGGAAAACTGGGGTTCGTAACGTTTTCGTTGCTAAGTTTGTCGGGAAGTGTTGGAATGTATGCAGTGTGTCTAACTCTTGAACAATCTACAGATGGTAACGGAAACTTGGCATGCGACGAATTGTCGGACTGTATCAATCGAATGACATCAATGGAATGTGTCGATGGCGAATGCAATTGCGGCGACGGCTGTCGGAATCAGCGGTTTCAGCGGCATGAATATGCTCCTTTGGATGTGATTCAGACCGATATGAAAGGTTACGGTATTCGAGCGCTAGCAAACATTCCGCAAGGCACGTTCATCTACGAATATATTGGCGAGGTTATCGACGAGGTGCGATTTCGAAGACGTATGCAGCAGTATGATGAAGATGGCATCAAGCATTTCTACTTCATGATGTTGCAGAAGGGCGAATTTGTCGATGCAACGCAAAAGGGCTGCCTGGCTCGGTTCTGCAATCACTCTTGTAACCCGAACTGCTACGTAGATAAGTGGGCTGTCAAGGATAAGCTTCGAATGGGTATCTTTGCGAAACGAGATATTATTGCCGGTGAAGAAATCACTTTCGACTACAACGTCGATAGGTACGGTGCCCAGGCTCAGCCATGCTTCTGTGGGGAACCGAATTGTATTGGATTTATTGGTGGCAAGACGCAAACGGAAGCAGCACCTAAATTATCCCAAGTGTTTGTTGATGCTCTTGGTATTAGTGACGATGAAGAATGGGCTACCGCTACTTCAAAACGAAAGCGCAGGATACAGGCGAACGATGATGAGGAATATGTCTCAACATTACCAACTCGCCCTGTTACAGAAGAAGGCGTCTCCAAGATTATGAGCGGACTACTACAGTGTAAGGAGAAATGGCTGGCGAGTAAATTGCTCAAGCGGATTCACTCGAGCGACGACCTGGGCGTTCAACGACGTGTTATGCGAATGCATGGTTATCAGATTCTTGGATCGATTTTGCGGGAATGGAAAGCAGAGGATGACGTCGTCATCTTGGTACTCGAGATTCTATCGAAATGGCCAAGAATGACTCGCAATAAGATATCGAGTTCCAAAATCGAAGGCACTGTCTCTGCGTTTGCGAATGAGTGCGAAAGTGAGCGGATAAAAGACTTGGCAAAAGCGTTGGTGTCTGAGTGGCAAAGTCTGGAGATGGCATATAGGATTCCTCGTCGAGAGCGACCGATAAAAATTGACAAGGATAAAGAGAAAAGGGACATTTATATCGCTAACTCGCCGGAGCCTGATACGAAGAATTCAAGGACAGATTCGCTATTACCGATGGGTCCACCGACAGGTCCCCGTCAACCGACCAAGACACCTTTTCGACCGCCACAACGAGGAAGCTTCTATCGAACCCTTGAACGGACTAATTTGCCTGGAAATGGTGCAAAGCCTTTGCCGTGGGGATGGTCTAGTGCAGAGGACTCGAATGGTCGGACATATTACTACAACCGACAAGAAAATCGGACACAGTGGGAGTTCCCAGAGGGAGACTTCCTTCCACCGCCCCCACCTCCTCCACCCCCTGTTGCTAGTACACCGGCGCCCGAAAAACTTGATTTGCAGAAGATTATTGACGAAGCGAACAAGAAACTTGCTGAGCGTGCCAAAGAAGATGAGTCGAAGTCTGAGCAAACAGAAAACAAGAAGGAGAGTTCGAATGGAGGTCCTCGGAAGCATAGGTCGCGAGATGCAAGAGGTAATGATGAGAACAAGCAGAGTAATGGTGACGTCACTTTGGATATGAAACTCACGAAGACGGTAAGTCGTGTCTCTTTTGGTCACTAATATTGTCAACGGTCTTAATGATACTTTAGTTCGCTAAATACGTTCCTAATATCGTGGCACGGTACGAGAAAGAAGTTGGTCGTGATGATGTGAAGAAGTATTCCAAAGAGGTATGGGACCCTTCTGTATTGCTGAAGAACAACGGTTAACATCTTGATGGTTTAGATCACGAAGATTCTCGTCGAGAAAGAGCTGCGTCCAGGACATGTCGTCAAGAACGCATCAGAGTTGAGCGACGATAAAAAGAAGAAAATTAAACTATTTATTACGACGTATATGGATAAATTGATTGCTAGGAGGAAAGAGAAAGCCGAGGCGAAGAAGTCCGAAGTAAGTAAGCATTTAAATCAGCAATAGTCATAGTCATATCTGGTCAGGAACAAGCTAGATGCGTGAATCTGAATATGACGACGCATGATAATAGACTCACCTGTGGTGGGCACGGTAAATCATTCGCATTTTGGAGTGTATAAAAGTATGTATGATGTATTTAGGCACGAATGGTGAACGCTCAATGATGTTGGACATGAACTGTTGTGTACTATACGCTGTATAAATAATGTATGTAAGTATATCTGTCTGATTATTGGAAATTTAGATAGGCACCATTTGAGAACGTTGTACTATAGATCGCAAATCTTTAAAACTGCCATGACGTCGACAGGACGCAGGGCCTTAAGGCTTAAAAGTGTAAAATAATTTCGACGGTAGAGTCGATCCTTAGAGGTCGCAGTTGTCCGCCGGGCGTTAAAGTGCGGTGGGGGGGGGGGGGGGGGGGCCAAAACCGCAACCCCCACGAGGTAAGAAGTCGGCAAAATTTGGGTTAAAAAATTCCACAAAAACCAATATGTAAAAG
>MU972935.1:0-14197 GCA_038497805.1 Lipomyces mesembrius
AATACAGGCTGTAATATGAAGTAGGAAGAAACGTAAATGAAGCCGTATGTGAAGGCCCTACCCTAGAGACACAGCAACCGTGCAACTACTTTGCATGGCGGATTATATCCGCCAAATTATCCGCCTCAAATAAATATCCGCCGCATTTTAAGTTGGCGGATATGGATGTTGAATAAATATCCGCCAGGTCCCAAATTGGCGGATAAGACCGATAGTTTCCTAATTAGGAAAGATCGATGTGGGAGTATATAAGGTCAGGTCCAAGGTTCACTGTAATGTAGCTGAGAAGTGTATATTCTCGAAACGGTTAGATTTCTGCAAGGATTCATTATGTCCGCACTGTTCGAATGAGTTATCTATGTTCGAGTTTTAAATAGATTAAATCCCTCGGAATTACGTCCTTAAAGGTTGTGCGGTTTTACTCAGCTAAAATTACTATCTGAAAGGAAAGAAATGAAATTAGATGAAACTAGACACCCTTGTCAACGGATCGTAAAACACAACCACAAAAGTAACGAACGACACACTACAAAAAACGCACACACACTCTCTCCAGGGTAACCGAGACCATCCTCACGTATTCTGTTTATATCTATCGTCCATGAGCATGAGCATCCTCATGGTCTCCCGCCTTCATGGAATGTCGGCGTATCCCAAGCAGATCTTGGCCGGAGTTGAACATCCTCTCGACCGATACCTCAGATGCCGGAATCGCGAGATAGCCCCTAGCAGCCAGAGACATTGGCGGATACTCCTCTCTGTTTCTTCGCCACCAGTCGCATAGCCAATTATGCTGTTTGGTATCAGGAACAATAACGCGGGCAGTGTCGAAGTATCTGTCGATGTCTGAAACTTTGGGAGAGTCCACCGGACGAAGTCTGCTCAGCATCGGGGACTCTAAATCGTCGTGCACAGTGTAAGTCGGTGCGGGATGCAGTTCAGTTACCGCAGGCTCCGTAACTTGATAAGTGAAGTGAAGCTCATTACGGATAGCCTGCAAGATAAGGCGACTGCAAGATAAGGCGACCACTATCGTCATCGTCTCGGAGCTCTTGCTGAATTAGATCACCCTTAACTCGAGGATCCAATATGAGTGCAGTGTAGTAAGTATCGATTGCGTCCATGAAGGTATAATACTTCCTGTACTTCCGCAACCCATTTTAACTGCGTCAGCAATATCCTTGTCGATTGCCGAGAACTTTCCACTCCGCTCCGATGCGTCTTCAAGAAACTCGTGGAGTTCGTAATATATCGGAACAGTCAGACTGATTTGCGGCTTCCTGTTGGAGAAAACAAGGTGAGCTCGTTGAATTTTGAGAGAATGTCATGTATCTGCTGGAGACGAGCCCAGTCACTGTCACTGAAGCACGGCATGGGGAGGTCGCTTTGCAGCTGCAAAAACTTGTTTATTTGTGTCCTCCTTGCAAGCCATCGCTCAACATCCGAAAAGTTGAATTCCAGCGAGTGTCCACGTCGTATTCGATGAATTTGTCCGGCAGATTAAGAAATTTGCACACCTCTTTCCATTTCTGACGTCTTTGCGGGCTTCGATCAATCCATAGCGCAAGGATCCGTAACCTTGCCAGGGCACCTTGGTCCTCAAAGGAGTATGCTTCTCGATTGCTCAAACTGTCGCAAATGCGACAAGCTTCTCCAGCAGTACCGAACTTTGTCTCGCACAATTAAATTGAGAATATGCGCCAAACAACGAACATAGCTGTCTTGGCCCCGAAAGCGAACGGCGTGTCCATATTTTCTTCGAAGACTTTCATACAATGCTGAAACCATACTTTCATTGTTGCTAGCGTTATCGCCTGTGATGGTGATCAGCTTGCGCTCAAGCTCCAATTCGCTGAGTGTTCCTTCTACCGCAGCCGCCAGGTTCTCTCCGCTGTGCGATCCCTGAAGCTCTTTAAAATCTAACACTCTCTCTCGATATTGGAAGTCTTCGGTAAGCCAGTGGCCAATAAGTCCTAAAATTGGACTATTCTTGCTGGTCCACACGTCAAGAGAAAGAGCTATTGTTCTGCATGTGTGCAACAACTCTTCTTTCAAGTTGGCACGCTGTGCGGAAAAGTCATCCACTAGCCTTTGACGAAGAACACTACGGGACATAAACGGAAGCGTAATCCCCGGAATATCATGAAATATTTGACGAAAAGCTTCAGATCCAAAGTCGTGAAGGGCTGCCTATCAGCTCCTATCCACCGCAGAATTTTCTTCTCCAAAAGTTTCTGGGATGAAAGCTTATCTCTCTGACCGATGTAGGTTAAGATAGAAGACGTCGGTTTCTTTGCTGGCTCTGGCCGTTCCTGAGCCTCAATAGAGTGTCGCTTTCGAAGGTGCTCTACGATATTGCTTGTCGAGCTCTGTCTCTTTGAATCAGTTGTCTTCCAGCTACATTGTTGTCCAGTTTTCTCGTCCAATACTGAACAGCAG
This sequence comes from Lipomyces mesembrius, assembly GCA_038497805.1. NCBI lineage: Eukaryota > Fungi > Ascomycota > Lipomycetes > Lipomycetales > Lipomycetaceae > Lipomyces > Lipomyces mesembrius. The sequence goes on from MU972935.1 coordinate 2,440, forward strand.
ATCTCACGATCGATCGTCTTCCATATGTTCTCTTTTTGAGAATCCATGGCCGGCTAAACTCAGTTATATCAAAGTAGTACGAAAACGGGTAAAATTTTGATTTCCAAATAACGTTTGGCGCTAAATTATTAAAAAAAATCCTCTAACCTAATTAGGCTAGTTCAGGGTTCAGATTTATCCGATCAAGGCGGATAGGAAGGCGGATTTAGTCGACAAGACGGCGGATAAGGATCCGACAAACTTGTAATGGTGGATGACGGATGACGGATGTAAATAAGCCAAACTTGCGATGGCGTTGGCGGATGGCGGATACGGTCAAATTAGGCGGATATCCGCATCCGTCACAGCCCTAGTGAGCAATCGATGATTTCGGTGATTGCTTGAAGCCGCATCAATTTATATCAACACCAACCAGAGGGCGTTGAAAAGTGGTGGCAGACCCACGACGCGTACAAGCTATGATCTTGACGAGCATTATGATACTCATGAGAAGTTAACCACTTAGATCCAACAACCTGGAAGTGGAGAGTGACTGATGCCCGACCAAACTGATTTCCAACCGGAATTTTCCGATGCAGGACTGCTGATATTGGCATTCCAGACCAAATACATATGAGCCAATCCCTCGCACCTCGAAGCTTCAGTTAGCTAAGTCACAGCCCCAACCCTACGATGAGAAAGTTTGGAGAGACTCATGACACTATCCCGGTACAAAAAAATTCATGTGCATCTGCGCCGACGCCACTAATATCACCGTTTAGTGTATAATTGTAGATACAGCCTATGGATGAACTTCTGCAATGTATTTGCCAGACAATTTACTCTTACGTGGGCTCGTATATGAGTACCTACATTTCTTTCGTATCCAGGATAACGCTCTCAATCGATAAAAATATATTCGTCCAACAGTCTGACGCGATTACGGGTTTAGGGTTATCTTAATTGATGGCGATTTGGAGAATGCCGTGCTCCGAATGTGAACATATTCCAGCACCGATCTGGCTCTTCCGGCTTTTCGTACTGCACCAACGAGGAGTTAGGTTATACGTTGGGTAAACCTTCATGCTTGTGCGGACGCGCTACTTCCATGCTGCGAAGGAAAGTACTGACCGCAGTGTCTTCGAAGAGCTTTGGCGTTTAAGCGATGTTGTGAAGACGCGGCCACATAATCGACGTTCGAACTTCTACACCAATGTTGGTGATCTGTCGTCAAAGAGATAGTCTTGTGTAGGGGTGGATACGATTTGCGATTAATCGTAACTCGTAATCGTATAGTCTAATACGATTACTATACAATTGGTTGCAAAAGTTTACGATTAACTATACGAGCAATGAAGTTGGTTGCTCACAAGAAATCGTATAGTTACATGAGCATATTGGCTAATCGAAACCCTAACCACTGATTCCCAATCTTGATGATATTTCAGAGGACAGAGGTTTCCTGCACAAGGGTAATAACTCTACCTTCCTAATATGGAGTACGATTACTATACGATTACTTTACGATTAGAGATTGATTTTGCGATTAACTTTACGATAATCTCAAAAAGTTGACGGTACCGTAATCGTATCCACCCCTGGTCTTGTGGTTACTGAAACGCACTCCGGAGCATACAGCTTATCTGATTGGTCATCACCACCACGGATGCAAAAGGTGTGAAAAACCAGATCTCATTCGAGTCTGATTTTTGGCGACTTGCCATCTACCCAGTGTGACAAATTTTTTAAGCATGACTATCGCCCGACGTTCACTTTTGAGGTCCTCGACGGGTAGTGAGTCACGACCGAATCCGACCGACCCCAGTTATTGACGAGGTCAACACTTTGTCCCCCATTGCCAAGACAATCAATGCAAAGGAGTTAGCAGATACATATCTTGCTCGCATATTGCAGGACAATCCCTTAGCCCGAGCAGAATTCGTGTACGACAATACACTCAACGCATCCACCGATCAGACGCCATTTTCGCGAATTATGGCTATTACCCGACGTTTACTTTTGACGTTCCGACGGGTAGTTTCACCGTCACGACCGAATTCGACCGACTGCATGCATTTGGCTGGGTCAACGGTACAACTCTAGTCTAAGAATTGAAATCCTCGACCGTAAAAGCCACCGCATTTTGATGTAGACGTCACAATGATGACGAATTTGCTGAAATCAAAAATCTCCGAGACATATCTGGGACTTAGCTATTCATACTATTCCGCGGTCATTTTTTCGTATATGTACGTGCATGTGCTGATTGAAAGATATTAAAGTAGACGGCTCTTGGATGAAAATAATACGGAATTTTCGGCAATCATGTACATCATCCGAACGGGGTTGGTGCTGTTCCAGAAGCGTTGCGCCACGGTCGATATGCTTGGTCAGTTAGTTTAAAAAGGACAAACCAGACGCGCGCAAGTGATAGTGGAAGAAATCAGTAGTCAACACAATGGAGGAAATGAATGCCTGTCTGGGGGCTTGGTCCATCTCGTGTGTGCCAGCGCGACTGATGAAGAGCAATATCGCAAGCTGAAAGTTGCCGGCAGTGAGGATGGGGCCCAACAACAGTCCTGAAGGGAGGTGAGTGAGGAGCATGGCGTACCTACGGCAGACGACGGCGACCACCATCACCAATTTGCTTTCATCAACTTCTCGATAGTCTAGTCGATACACCCATAACGTATGCTCGAGGCAGTTCCACTACTAATTCTATGACCGCATTGCATTTCTGGTGCCAGTTTTCTGGCTCATCGGATGGAACCCATTACCGATCGTGCTGAAGTCCTCGGCTCGGGTACATTCTCCCACCTCTACGAATCCATATCAATGATATGCCTCAATTATTCTTTTGACCCAGTCTCACCATACCCGTAGCCTTACTTTGCTCTGTTGACTTTCATACTTTGTTAATAAAACTGACCGCTCTTTGTTCAAGGGTTGATCGATGTCGTCTCTGATATTTTCCCGGAAGCAGAGCATGCACATTGTCTTAGACATTTGCATGAAAATTTCAAAACAATTGTCAAAAATGTTGACGTCGCTGCACTAATTTACAAGGTCGCTTTAAGACCTAGTAAACGAGAAATGGACGATGTCCTTGCGATGATAGGTGACGAGGAGCCCAGTGGCTGAAGAACAACGCTCCTGAGCATTGGGCTGACAGCTACTTTCCAGGAAACGCGTTTCGGCCATCGGACTTCCAACGTCGCCGAGAGCTTCAACAGCTGGATCTTGGATGCTCGTGGCATGCCAGTCCTGGCCATGATGGAGCGTATCTGGCTGCAGATAATGCTTTCCAGGACCCAACCTCTCAACGAGATCAAAAAGTAGAAAGACGACCGGAAGAGGATTCAGAGTTTGAGACGAAAGAACTGACCAGATCCAAGGTGGCGATCCACTCCACGCTGTGCATACATTTCCATCCATTCCATCTGGCCTGCTGTTACGTAATCCATCCATCCATTTAAGCTAGGCGTGGAATGGATGGATGAACAGAATTCTAGGGTTCGGGTTTAAAGGCAGGAGGCTACCCATGGGCTTCGGCTACGGCTTCAGCACGAGTAATCCTTGTGTCTTTGCAAGTCAACACTCCTACTATAAGACTGCAATATGACAGAAATAAGTCAAGTCTAACAGTCAGACGACCGAAAATACGTCTTTAGCTACCTTAGAAGATATTCAGGATGTTTGCGATCTCTTACATTAGAAGGAGTTAGGGTTTATCCCCGGCTAGCTCAAATGGAGCTCGACGTTCTCTCCGTTGCATCTATGAGCGCAGATGTGGAGAGGTTGTTCTCATCTTGCGGTGGAATGTTAAACACTTCTCGTAATTGTATTGAGGCCAATACAATAGTTATTGTACAGACTCTGCGCTCCTGGCAATTATCGTCTACCGTATCGGCGGACGTTGGAAGCTGGACGATACGATATCGTCAATATCGGCGTTGATATAATAGGACATTGGACACAGCATATAATCTGTAACTAATACTATAGTCTGTAATTTCTAACTTAACAATATACAAATAACTGGCTTGCCTCTTATCTGGCCAAGAGGCACACAATAAGTTCCTCCTGAGCGTCTTGTACCACATGAGCTCCCCCCGAGGGCCTTGTACCGCACAGCAGGTCGAGCCGCAGGCGGCGTCCCTGACGTCACGACAGTGCAAAATCCTTGTTCCGTGTCTCACTTCCGACAGGGGTGTGTCGAGTCACCGTAGAGTTCCGTGTTTCCTTCCGAGATGATGTCACAGCGCAGTTTCTACTTAATTTCATTAATGAAAAATATTTTCCTTAGTATGAAAATACTTCCTTGTATCAAAAGATTACATGTTTGTTAGTCGTCCGCTCCGGACTTTGTCCGAGAGTAAAAGTTTTCACACGCCGGAGAAAGTGTATAAAGGGAAGAGTTTGAACCCGTTCTCCGGCATGGTTAATATCCTAATTTTTTCTAAAATATATCGGCAAAAGCCTAAAGCTTTATACCCATATAGTTATCGAGGATCAAGGACCTAATCCCTTACAACAATGTCTGCCTGCCTTTGAGAGAATGAACACTCGCCGTAAGCGCCTCGACTACAGAGCCCTCAACGATGGCAGTGATGACGAAGCAGCGCCCGAAGACCGAGTCGCGAGTTCCACGATGTCAGCCCCTTTACTATCGAGTCAATCAACAATAAACGGCTTCATCAATATCCCTGACGACGAGGTATTACCTTCAGAATCAGCATCACAGCCGGCACCTCCAGAATCAGCATCACAGTTGTCAGAGCTTAGTGCACGCTCCACGATTTCTGAAACTCGATCCATTCAAGCAACACCTTCCGCCAAGGTCACTCACGGCCAGCACCGGTCACTGAGTGGCTATGGGCGTACTTTGAGACTATGACTGTTGATAAGGAGTGGACCGTAAAGAAGACAAATAAGAGGAGATTGACTAGACTTTAAAGAGATCCATGGAACTCATAATGGAGATAATTTAGCAGCTGCTGTAGAGACTACTCTTACAGAGCTAGGTCTTGAACGCAAGCTGATTACGATTACTGGAGACAATGCTAGTAACAATGTGACACTAGCCCCTGAGTTGGAATTCCACTTTCCGAATGCTCTACGATGGCTTGCGTGCAAGGCAACAGATAAGCAAGTTTTTAGACCTACAGAAAGAACTACCAGAATTCACGACACAAGATTGGATACGGCTCACGCAGATCCATAAAGTACTCTCTAAGTTCAACGAAGACTTCTTTTATTTCGAAAAGAAAGCCACAGATCAGCCTTGCTATCCCCATATATTATGAGCTTCATGATTTTCTCCATGATGCGTCCGAATTTAAGAGGAGTTTGCAGGTTTTGACCAAGACATTAGACTTGCAGTAACGGAAAGAATAAAGAAGTATAACAAGTACTATAGCCTCATGGATGAATCTGATGTGTACTATTCCTTGATCCTCGAGTAAAAGGCAATCTAATCTTGCAGGAATTAAAAGAGGATAATAATTCTGGTAAGCTGATTCTACAGACTATACGCCAGAACCTCCATCGGCAATACACATTGGCTGTTGTGGGGCCGGGGTTGCCGATCGAATTTGGACAAGATTCTGCCGCAGACAGAATCGAGGATAGTGATGTCGAGTCTAGGATGCTGCAAAGACTGCATTGCAGCCACAAGGCCAGACTAGTAGCACTGTCTCTGATATTGACATGTACTTCGATAGTCCTGCGGTCAGTGTTAATGACACGAAAGACTCAAGGTGGCTGGTGGCGTACTCATGAAGATGAGTACCCGCAGATGGCCACTGCGGCTAGGGACTACTTGGCAATTCCAACTTCTGAGGTGGCAGTGGAAGGCTATTTAGTGCGGGAAGGGACTTGCTTGGTGTTCGGAGGCACTCCATGAAGGCAGCCACAATGAGAATGTTGATGCTCATGGGAGACATGCACGATAGTTGCGTTACAAAATTCAATTTGTTATGACACATACTGGGCTTAATAATAGATCTTGAAAAGACGTGGCGTAACTATCTGCCGATTTTCTGGTTCGCCGATACGATATCGGCAGACAGTTTGACGATATTTATCGTCAAACGGCAATCGTCAGACATTAGGAATGCCGATATCGTATCGTCAATATCGTCAATATCGGCAAAACGTGAACAGCCCTAACTGTAAGGTTTAGTGCAAAGTGTATTTAGTTGGGTACTACGAATTTTGCTCCCCGTGGCATTTTGGTATTATGAAACGTTTCAGGAGCATTTTTGATATTTGCCCTACAATCTAAACATGGAGTTTTTAGCAAACGCCTCAACGATCCTGTTGTCCATCCTCGCGCTCACCAAACTACAGCCGACCGGTGCCCAAATTCCAATCATGTATTCGTATTCAGTATAATAAATCACATAAAATCAATATCAACCACATATTTCATAGAACTACATATTTCATACTTATCGATGGTACTCTCTACTGTAGTGTGCGTACAACAGATTGGCAAACGCTATCTCGCAATAAGTATCACTCACACAGTGTGCCACTGTAATATTAGCCATTAATTTGCCTCGCCTCTAGATTCTCCACTCATTACAAGTTAGCATTCTTCTTGACTTCGTTCTGTTCGACATCCTGCTCTGCCTTCTCCAAGTAATCCATGTGCACGGCGTCAGAGAGTGAGCCCTGACCGGCGGTAAGAGCCTTACCATGGCGACCAATCTGGTGCCACGGAAGTTGGAAGAGGGCGTCCATGGCTTCTAAACTCTTGCCAGAAGTTTCCGGAACAAAAAACCAGACCCATAAGAGACCGAGAGAACAAACAACGGTGCAGAAGGAAAAGTATCCGTAAGTATTCATCGAGAGAAGCATGGACGGGACCGCTTTCGTATTGCCGTACTGATTGATGAAATGGAAACACATCACAATGGATGACCCGAGAGCACGAAGTCGCAGTGGGTAGATTTCAGCATTAACGAGATACTGGAAACAGTTCCAGCCCATGGCCCACCCGAAGCCTGAAATATAGATGGCGGCAATCGCACCGACACCGGCATGCTTGGCTGACGCACTCATTGTAGAAGACTGGGCCGACGGGGGTACCAGCGCAAGGTAGATGGCAACATAACAGATGGAGACGGTCTGAAGAGTGATACCGGTGTAAAGACAACGCCGACGACCAAGGAAATCGATGAGGAAAAAAGCACAGATGTAGGCCGAGCAGAATTTGACAATTCCCAAGATGCAAGTGGCAAAGAATTTCTCACTTTGGCCAGTCTTTCCTAGGGCAGCAAAGAAATCTACAGCATAGATCGTAATAGAGCTTGCACCGGACCACTGGCCCAGGAGTTGAGACATGATACCCAACATGAGACGATACAGATTAGCTGGGATCATGACTAGCTCTCGAACTTTAGCCCATCTTGAAGTTCCGTGGGTGCTCTCGTTCTCACGTTCGAGCTGCTCCTTGACGTCAATGAATTCGGTTTGAATTAAGGGATGATCCTCAGGTAACTGTCGCAGCCTGCATAGGGTGGTAAGAGCTTGCTCATGTCTGCCCTTCATAATGAGATATCGAGGAGTCTCAGGAACTGTCCACGAGAGAAGGAAAATCAAGCTTATTAGGATGTTAGCTGCGAGTTCAAAAAAAAGTTTCTGTGAAATGAGATGCATGTACCCTGCAAAAATTATATGAACGGATTGTGGGACGACCCATTGTGCGCGAGACGAGTTTGATATGTGTATTGAACTACTCCAATTCGCAAAGTAGGCAATCATCACACCCAAGTAGACAGCACCAGCAAAGATATTGGTTAACATGCCGCGAATAGCTTTTGGTGCAACTTCGACAAGATATGTGGGACCAACAACTGTAGTCATGCCAATCCCCAACCCGGCAAGGAACCGACCACCGAGAATCTGCGGGATGCTGCTCTGACTGGTGATGACCATCACGAAGCCAATTCCCCAAAGCAGGGTTAGCGCTTGCAAGGACCGAACACGGCCGATCTTGTCGCAGAGAATGAAAGCAAGAAGGGAGCCTCCAATGGATCCCATCTGGACCATGCTTGTGATGTTGGACAGCTGGTTCGCTATGTGATCCTCCGAGCCCTGGTTGAGGTGAAATTCCTTCTGGAAGCTTTTCATTTTGACCATGCCGCCCACTAAGCCTTCGTCGAACCCTCGACTGGCACCCAAGATTCCTGGAACAAAACAGATCGTTAGCAATGACAGACTAAGACCGTCTGGATCGAGATCGTCATATGCCGAGGTCAGAGTGCATATCAACTTACCGAACACTGCAACGGACCAGTACAGCCGCCAGTTTAGAATTTCCTTCGGCACATCAGCCAACGCTGCCTTGTAGTATAAAATACCCATGTCGAGTTGATTTCCTGGCGGTTCGTTGTGCGTGAATAGAACAAAGAGCTATGAAGAGGTGCAGGGGTACACACATATATCGTACAGTACAGAGGAGCGGTTGCAGTCGGCGGACTAGACGAAATATATCCTCAGTTAGATCGCAGAATTGGCTGACGGCAATGCGGGGAGAGAGGAGCAGGTGGTTGTTTCTGTGCCGGGGCAGTAGCCACACCACAAATGAAGACGGCATAACAAGGCGGCGCCAAGGGTCTGTCCCCACAAAACGCGTCCGACTGGTTGCCCCAGTGGATCTTCACAATGGCGGAATTTATCCTTCGCATACTAAGTGTCCTTGTCGATGCCAGCTATTCGTGGCGTCAGGTGCCGTCGAGTGGGTCGCATGCAACGCCACCCGACTCAAAAGTCTTCCTCTCCCGATATTGACTCTGAAAAATAATTAAAGTTGTGACGTGGCGTGGCCCACGTACGGAACAGCAGCGGGTGAATTTCCACATATTTGGCCAGTCCAAGTTCGTGATCGTTTGCCTTAGACATTTTGTTGGGGAGTTTTGGCATTTATTTCTTCTCAACTGGTGAGTTATCGCCAGAGACAGCAATTGAAGGATAACTTGGCGCGTTCGGAACCACTCCCGTGAGCCAATCAAACGAGTTATTGCAAAACCAGTCGAATTTGGCCAAACTGATCGCCGACCGCTATACCTCTTCCCATACACCATTTAACTGCTTAACTTCGGCCGCAGCCAACTCACCGTCATGTAGTTAGTCGTTCGCCGGTGACATGGACTTGCCGAACCCGCGATTCCACCTTCGCAGCGGGGTTTCTATCCTGACTGGACGTCGTTACCGCCGACGGCCGGACGACCGCTAACCAGCGCTTAGATGGTTCTGCCAAATATACATTTGTTCTTCCCTCGTCTTTAAGCTGCTGCATGACAAGTATCTGGTTTCGTCTTGGCAAGATATCCTCAGTCGAGTTTCGTGTTCAGTTGCCAAGTTCCCGCCAAGCCAGGCGGATGGACAGCGGTTCCCCGACTGCCAGGCATGAGACGGCTGGCTGTCATTGCTGAGGAGCAGCCGTGGACAAGTGAGTGTCAGGCCGTAGAAGTACACCTCTACCTGTTGTTTGATCTGAGCCGGGCTGGATGACAGAATCGTTGAGGCACTGTCTAGAAGTTTCTTGATTTTGAGACTTCGAGCCAGTGGATAGCTACGGCAAGGCATATACATGAGGTTGGGAGCCGGCCAGGGCATAGGGCAAATCATGAAAAAAGACTAAAACATATCCAGAGTCCATCGACTACGTCGGATACGGTTTCCTTACATGAGCACGCATCCGCGTCGGGATCCTGCAGGACATATGGACAAGATGGATGTGTGCATTCTAGGTGTCGAGGACTGATGGGGTTCTATCTTGCTATTACAGCAAAGGCGGGGTAGGCCTTAAAATGCGGAGAAACTTAAAGGGTCATAAACTTTACCCAAACGACCAGACTGCCGCTCCGGGGATCGCAGCAGCGCTGCGATAACGCGAATCTCGCCTGCAGTCTCGACCAGTGCCGACTCACTATGCCACTCTTGGCACCTCACCGTGCAGCTAACGAATAATCCGGCTAAGTGCACGACAGTGCCGGTTGTGCCCACTGCCGTCGGAAGAACGTGGGCATGGCCGTTGACCCCGCAGCGTGAACTGGATCCGATAGCAGGCGACCATAGAAAGTGGGTCGTGTGCGTCCGAAGAACTAGCTGAAGATGTTCATCACAGGTTCAGTGGAACATTCAGTCTGGTCGTTTGGGTTAAGGGTTATGACCCTTTAAGTTTCTCCGCATTTTACAACCTACCCCGCCTTTGCTGTAATAGCAAGATAGAACCCCATCAGTCCTCGACACCTAGAATGCACACATCCATCTTGTCCATTGCACATTAACACCTCGCCAAAGAAACAGGAAATCTTCTGGTTAAAGTCACTGTGAGCAGGTATGAGAGAACCTGAACAGACATCGGGTAAAATGTCCCGAGTACAGTGGCTGCGCTCACATTCGTCACCAGAATTGTCATATCCGTCCGGCCCTCGGGCAACCGGTCGTCATTAATGATCTCGAAGGTAGACAAAAAGGACAAGAGATGTGCAGGTTACACATTAGACGAAAATGTTTCTGAGGTCCATCGGGAGTGCGTTCTAGTTGACTCGCGCAATGAGATGCGCAACAGGCCAACAGCACCTAACCAGATCGATTTTCGTACGGTGCTGCGATAAATGAGCAAATAGCTGATGACTGAAGGCATAGAAGATGCTGACCGCGTTGTTTGTTTCTGTTTCGTTGTCAGAAGTTGTTTGTAGCGCTCACTCAAGCTTAGGATCATAACAGCCGTCTAGGACACTAGCAATTAAGTCTACGATCAGCACCGCCCTCGAGCTAGCGAGACTATGGGTTGCCTCTTACTGGGCCGGACCAATTGGTGACAAATTCTATGCCAAACCGCAGGGGCAGAAGTCGCTGATCATCGCCGACTGACTTTGCCGTGCTTATTCGAGGTGGAATGTCTTATTGCGCCTTATCAGCAAGTTTCCTAACTTTTGCTAAGTTTAGCACCAAGCTGGATGGTGACCATGAGCGATAGCCTAGAAATTATTAGTTTTTCTTCCATTTACAAGATCTCCACCGTTTCCGATACTCACCAGTCGCCAAGAAACCCAGCCAACATGGCACCGACGATGGAGCCTCCGGTCATCGCGCCCGTTATACCTCCCTGTCGCGTTCCCAACGGATTGCCGAAGTAATTTATGTACTGGTCAGTATTAATGATGCCCGACATTGACGATATTTCAAACCCATATAATAACCCGCCGAGTGACGCGAGTAGTGATATTGTGTAGACATTGAGAAGACGTATCATCGGGAGTACTTCCCTGGGCGAAATGTACGTCACACGTGCTAGCGGGTAGACTCCCTTTTCATGCTTGGATAACTATTATCCCAAGTTGACTGGACAACTTGGGTCGACGACCCACCTATTGCAGTGGGCGGCATTAGGAGGTATGGAAATTTTTGATCAATGGGAGTTTAATCGTCCGATGCTCCAGTAAAGTTCGTGACAGGAAACCTTGGCAGAAAAGTTTAAGGTGGCCGAGCATCATATTACCTACAGATTAGGCATCGTGGTAGCGTGGCGTTTAGAGTTTGGGAGCGACGATTGAGGGGTAGGGTAAATAGGCCAACGGTGCGACCATTAGAGTTGGTCGTGCGTAGTAGGGTAAGTAGCTCAGAGGCGACTTTTGCAAGGAGGTAGGGTAAATGTGGTCAGGCTGACGCAACATGAGCAGACAGACTGGCAGCGTTCATGGGTTAGGCCACGAACCACAGCATAGGGCATTTAAGTTAGGTGAAGAACTTAAAGATAAAT
>MU972935.1:14207-101483 GCA_038497805.1 Lipomyces mesembrius
TTAATTCTAATAATTTAATTTTAATATTTATAAGTACAGTCTATTCATATATTGTTGAACCATATTTCACATCTTTGTCTGAGCCATTCCTAACTTTCATTATCAGCCATATCTCTTATCCGCCGTTTTGGCGGATATGGCGGATTTGTATCCGTATCTGCATCCGCCAATCCGCTTACAGCCTGGAATGATATACAGATAATTTCTGTATTTTATTAAATTTTTACGGAAAGTGCATGTATATATGAGAATGATTTCCTAGGTGCACACAAGAGTCTATCTTTGGCGGCAGCCGCAACCTCAGCCGCAGCCTTATTCTTGTGCTTCCACCCTAGATGTTTTTGCTTATTAATGGCTAGCCGCAGCCATTTTCGGCTTCGAATTTTTCCCGTGATTCGTTATAACATAGTGTCTCCGACGCCGACCTGGATATCTAAGATGTTGTGCCAGCCATCCGCGGGCTGGGATGACGTCATCACCTACAGCGGATGGAAGGACGTGCCTAGCGTCTACCTGGTGTGCGAGAGTGATGCCGTGTTGCCAGCGCCGATGCAGCTAGAGATGGCCGAGATGGTCGAGATGGCCGGCAGCGAGATTGTCAGGTGTGCAGCTGGCCATATGGTTATGTTAAGCCAGCTAGGGCTGTTTACGATACGATATCGGCAATGTTTGGACAAATCGGCAATCGGCATCGTCGACGTTAATGTCTGCCGATAATTATCGTCTACCGTATCGGCAGACGTTGGAAGCTGGACGATACGATATCGTCAATATCGGCGCGATACGATTATCGTCGCCGATATTAATATAATATGACATGTCTCATTACCCTGAACAGGGAAATTTTTTGGACACACCATATAATCTGTAGCTAATACTATAATCTGTAATTTCTAACTTAACAAAGTACAAATAACTGGCTTGCCTCTGGTCACAATGAGAGTTCCTCCTGAGTGTCTTGTATCACACAGCAGGTGAGCCGCAGGCGGCGTCCCGTCGAGTAAAAGGCAATCTGACCTTGCAGGAATTAAAAGAGGATAATAATTCTGGTTAACTGATTCTACAGACTATACGCCAGAACCTCCATCGACAATACCCATCGGCTGTTGTGGGTCCGGGGTTGCCGATCGAATTTGGACAAGATTCTGCGGCAGACAGAATCGAGGATAGTGATGTCGAGTCTAAGATGCTGCAAAGGCTGCATTGCAGCCACAAGGCCAGACTAGTAGCACTGTCTCTGATATTGACATGTACTTCGATAGTCCTGCGGTCAGTGTTAATGACACGAAAGACTCAAACTGGCTTTGCAATTGGTGGCGTACTCATCAAGATGAGTACCCGCAGATGGGCGCTGCGGCTAGGGATTACTTGGCAATCCCAGCTTCTGACCTGGCAGTGGAAAGGCTATTTAGTGCGGGAAGAAACTTGCTTGGTGTTCGGAGGCACTCCATGAAGGCAGCCACAATGAAAATGTTGATGCTCATGGGAGACATGTACGATAGTTGAGTTACAAAATTTAATTTGTTATGACACATACTGGGCCTAATGATAGATCTTGAAAAGACGTGGCGTAATTATCTGCCGATTTTCTGGGCCGATATTGAAATCAGCTCCCCTTGTTCTCAACTGGTCTTCGGGCCTTGAATATGTTTTACAATATTTTTATTCTCGCGGACACCAAGGCCGCAAGCAAGCACAAGATAAGGTAAAGGCATAGAGCCTAATTCCAGAAGAAAACTAAACTAAAAAAAAACAAATAGGAAGCAAACGAACACCTTAATCGCTACTCATCAGCTGTTCCGGACATATCGAGAGCACTGTCAGAAAAGCTACTGTGCTATTTTTATCCAACCACGATTTGAGGCACTCAATTGCCTCAATAGTCTCAATCCCAAGTCGGTTCCTACGGTCCGTGATTGTAGTCTTTGTACTTGAAAACAATCGCTCAGGTTCTGCGGACATCGCAGGAATCGACAAAGCATCTAACGCCATGATCGACAGCGCTGGGTAAGACTTCCTCTGCGTAGGTTCTAACCACCACGATCGCGCGATTGGTATGAATGCGTTGGACGTTGATAATCACATTGGACATATTGTCTGGAGTCTTTTGTCGTCGTAGCCTAAAAAAGTCATGACACCTTCTACGCATCGCTCATAGATAAAGTTTAAGGTTTCAGGGTTATATGGTCATATATGGCCATATCATCAAGGGCCATATCATATCATATCATACGGGCTCGTCCAAACTCGTATCATATCATATGAACCTCGTATAATATGATATCATATATGGTAATATGTATTACCATATGGCTCATACTACTTCATACACTAATTTAGTTCATGATATTTAAATTTTTTTGTCTTTTTGTTCTTGTCCAAATCTGAAACTCTTGCGCCGGTCTCTTGCGTCTCCACCCTGATTTTTAAGCGTGCATTGTCCTGTTGCAAGGGTTCCCACGGCTGTTCATTCCAACAGAGCCAGGAAACCAAACCCTGGTATAATAGCCTCATTTGCGCAGCTTCTGCTCCACAATGTCCAGTTCCGTCGTCTTCATTGTTCCATCCAGCATTCCGTGTGGAAATACTGTTCCAATCCGTTACAACATTGCCTGACTTCCCTTCCAGATGGTTATCGGCGGCTTTTTCTTCAGCAAGTCCTGCACGACTTGTCCCGCCCACTGCGACGCTGGTATGCCCGCAGCCGCCATTTTGTCATACCGCATCGCGCTCTCCACCGCCTCCCTCTCGGGTTCATAAATTGAGCCCTTCGGCAAGAAATTGGGCGTATGCTCCTTTTGATTCTTAAAAATGTTGATACGGCCCTGGTTCTTAGATCAACAACGGTGACGCCGAAGGGCTCCAGTTCTAGCCGCTGCGAATCGGAGAACATGGCCATCGCAGCTTTCGAGGCGCTGTATGCAGAATGGAATGGGATGGCCATACTCGACACCACCGACGTGTGGTTAACGATCATTCCCTTGGACTTCAGCAGCAAGGGTAGAAAAGCCTGGGTCACCCGCAAGGTAAGACCACACATTGAGATCGAATAGCTTCTTCGACTCAACGATGGAGAGATCGGACACGGGCATGCCGTACGTGGCGCCGGCATAGGCTGGTCAATTTTCCGACACATTCAGCGATGGAGGAGTCGGAGAGCACGTCTAATGTAAGCGTTTTGATGCCGAGAGATACGAGATGAGACATCTTCGCTGGGTTTCGAGCCATAGCATAAACTTGCAGGCCGGCATCGTGGAAGGCGACGGCGAGAGCGGCACCCCTACCGCCGTCGGAGCAGCCGGTGATGAGGACGGTTCGTTGACGGTGGTCATTTTCTTCTTTGGCATGAGCTTTGCATAGGTTGGAAGCGGCGGGATTAAAATTCTGAGGTATAGTAATAAGGTAGAAGTTGGTTGTAAAGTAATCAGGACAGCCGTGGTGAAAGACTCTATAAGACAGTAGCTTAGCGAAGGCACCACAGTCGCCCTCGCTTGGCTTCCCACAGGCCGTCGTTTCTTAGTCTCGAGTATATTCCTCCGAAGCCGATTCTCGGACCAAATTGTCTTTCCGACTTGTGCTTAGTCAGGAGATGTGCCCAATAACACGCGCGGAGGATACTTGACGGAGGTGCATGGTAACCCTGAACCCTGAACCCTGAACCCTGAACGATGCTGCTTCAATGCTGGGAGAGTTTTTCAGATCTTGATACATATATTGCCTTGGCTGTATCAGTTGGGCTGAGAGAGTACCAGAAGTATTACGACTTCATGGACGGCCAAGATGCATATTATATAGCTCTGGTAATCCACGCTTCAAAGCTTTGTTATTGGAGAAGGAACTTGGAGAATCCGTCGCGGCGACAGTTATTTGTCACTTAAAAGATGTCAGCCGATGGTTGCAAAGTTCATAGCATGATATGAACCACGCCAGTGATAGCAACCTTGGTGATATGGATTGAGGTTGCCATTGTAGAAGAATGGTCGAAGTGGCGGGGTTGGAAGATAAAAGAGTCTTGTTAATGAGTTAAAGATTACTTCGGATGGGCGTTCTCGGAATACAATTTGGATTAACTCGGCGACGCACGTTGGTTACGTATAGAATCCATGGGGTAAAGCCGAGAACGGGACGGAGCCGAGCGGAAAATGGAATAAAACATGGAAAGACCGCCCTGAACGGACTATGTTTACATTACCAGTCCTGCGTATTAGCCTGACTGAGATTTCATTAACCGGGACATCTTGGATCACTGTCACGCCCGTAGGAGTCCACCCCAACCGCTCCCTCGTCTTCGCGTTCGAGGCCGCGTTGTCGGCCGTGGCGCCAAACTGAAACCAGCCGAAATGGTCTCCTACTTTCTCCGGTGGGATGCTGGCAACGGGAGTATTCAACTGCTTCCCAATCTCGGTCGCCTTCAGCGGCACACACTCCTCGGCCACCGCATGGAGGATGCATTCGGGCATGGCCTTCTCCACCGCTAGCCGGTACAGCTTAGCCGCGTCGTCGCGGTGGCTGGCACACCAGCGGTTCTGGCCCTCGCCGACGTACGCGGAGACACACTTCTGCAGCGCGACGGTGACGAACGGGCCCATGAAGCCCAAAATTCCAGGGCCATGGGTCGTGGCGGCAGGCGTACGACACTGGCGCGCACGCCCTGCTTGGCGAAGTCGGCGAAGTTGTGGACGAAGGCTACGTGGATGACGGCGTCACATTCAGAGGCGCCCTTCTTGAGGACTTCCAGGTCCTCCATGGTGTCATGCAGGGCCTCGGCGCCTTGGCTCTTCAGCTGCTCGACTCCCTTGTCGCTGCGAGTTAGGCCGAGGACTTTGCGTCCTGCGGAGAGCAGTTCTTTGACGAACTGATGAAACCTGTCAGCCTGTGACGAAGACGCGCGTGGTGGCAGCTGAAAATGGTCGACGGACGAATACGAGAGACAAATGGGTTTCCGTTCGATGTCAGGATCTTGGTTGAGTTTGGAATAGGAAGTTGTAGTCTTCCTCCCTCAGCAGTAGACCTGCTAGCGATTTATATATTCTGTCGCTTGCACGCAGTCTGCACTAGTCACGGACTTTACGGGAAACTTCATGTGCGGCTATTAGGGGTGTTCACAAATAAAAATTCGTTGTTCGTATTCGTATTCGTATTCGTAGGATATCTGCATATTTTTAACTAATAAAATCTGAAACGTCGAATACGAATAACGAATATTATTCGTAAATCGGCGTCAACTGGCTAAGTAAACTTTATTTTTGTCAAGCATTTCGCGCTTATCACGCGTCGTTTGAACGCGTCTTTTCTTTCCCATTTTCATCTTGCCTTCCCTGAAAGTTATTCCTCTCCATTACAACATGTCAGACACTGATTGTGAAATCTCTTCTGTCAGCTGGACCGATGAATTGTCCGTCGGCTTATCCAAACGGGCTCGGCGCTCTCAGACGACTATCACTTACTCAATGACGGCAGTGACGAGGAGGCGGCCTCGGAAGACCGGGCTGTGAAGAAGACTCGGTCGAATCTGCCACTGGAAGATAGTGAACCAATTACATCCAATGATTTGGCAATTCAATTGATTCAAGACTCAGATACTCCTACAGACTCTCCCTGGAGCTAGTTGAGGATAGGCAGATCCAATGCAAATTGTGTAATTGGAAGACCACGGATTCGGCCCGAGCGACGTCCACGAGCAATATGAAGCTTCACCTCAATAAGCATGGAACTAACGGCGATGGATCTGGAGGGAACGAAGTGAAGATGAGGCAGCAGTCAATATGTTAAGGAAGAAGGCTGGTGATGAGGTAGCGAAAACCTTAGAACGGAATTTGTTACGTTGGATTGTTCTGGATGACATGGCCTTCATGCCAATTGAATCACCAACGTTCCAACAGATATTCAACGATTTACCAGGTGTTTCACTTCCGTTCACCGGACGTCTAACGGTCGCCCGCCGAATTGACACGGAGTTCAATGTCCATCGAGCTAGATTGGTGCACGAACTCTCGCAAACATGTCAGACCATTGCACTATCCCCTGATGTTTGGACCAACAAAAATTCCAGGGCGATCTTAGGAGTGATCGGACATTGACTGACTCACGACTATCCGTATACCCCACGATAAACGGTAGGGCCACGAAGGGTTCAGTGTTCTCATCTGCGGAAATAAATTGCTCCTTGTATGCTGAAGTATACTGCATTGCATTTAGCAGAAATTTGTATAAATATGTTTGATCGCTTTTGAGTAGTCACGAAACAGTCAAGCATTTTTGACTAAACTTTAAGCGGAAGTACATCTCAGTTATTCCGAAAATAGCATGGCGTTGTTCTTTGTGTACGTTGGGAGTTTTGAGCGACTCCTGCTGCGTCGGTGCTGCATACACGCTATATCTAATAAATACCTCCCGGCCCATGAACTTGCCCTGCCCTTTCTCTCGTTCCCTGAAGGGGTCCGAATGCTTTGACGCGTATATCTGCATACCCTCTGTCATGTTGTTGATCTCAAGCTCTGAGAACACGCCACGAATTGGAGGCCCCAAGATGCTCAATTTCGTCGTGGAGAAGGGTCAATAGCTCTGTCTTTGCACTCGCGAGTACCTAAAGAAGTGACGTCGTATCTAACTTTGAGTTGTCGGTCTGGGCAGCACGGACATCTGCGGAGAACTTTTCGATTGAGTCTTGCATTTCCTTGTGCTCTTCCTGCTGTTGAGAGAAGTCTAACTTGGCGTTTCAGAATGGGAAACAACGTGTTTTCTTCAGCGTCATGTTGGCTATAAACGTTACCACAATGTTGGTGCTACATTTCGGCCAGCTGAAGTGAAAGTGGGTGATATCGTAGCACGTCGGTAGACATTAACGCAGGCCCCTTAAGTAAGGCGAGCCACCTACTCCTCAGTACATATTAGCGGAACCTGTCCAACTTGGATGATGGAGGTGGTGCGAAGAATCACTCGATGCAGGCCATTCGATTGTCGGGATTCCTTGTGTCTAGCGTCCGCGATACATCTGCCTCGATTACTAGGGCGGGCGGCGGCTGACCATGTTCCCCATCCTCCTAGACGCCGCAGTTGCCTCAGCCATTCAATTTGTCTTGATTGTCTGTATTTTGATCAATGGACTTTGTGAACCCTGAAGTATCCACATATACATGTCTATTTGAACTACACGTGTATTCGGCCGTGAACCAGAAGATCGAAATACGAGCATTTGGCGCTGATGACGGCATCGTGGAATAATGCTGGATTTAAAATATTGAATTATAATCGTCGTCTAATTTGCCATTCAAAAAAGCTGGTTTTTACATCCATTTGATGTAAATGCATATTTGGCTGTGCAGCTACGGCAATTAGAATGAAACTCACAAAAAGTGAAAAGAATCTATTCTACTACTGCAGTCTAAGTTCCCGTTTCCTCAATTCAATCCCTCTCCAACTTAACCGTCTACTCCTACATCTCCTTGCCAGCCAAGATGGCAGGATTCACAATCTTCGATCTCTGCACGATCTTCATGGACAGCTCCTGCAGGCAGATATTGGCCAGGAGATCCAGAATCGGCACCGTCGCATCCATCTCGCGCACCAGCCAGTTCCTCATCTCCACCGCCACCAGCGAGTCCATGCCGTAGACCGCCATGGACCGCGACGCACTGATGTCGCCCACCGGCATCATCAGCAGCGCCGCAATTCTCCATCACCGTGTCGCAAACGTACCGCGCCGCCTCGTCCAGCGACGTCTCCTCGCGCAGCACCGCCTGCACGCGCCCACTAGCCCGCCCTAAGATGCAAGGCGACCAGGCTGGAACTACACGCTATCTTATGTTAATTTAAAAGTGACAATATGATAACATCTGTTCATACCTGTGTCGACGGAGGCACGAGTGGTATCACAATATACTCCGGGTGTAATTTGCCGTTTACCCTAACCACGAGGGCCAGGAAATTTACGCTAACGCGTCATTAGCACGTTGACGCGTAAATCCCAACGATTTCTTTTCTTCAAACAACTCTTCTACTACAAATTGCTGCACTCTTTCTCACCTTATCACTAGCTAGGTATGGATAACAGTGATACTGCTACTGTCCGCGACGAGCCAAGCTTTGTGTGCGTCTTTCCTGGTTGTCAGAAGACGTATAAATACAAGACGGACCTACATAGGCATCACCGGGAACGTCGGTCTCGACTTCTACCTGCGACGAAGGCAGCTCTAACGTTTATACTCTAGACAACCCAAATAAAGTATATGCTTGTACATGGCCTGACTGCAACAAGTCATTTCCCACAAACGACCGTCTTGTGAAACATCTTCAGCGACACCTGAAGTGGAGTTCACTAAATCAGTAGATAGCGCAACACTGGATGAGTCAGCCGTTCCTCTGGAGCAAGTTGCCAAACAAAGATGGATTACCGCCATTGACCGACTAATGCAAGGATACAAGGGTACAACCGGCTCATTCATTCCACCAGCTGTGATTCCACCGAATGGATGCTGTCTGCCACAGAAGAAGCCTGATAACAATGGATACGTTAAAATCCGACCAGTTGCTGTCTTTACCGGTCATGCCCTTAAAGACGGCCCGAAAAAAATTAGAGACAAATATCAGCATGCACATCGCGTGGTGTGCTACCTTACAAAATGGTAAGTATTCGTCTCCAATGAATGATTCGTTCTCTAACAGCCACCAGCGACGAAGACGTACACAACATGCTCTATAGAGGGTACGAGGTGTCGCATTTGTGCCATCAACCACGCTGCATCAATGCTGATCACCTGGTCGTTGAGACACATAAGGATAACGACAGCCGCAGGATATGCGCTGTCAAAGTTGATATAAAGATATTAGTGGACGGTCGCGACTACATCTTAGACGCTGAGGAATGCCCGCATTCGCCGCGGTGCATTATCAGACTCGACTCTCGGGCCGCAATTGAATTATAGGCAGATACTTGTTCCAAGCTAATTCTCTCTTGTTGCTTTTTGCTCTTGCTACTTTTGCTGTTTATGCTTTGCTGTTATTGACACTTGATATCTTCATTCAATAGCTGTTGTATATGGCCCGGCAAATCCTGAAAATTGTATAAACCGATCATGCGATTAATATGACCATATATATTACCGTAATATACATCATGTGATATATACATCATGTGATATCAATCTTATATGATATGACTTTAATTTGTAAACTAATATCATCCACGTATTTGTGAAATAAGCTCATATCACATACGTATTGGTTTGGCAAAATGAAGTCATACGTTGGTAGTATGAATGTCACACCGCCTCAGGTGGGATGCATGAACGATCTGTACAACACTGTAGATCTGGCGGTATATGTACGACACTGCCAGTTCTTAAATGGGGCCCTTCCAGTTCCCTATCCAGTCATTCACTGGAACTCACTTACATTTGCTTCGAAAAGCTCATCTAACACAACTGCAGCACGCTTTCTCCACCTACACTAAAACATGTAATGGACCATATTACAGCAGCAAGCTCAAATTCAAGGAATGGATCGGACAAAAGATTTGCCTGCGACTTTCCTGGATGCCAGAAAGGTGATCAAGCGGTAGATAAGTTCGCCGATCATCCTCTTAAGATGGTTTCCAAACAGACATGGAAAGCCACCATTGAAAGACTTAAGCAAGGACGCAAGTGGAAAGGAGTCTCATTTCCACCAGCCATAATTACCACCGAAGGATGCCAGCTCCCACAGTGGAAGACTAATGAAGCCGGATACATTAATATTCGCCCAATTGCTGGTTTTACCGGTAAAGGCAGGAACGACGAGCCAGGGCAACCACAGCTTGCACATCGCGTGGTGTGCTACCTTACAAAGTGGTAAGTTCGTCTCCAAAAAAATGATTCGTTCTCTAACAGCCACCAGCGACGAAGACGTTCACAACATGCTCTATAGAGGGTACCACGTGTCGCATTTGTGCCATCGACCAGGCTGCATCAACGCAGATCACCTGGTCGTTGAAACAGAGGAGTATAACCAAAGCCGCAAGATATGCTCTGTCAAAGTCAATGTAAAGACATTGGTCAACGGTCGAGAATACTTTGTGAAAGCGGAAGAATGCCCGCATTTCCCGGCGTGCATAATTAAAATCGAACTTCGTGCAGCTCGAATTATAGACTCTCGCTAGCTTTTGTTTTACTATCTTCGCTACTCAGACCCACCTAGATATATTGTACGCTTAAGAGATTTATCGACTCTGTGATCTAGACCTCTTGAGACACTTTTTGCCTTTATTCCGGATGCCTGTAGTTGATCGATAACTTTCTGTGCAATAATATTGCTGCCCACATTGGGATACTTCTCCTCATACATGAAGGATGGGAATCCATAGAAATCGTAAATCAGATCCGTATCCTCAGCCGAGTTCAGATTTTTAAATCCCGGCTCAGTATGCGCAACTCTTCATATGACATAATTTGAGGCACTGGGCCCTTTGAGGTCGAAGAAGTAGGATATACGGTTGGACAGCATCGTCTGGCCCGTCCCCGTGGATTGGTACAGCTCGGTCCGATCCAGGTCACTGGCCATGATATCTGCATAGTCGCGGCAGGACGAGCCCACGAAGACGGCCGTGTTGCTCCCAATCAGTTTTTCGAGGGGGATGCCGGCTGCGGCCGTGAGTCTCAATATCTTCTAAAGAAGAAGGCCTAGACAAACCGTTCTCAACAGCCTCGTAAGCACATTCGAGGACTATCCGCTGTTGCGGATCTAGTGCCGTGGCCTCAGCGTGAGTCATGTTGAAGAATGTGGTGTCGAAGAAGCCCGGATTGCGATGCAGGAAGTGGCCGCCGGGGACGTTAGACTGTGAATATTAACAGTTAAATATATAAACCAGTTGAGAAAAACACACAGCCCATTGCGCGACGGGTCTGGATGACAATAGAGCCCGTGGTTGAACCGGTCACTCGGCGTCGTCGTCCACACATCGCGCTGCTCGGCCAAGATCTTCCACAGCCTCTCCGGGTCAGTAGCCTCACAGGTTCGCCGGCCTTGCGGATATATCGTATACGAAGTGGCCGACGACCACGGCGCCATGAAGATGCTTGCGACGACCGACAGGACCGTGAACCACCGCATCCCCATGCAGACGCTGAGGTCCTTTGCGCGCGAGTATGTCATAATGGACACAAATCATGCACTTGAATGGCTGGGACTTGCAGGTCTCGTCGGCGGCGTCGACGAACTCAGCGACTCTACGGACTCGCGCCAGCCTGGCTCTACCGCGGCGTCTAACGTAAAGCAGGTCTGCTGGAGTCTCAGAGGCCCTGTTCTTGTACTAGATCCTATGTCTTTAGTGTCCGAAGTCTCCTAATCATTGCTTATATCTATCAACCGCATCTCTAAGTAGGTCTACATTATCGCAGAGCTCCCTCAACTACAGAGCTCGCCACCGTGCAGAGCTCCCGTGGTCTTGCGCATTCTCGCCCTATCTCGCAAATAGCCCAGCGGGGAGCCAATGTGTTACCCGGCCAGTCTGATAATACGTTTCTTCTTGCCCTGACAGGGGCAAGGCCCTTCTGCCCTCGAGCCACTTCCGAAAAAAATATTCGGAATATCTGAGCTAGAAGAACAATGGCAATCAACGCAGTAGTTACCGACGCGCAAGAGGGTGAACGAGCCAAGGCCGGGGCAGATGCGGGTGCCGAGGAAGTTCACTACGACATGAATGGAAAGGTGTTCAAAGAGGTGGACTTCACGATGAAGCAAATCTACGACGCTATACCCCAACACTGCTTCCACCCGTCCATGCTGCGGTCGCTGGGATACGTGGCGCGGGACTTCTTCCTGACCGGGTCGCTCTTGTATGCGGCATCGTACATCCAGTATCTGCCGAGCGCGGTCGCGCGGTTCGCAGCGTGGACCCTGTATACTGTGTTGCAGGGCATGGTCTTCACCGGTATCTGGATCCTCGGCCACGAGTGCGGCCACGGAGCGTTCTCTGAGAGCAAGGCAGTGAACCACAGCGTCGGCCTGCTCCTCCATAGCTTCCTGCTAGTTCCGTTCCACGCGTGGCGTCTGTCGCACAGCAAGCATCACAAGGCCACTGGCAATATGGAGCGCGAAGTCGTGTTCGTCCCGCACTCGCGCGAGTCCTTCCTGAAGACCAGGTTCGGCGAGCACGCCAACCCGAGACACTCTGAGTTCGCGGAGATAGTGCAGGACGCGCCCATCGTGTCCATGTGCAAGCTGTTCATCCACCAGGTCTTTGGCTGGCCGGCGTACCTTTTCGCCGCTGTCAGCGGGCCTACGTACGATGTCCCCTTCTACAAGCTGAACCACTTCTATTTTGGCGAGGACGGGCCGTACTTTGGGCCCAAGGACACGCGGCACATCATCATCTCGGACGTCGCAATGGCTGCTATGATCTACGCGCTCTATCTCTTCGGACAGGCCGTCGGTCACTGGAACGCCATTCTGCTCTACGGAATCCCCTACCTTATGGTAAACCATTGGATTGGTAAGTGCTCCATCAATGCTGACGTAGGTCTCTGCTGACATCTTAGTTGCCATCACCTATTTGCAGCACTCGGACGGCGCACTGCCGCACTATCACGATAACGTGTGGACGTTCGCAAAGGGTGCGACGGCCACTATCGACCGTGACTTTGGCTTCATTGGCCGCCATCTGTTCCACAGCATCGTCGAAACGCATGTGCTGCATCACTTGGTGTCGACGATCCCGTTCTACTACTCGCATGAGGCGTCCACTGCCATCAAGAAAGTCATGGGTCCGTCGTACATCGCCGACACAGACACGAACTTGCTCGTGGCCCTCTGGCGCAACCAGCGCAACTGCATGTTTGCAGAGGAGAGCGTCAAGGGCTCCGGTATCCTGTTCTACCGTAACCTGCATGGCAAGGGCATGCCGCCTCGTCCGCTGACTACAGCCAACTAGCGGTGTCCTATCGCAGACTCCGCCACGCTAGAATACATATTTTGTTCCTAGAATCATAGACCTTAGATTAGATTCCTTAATTAATGACGGTTTAACCCTCGACTCTCACATTATACTAACTATCCCGCGGCCGGTGGCGTACACAGCACGTTAACCGACCGAATTATCAAGAGGGACGCTTCTGACATGACCAGTTATCTCCAGCTCCTTCAACAGAGAGCAACAATTGCGCAACAGAACGCTCTCTCTTGTTAGACAGCAGGAGCAGGTAGAGAAGTTGCAGGTATTGTTTATGGAAAATATCCTGCAACCGAAATCACAGCACAGGCTGGGTATGGGAACCCGGAGTCTACGGCGACAGAGATTGAGACACCTTACGACGTACGGCCGCAAGGCCAAGGAACCGGATACTTTCAGCTATGGACCCGGCAACATCAATCGGTGGCTCGCCGAATTCTCCACTTATATGGAGCTAACGGTGTTCTACGAGGAGTCAGGCTGCTTCACTTTATGAGCTATCTGCGCAGACCAGCTAGTGTTTGGCTTTGTCGATCAGATTTTGACAAACGAGAATTTTACGAGTTCGAAGGTATAGTCGGAGAGTTCGCGATACCTTCGGCGACCGTGATAAGCGGGAGATGTTCAATGCGGAAAATCCGACGTTGAAGCAGAAGACCTGTACATATATTGCATGGGCCAGGCAACGGGCACTCTAGCCACGCAAAGGTGCGGCACTCCCATGCGGTTGTGTTAAACTGATCGTCACCAAACACTTCACCAAAGATTTGATATTCATTTCCGTCGGTCGACATAGACGAGTGTAAAATTAGTCCGAGCACATTGCAAAACACACAATTCGCATGAAGCTGTAGAAGTATTTGTCAAATGCGAACAACTATCAGTCTTGTATTGGCTCTCAGATTATATCATGGACTCTTTGGCATTATTATATTAGTTTTACGACTAGTTTCCGGAAGGGATCCACAATCAGTCAAAGAGATGTGTCAACGCGTCGGAGCACGGGTTCCTACAGCCGCACCAGGGCCGCTTCCAAGCAGGTTTTCTAGCAGCAATCGTAATAGTTCCTTCTTACAGTTATCTTACTCTATCGCTATCATTATTGAGATTTTGCATTCCATTGTTCAATAATTAGAGATGAACCCCCAGAACAGGGAAAGCCCTTACCTCTACGGCGTAGTAACAAAACGAACTAAGAAGGCCATCCGAGACGAGGCAAAAGCGGCGGCCAGCAAAATTAAACAGAGGACTGGATGCTGCCCAGCATAAGCGACGCAAAGCATACGAAGAAAGGAAAAGGAAAAGGCAAGAGCAATTAGACTGTGAGGAGTCTGAATTCGATGCGGATGACGATGGCTGAATTGACGAGCGCGAAGACTCCCCACTTCCTCCGCGCAAGGTAGCATTGGCAAGTCATTTTTCATAGGATGATATTAAGACTGAAATGCATATTGCAGGGTATGAAAGAACTGCTCAATGAACATCGCTCAAAACTTCAACCAACAGAAGTAATACGTCCCGGCATTTTCTGCGATGTCTTGATAAGGATTGGTGCTAGCCTTATCCTGTTAGTTGCATTTTGCTGTGTCCGTCCTCCTATATTGGTCAGGAAATATTTCTTCCGAAATGGCGAAATCTTTCCGGAGGTTCGGAAAAACTTTATTCCCGTCGCGCATACTTAAGCGGAATCACGTGCACGTTTCCGTATCGCGAGCGCGCTCCATACACCAGAATATTTTAGCTCCTCTCTTTCTACTTAGAACCCTGAACATAATGGATAAGAGCAGTCTTTCAACCACAAGTCAAATAACAGAGCCCGTTGGGTGTCCGCGTTGATCGCGGCAATCATATTGATTTACTTACTCATCGTGTCGTACCTCGTGTCAACAGACCAGGAGATTTAACCTCTCAAGTCACCTATGTCTTTGGGTTAAGTGTAATCCATCAAAACACAGTGGAGCAGGAACTTTGGAAAAGTGAAGTTTCACAGTATTCTCCGGGGGTGCGGGTGCATTCTTTGCATAAGTAGCGAGCACTTTTCGTAGATTTGCCGCGGCCACGTGCACTTTGCTTCCAAACAAATTCAGCGGAACTGCTAGGCTTGCCTCTCACCTGTCAGAACAGCAGTTTGGCTACTTACACTGAGCAGGCAATACTCATCTCTCGTAGTGAGTTGTATTATACCCGGATTCAGGGAGCCAGGTATTTTATTCTTGTTGACAGGTTTTGGGATCCAGATTGCCTTCTAGTGTAATTGGGATACTGATCGAAAATATCTGGGCATTAACAATTTGCAACTGAAATCCAGTGGTAGAGAGCGCCATGTCCGCAAGCTCACCTAATTTTTGCGGGCATTACATATTGACAAGAATCGTTGAACCCAAAACTGTGACCTGTCTAATAATTAACAATACTTAACTATAATGCGTCCTTGCCACGCTCGTGGTTCTTTGGGAGTCTCTCCACTTCTTGTAGAGCGGCCATTCTACTGATAAGCGAGGCGAAAATCAGAGCAATCAGAAAGGCAAAGTTAAATTTGACCCCTTGCCTAAGGTGGACCATCAGGCGAGTCAGACGCAGTGCTTTTACGAGAGCAACCAACCATTCGCGAGTGAGAGGAACGCGTGCTGCATAAAAGTATTCACGCAATTGGGTTACTAAAATATCCAGAAATTTACCTCAGCATTATTATACGGCTATCCGACACGCCCCATAGTGAGACATCAATCTTACTGGTTTCAAATGCAGCATTCGGGAATGTGCGGCGAGACATCGAACAGCTCCCCAGAACACTATTCTCGCTCACGTAATCTAGTCGTAACGGTGGCTGTGATCTATCGGTTATCCCACAGCCCAATCCTGGCATGCAGGAGCACGCCACGATCACAGACTTTTGGTCTGGTGGCCTCCCCA
The DNA here is from genome assembly GCA_038497805.1 of Lipomyces mesembrius. Taxonomy (NCBI): domain Eukaryota; kingdom Fungi; phylum Ascomycota; class Lipomycetes; order Lipomycetales; family Lipomycetaceae; genus Lipomyces; species Lipomyces mesembrius. The sequence goes on from MU972935.1 coordinate 30,043, forward strand.
ATTCGACAGTAATCGATAATTGTCCGAGTATCGGGTATCTGAATACGAATTCGTCATTATTCCCGAGAACTGTCGACCTGGACAGTGATGTTTGAATCCATAAGCCGGCATTGCTCGCCACTACGCTAATCACTATCGGATTAGAAGATTTAGCTGCAGCTTGCAGTCCTTGATGAAGCAGCATCTGCGGCCGCTACATTGGCTTAGCGTGAAACGCCACTTTCGGGCATCGTGCGAGATGCGGACAACCGACACTTGACTTAGATGCGCCGTTGCGCTTAATCGAATAAAATGAAGACACAGACCAAACTAATTCGAACTGCTAGGTTGCAGGGAGTCCGAGTACAGGGTTCATGATATTGGTCCATATTTGTCACATGTTCGGAAGATTGAATTGAATGGCTTTACAGTTCCTTAATCGAATTGTTTTTTAGACTCCATACCTATATTACGCTGTCCGCAGCATGAAGCGCCTCTTGTGAGCCCTCAATAACTATGACCAATTCTCTGACTTTTGCCATTCTCCGGCTTCGAACTGTAAGGATACTTGACAGTCCACCTAGCTGCTCGTCTGTCATTCACGACTCTTGCAACGTCAACAGTTTTCATCGGTGTGATAGTCAATGGCATTTGTTTTCATTCATATGTATTCTATTTTCATCAGCTAATTAAAATCTGGTTTTGTGCGTCCTCCTGAAACGTGCTGTATCATATGCCGTTCCTGCATAATACGGCGTGCGTCCCATCTTGGCTTGCCAGTTCGTGGCGCCGCGCTCTTTTGACCAACAGGAAAGACAAAACCTTCCCGTGCGAAAAAGTTAGTTACAAGAAGAAGTTATGTTATTTTGGCGAGTGTAAGGTTCAATCAATGTTGGCATGTTATCTTCATTTTAGTTTGTGAGTATTGTGTGAGCAGAATGCCCAAAAGAACGTCGGGGATCGGCGAACGTGATTCTAAGGAGACGACACAAGTCAATGGTGTGGGCTGACTTATCCCTTGCCTTACGTCGAATCTCGCTAGCCGTCGTGTCCCGTTTTAAGGTCCATTTTTTCTTCAATAGTGTTCCAAATGAAATTCATGGACTGTCGTGGAATTGAAGCTGAGTATACACATCTGAGTAGAAGTCTTGCAAGTATTTCGCTAAGTACGGTAGGTATAATTTGTGATCCTGGGATACTAGCTTGAGATGTTTGCAGAAACTTTCCGCCCGGTGCCTGAACCCTATGATTTTCCGACGTCGCTTATAGCTGCTTTTAGCGTTGATGACAAGACCGACATATACATGCAGCATTCATATGCTCGTTGACTCAGATACGCCGCTAACTGCTGGGAACTAGTAGATGCGCTGTCTTACCTGGCACAAGACATGTTCTCCCGAAGGCCAACAGAGTCTCACTTTTTCTGAATTAAGGAATCTGCTTGACATTATATAAAAGTCGCACTGCCGCCATTGATTACGAACCGACGTCCCTGCACACTTTGTATATGTCCCATTGAAGCATGTTGATAATGCTTTTTGTCAAAACAATTTTTTTGGCATCTGCCTTATACGCAGGGAGTATACGCGGGACGCCAGTCGCCTCAACAACCTACCCGATTCCAACTTATATCACACCGTACAAGCAGACATCGCCGAAATTTGACGCAGGAAAGCTTCAGAACTCAAATTTTGAAGTTCACGATGTCCTTGACTTTGGGATACTAAAAGATTACAACAATGAATACTCGTTGGATCGCGACGGAGGGGGCTCGTGCTCGCTATCGAACCGGACGTTCTGGTTTTTCTGCGATACTATCGTGGCCGACAGCACAGGAGCGTTTAGAGGATTCACAAGTAACTCGGTCGCCCTTGCAATGAACTACAATCATGCTGGATGGTTGAGAGATATAAGTGCGAGTTCAACGTACGGTGTCTTCGCAGCAATTCCTTATACTGACGAAGAGGAAAGCCTGTCTAAGGATATCTTCAACCGGTACGCGATTTGGACTTACACGAACTGTGTAGCTCTAAGCGATACTACTGCGGTACATTTCTGGGAAGTCGTCCAGTTCTCTGCGGGTGTGGATACTATTAGCCGGGGTACGACTATGGCGGTGTATAACCTAGATCCGGACAAACATGAGCTTACGGTTACCCGAGAGGAGCAGTATTGTTACACTGGCGAGCGGTATGCGTACGGCTCTTTCGCTAATGTTGTTGTCGATGGCATTGCGTATTTGTATGCTCTCGATGCTACATACTCCAGTCGTCAAGACGTGCACCTCGCGTGCGCTCCGGTATCCCAGCTCACGGACACATCCACATGGAGGTATTATGATGCGGCATCTGGGAAATGGTCGTCGACTCAGCCGTCACCTTCTGAGCGGAACGCGTCAGCTGCTGTGATCTCCAACTCAATGCCGTTTTCATCTGGGAACATCTACTATTCGGAGTATCACAACCAGTACTTGCTCGTCTTTTTCAATAACTGGATCGATAATATGTTCCGAGTTCTGTCAGCTCCGACGCCAGTGGGACCATGGACTACAGATAACAAGGTCATATTCGAGGCTCCGGAAGGCAAATCGTACAACTACGGTGCTCAGTCAACGCCTGTATATTATCAAACTGACGGCCAGCAAGGGGGCAAGGATTTGATGCTGGCATATACGTATCAGGATCTTCTTTCGAAGTATCCCAAAGCAATGAAGTTGAAATTTTCATGAAAGTTGAACCCATAAGATTTCCTTGGTTAATTTCGTTAGCATGGCGTATATTTTGGCGGACATGTAACCGGTTCTCTTTGTGGAGTAAAAGTCGTCTGATTTTGGTGCCAATAATGGTTGCTTTCTAGATATAGACGTAGATTGTTCTCTTGGAATGTATGTATGATAGCCACTGATGATGATTTGACATGCCGCCGCGTTGGATCGGCATGAATAACATCCAAGTTCCCTTATTCATATTCGAATCCTTGACCAGACAAAATAATCTGTATCCGTGTCCGTCTTAATATGCAGAACTGGAGAAGTGTCCTCTTACAAGAAGGACGACTGGTCAGCCAATCGCTTAGTGAGGCAGTCAGCGGCTTTCCTTACCCTGGACAGCACATATGGAGGGAGATACACGGCCCAGGATTGAATTGCTTCGTGTGCGTTATAAACTCGCTGATTTTGGGCAGGGCACAGCTACCTAGGAGCTTTTCCAAATCCGCAAAGCCTGATCGACGCATTCAAGGGATTGGACAACCGCCATTTAGTCTCTGAGCCTATATGTCCTTGGTTAAATAAAGCCTCTATAAAGGGAATTTAAGAAGAAATAATTGATGAACAAAGCACAAAAATCATGCAATACGGTAGAAAATGTCAGTCACGACGACAAATATGTTATTCACTCAATAGTTGTTTGCGCTTCGACATTCTACATAAGACGCTCTCGTCGGTCAAAATCGAAACCTCCGGCAGATAAAAGGATGCCCAGTCAGCGTCAGAATGGTTCTCCCAGAATTTTATCTCGCCCTCGTGGACTTTTGTCTCGCTACATCATGGACGACCATTTCCGAAGAGGACTGCCACCATTAGCTAAGTCACTAGGAGACGGCCCAAACTCCCAGTGGACTCACATTTCTTGATTTCTCACGCTGGCTCTGCATGAGGTTTGACCCGTCTAACCAGAAATCCCAACGCAGATGGTTCAGAGTCAGCTTGTAGTCATTCTTGAAATGAGCCAGTATTCTTTTTGTTGCTCTACCCGCGAGAAAGAGACCACTACACCTCTTACTGGGAACAAGTTCTACAAAATATGCAAAATGAATATGCTATATGGCGACGATCTCGCCGAAATCCTTTCAACTCCGGCATGACGACCAGGCACATGCACATTATGGCGACGCGAGGTATATGACCACTAAGTTGTTGAGGATATGTGAGGGTCGAGGGTGTCAAGGTGAGAGTCGAGACACTATATGTTACACTAGCTGGATAGCTTAGAACAACATATTTAGAATTTTAACTATACTCGGCGGGGAAGTGTTCTTATGTGCATTCCAGCGCTCCCGTCTGAGCCTCTACAATAAACAATCCAATAAGGAAAAACGCATTAAAAATAACTAAAAGCAGAGCACCCGAGCATCCGAGTGGAAGGAACGTAGCCTGAGAGTCCGAGACCCGAGTAAATGTTCCGGCGGAGGGCTTCGACGGTTCGGCACCCGCGGTCGCGGGCACGAGCCCTTGTCAATAGCCATGGTCGGTACGATACCCTTCTTTGGTACTTTCCTTACATCAAGCAAACACATGCGCAGGCAACTTCATAGCACCGAATACAAGAGCGGGGGATGCTCTGTTTGATGCACAGGGCTTATTGGGCGTTGTCTGTCGACAGGGCAATCCTCTCTTCCGTCACAACTTTTTTACCAAGGGGGAGCCTATTGGATGTTCTAGAGATTGTCAAGCAAGTGGTCCACAAATATCCCACCGCACACTGAAAATCCTAGCTTTCGAAGATTAAGTGAAGGTAATCACACATGCTAGGTCACTGAGCGTGGGTTGTTTGGAAGTGCCATCAAGTCTGGCGGTTCAACAAGAAAATGTCGGTAGCACCTTATATTACATACGGTAAAGAATTCTGCAGCATCCAGAGAGTCTGTTTTGGACGTCGGACAGCTATTCAAAGGAGACCCAACAAGCCACTGGCAGCCCTCGACGAATAATCGTGCTGAACCAGTGTGCCCTGAGTGCGGCGGCGAAGGAGGCCATATATCTGAGATGGTTGTTAAGGGGACTTCATTATCCTCGACTGGAGTGAGGGTTAATGCATTTCTATGGCGAACAACCCGACATTTCATGCTAGATCGAAGCATATTGATATTCGGTATCACTTTGTTCGGGAGCACATAGAGTCGAAGGAATTATCATTGGTGTATAAACCAACTGATTGCTAAAGGCTTACTTTAAATCAAATTTGAACGGCTCCGGAGTGATCTGCATATGAGTCAGTGAGCTGATTCACTGGAAGTGCAGCCTGAAGGGGAGTGTTGGAGATCGGTCAGTCTTCACTTCCAGGTTGTTGGAGTGGGGCGAGTGTTCGCTTTTCCGGTTGCTGGAGATCAGTCGGTCTCCACTTCCAAATTTTTGGAGATCGGCCAATCTCCACTTTCTGTCCCGACCTGGTCATTCCGGTTGCTGGAGATCGGCCAATCTCCACTTCCTGTCCCGATCTGGTAATCGGCTGAGCGGTGACCCCGCTCTACGAGGATCATGAGCTCTGATCCTGTGTTTAGTTGGTTTTAGGTAGCCGAATATTGTATCGTATATTCGGCGGCAGTGGTGGGCGAGGGGGGGAGCTAGAGGAGGTTGTCTTCTGGTTTTTTTCTCTTCGTTTGAGGTGTCCGTTCATGTGTATATAGACCTGAATTGTCCTTGAGATTAGTCATGATCATTCTTGAGACCTGACTCTCAGTCCCCCCTTTTTATAGTCCATTCAGTCATATCCACATTTTTCACAGCTGTATGGCGAAATCTGCATGATGTTTCGCGTTATTAATCTAACATGCCCTCATTTGTCTCTCTTCACTTCCGTTAATCCCACGTCCTTTCTCCCTCTCTTCTTCCCTTGGCACGAGATTTTACCACATTGCAGATGATATTCCTCAAATCAGACTCGCAGAACTATTGTGTCCCTTACCACAGGCAGTGGTAAGATTCAGAGATCGCACCATCTTTCATGTGACTAATAGATGTGTAATATTCGTTATTGCATAGGTTACACCATAGCAAAAGTCTGTGACCCTGTTCATATAAGGTGAATATGTAACTTTAGGGTAACAGGCAGCTCCCAAAATCGTTGCAATTTATCCATCGCTATCAGGTTATGAACAGGATCAGCATAGTGCCAGGGATATTGAACAGGAATGTGTCCAGGCCCAGCCAAGGCCGTATCGCCATTGATATTGGAGGGGACAACGCCGATGGTTATCAGACAGCATTTAGCTATAAAGAAGGTCCTCCCGGAAATAACTAAGGATATTACGAAGTGAACACTTTTAATAATAGGTAGGTTGCTTTACAGTTCATGCTCCTCCAAGTTAATAAAATGATCAATATGCCCGACGAGACGTTCAAGAAGAGGGTAAACGCATTCCCGACCTAGAAGATACTCGTCGAGATTCTTCTGGTTCGAATCAGATGTGATTCCAAAGGACAAGGAGATTACAGCTGGCAGGAAATGCCTGCGACAGCTTTTAGTGCCCCTACATCGTCGCTTCTAGCCGTGGTAAATAGGTGCTCCTGGTGTCCAATCTGCCTGTCGGTTACAAAACCATGTGTCAGCTTCCGAGGAATGAGAATCTCTGCCAGGTCCATTGTCCTGGTCAATAGCTGCATAAAGGCTGAAGCCTTGCTGCTCGAGGCATTCCAAAAGGGTCAACAAAATCAATCGTGTTTGGACAGTTTCGGTACCACTTGCGCGGCATGGGTAGCCTCGGAATTTAATCTCAAAAACGGATCCCTTAATTTGATAATTTTGAACCTTTCCACCGTACGACTGGACCAGTAGGCGACCTAGTTCCTGAGGCGCGTCAATCAGATGTAGTAGATCGTCTTTGTCAAAGGAAATGCTCATCCAGATGCACGATGGCGGTGGGGGCCGTTGATACCGAAATAGTAAAGTATCTTGCTTCCGTCAGTCATTAATGGTTCTTTGATAGCAGTAATAAGAATTAATGTACCGTAACATGCATACCTTTGTCATACTCCTTCTTACTTATGTCAACAGATGCTTTCAGTACCCAGCCCATGTCGAAAAGACCATGAAGGATTTCACAAATCAACCGGCGTGCTTCCGTTTTCTCATCACTCCAGGAGGACGCGCTCCAAGGATTTCCGTAGAGCTTGACCTCCTTTGCCGCATCATACACACGAGTATCCTGGATACCTCGTGGCCAGGAAAGTCGAATGATTTCCAGTATCTGGGTGACATCTTTGTCAGGAAATCTCAACAGGCGTATCCGGTCTCTCATATGCATTGACATGCAGGCAAATGTTGTACGAAATGCGGTGGCTGAAGCAGGTTGTTCTGACCCTCTTGCAGTGTAATTTGGCAATGATTGGTCATTCCTATGGGAATCTCTCTCCTCGCCGAAACCAAGTGCACGCTTCTCATTCATGTTGTTCCAGTGCAAATGCAAGACTAAAAGAGAGAATGACTTGAATCTGCCTCACTTGCTTTCAGAGGACGGAAGTAAGGCAGTCCTTCCTGAGACTCTATATATGGCGGATTTTGTGTGGTTAGATCAGGATTGTCATCGTCGGTATACAAAGTTTGAGCAACCAAATAAAGCGCCTGAAACGCAGTCGGATGGTGGACAACAATAAGGTTTTGGTGTACGTCTAGGAAAGCAGTGTCAGCGTACGCAGTTATTGATGCAGAATACGTCTCGCGACGAACAAACGCGCAGTCATAATATTATTCAAGGAAAGTTTAACGTTCTTATGAATGACGTATAAGCGAGTGCCCTGTTAGCGGGCGATGCAACTCTAGCTTGTTCCCAATACAGGCGAAGATTAATGGCCGCCGCATCGTTGAACATTGCTAAGAAAAATAGTACTTCCTATGAATTGAGCAACTTAATGGAGCGTAGTATGACCTAAACTGTTGCGGACACTCGGCTTAATATTATCAATTTTGCCTTCAAAAGTCGCTGAACTAGACACGGAGAATAACGGTGCAACGGGACTTTTGATCATCTTATGTACTGCTTCGTCCCGGCAGTTGAAAATAGCCGTCACCGAGCCAGTACCCCTCGAAAAGGGTGTAAGTGAAGCATAGAATTCGCCCGATATGGAAGTCGAGCCGGCGGCACTTGGTGATATCAGAAATACAAAATAGCGGTATTTTTATTAAACCAGGCTTGTTATATACACGGTGGGAATAGCTTTGCTGAACATCACAGTATTGGGTCCGATCCGTATGAGCTCGCCATATCTCTCATGCATCTCCTCATGAATGAGATGGGCACGTTTTGTTATCACCCACCAATTTCGCTGAAAGTTGGTATAATGATGTGGAGAATACAGCGGATACGGCAATGCTTAGAATCGAATTCAACCTAATCAAATGGCTTTCAAACCATGAGCTATCTCATTAAACTCACATCTTATTCTGCCTTCAATATCTGAGATAAAGACTATAGGCAAGTGTCGTTTGAAGTGGCATTATCGCCTGTGTAATAACCTACGTTCGAGATCTCGAATTGCTGTAATACAGCAGCGATAGTTGAAGCCTGTGTCTCACCGCTGTGGTCATGGCGACATTCTGGCAGTGCTAGCAGTGCTTTCCGAAGCCGATAGTCCTTGTCGACCCATTGAGTACATACTGATAGTACGCCATAGCGATGGGGTGACGTCCAGAGGTCATTTGAGAGGTGAATCTTTAACGATGCTGGTCATTTGTAAAAGATGACTGCTTGTAACCATTGACTCGTTAAGCTACGATTTATGAAGAGCAATATTGAGAGAAGGCGAAAGAGTGGATCCCCGTTGGGACACACCGTGAGGATGCATTAGTAGCATTGTAGACTTCCTCGCGCTGTTGATGATTTTTCATGCATCAGTGTACTGCATGCCGATTAATCCGTTTATTCATGCCGATCCCTACTGACAGCAAAAGGCTGACATGTAAAAGGTTCGTCAAGTTGGATGATGTGATATTCATATGGTGCCCAAAGGTAAGTTGCTGAGTAGCAATGGCCAGTGCCGACAAAAAAGTCGTGAAGATGTATGCAACAGTGCGGCTCAGGTGTTAAGTCTGACGCGTCACAGCGTGCACGCTGGCATTGGACTGACACTTGAGATGGTACAGAGTAGAGCGCTCGGACCAACGCATCAAGGGCATGCGAGACTGACAGCTGATCCCCGTGACGTCATCCTGTCTCGTCTTTACCGTCCATGGTTTCCTCCCGATTCCTATCACACACCACGAGACATCACTGTCCGTAATTAATGCATCTGAATATGCGGGGTATAGACATCCAAGGACTATATGAGTGACGAGAGAGACTTCAAATAATCGCTCCATCCAATCTCGGAAGGCTACCTAATATCAGCACCTATAGGAAATCGTATGCAGCAATTTTCTGCACATGGCCATGCCACTGAAAATCGTTGTGTTTTACGGTTCCGTCCGCTCTGCCCGCGAAGGAATCAAGGCGGCACGCTTCGTGACAAACCGGTGCCGGACTCGCGGGCACGATGTCAGCTTTATTGATCCTGTGGAGTATTCGTTGCCGCTTATCGACAAGATGTACAAGGAATACCGGCCGGGCGAGGTACCCGATGTATTGCAACGCCTGGCGAATCTGATCGTCGCGGCGGACGCCTATATAGTGGTGAGTGGCGAATATAATCATACCGTTCCTCCAGCATTGTCCAACACGCTGGATTACTTCCTCGAGGAGTATTTCTGGAAACCATCTGCGATTGTGTGTTACTCGGCCGGTTCTTTCGGCGGAGTGCGTGCTGCAATGACACTGCGCGTAACCCTCTCTGAGATGGGCATGCCCTCCATTCCTTCTTTGTTGCCAATCCCGAAAGTACAGTCCACGTTCAAGGATGATGGCACACCGATTGACGGCGCATGGTCAAAGAGGACCGACAAGTTCTTTGGCGAACTAGAATGGTACGCCAATGCGCTCAAAGCTGCGAGGGAGAAGCCGTGCAAGAGAAGCGAGTGCGACACGATGCTGGTGAAGCCGGCTGTCGGCAACTGACTTGAGAGTTGGAGTCACAATAAACAGGCCATGACCAAGCTGAACGGGTTTGTAAAACATTCTATATTTATTTCGGGTCACTATTATTTTATTTAAGTGATATCTGGAAAACAAACAATTCGCAGTCGTTACGGATTCAGAACTCTGTAATTGAATCCGCAAGCACACTGCACCTAATAAATAAATTGATCCCATTGATGTCTGTTGGGTCAAGATGACCTCCAGACAATTGGACTTGAATTGTTGTAACGTAATGTATGGAGAAACGCGTCATATGCCACTATTACTTTGAGAACTCTATCGCAGACCGCGCCGTACCACTGTTATTTTTAAGGCCCATACCAATTCAGCTTGGATTCCGCAGAATGCACCTCCTGAATGGCGATTCTCAACGAATGTTGGTGGCTGGCTACTGAAAAGTATTTGATCCAGAGTCAGCAAGAAGTCTAAAAATCGACCCCGGTTACTGAGGGCATTCTAGCCATATCACGGGCGATATGATTGTGCTATGTATGGAGAGTGGTATTGACTTTTTCCTGAAGAGTGGCATTGACTTTCTTATTTACCTCCTCATTGTTTGCATTTGCTTCAGCCACTTGATGTTAGAGTGTATGAGCATTAACGAGATATCATGCCCAAGAGGTGGACCGGTGTACTTATACAGTGAATAAAACGTGCCGATTTGTGCGTTCCATTTAGTCCTCGGCGAGTGTTACATAGGCTTTCCACTTCCAGCTCATGAGTCGCCATTTACTCCTCAAATCTCAACTAATATTGTGGACCTAGACCTCTCCATGTCTAAAGCTCTCCTCCAGATGGAACAGAACTAAAGCACGCAATGTTTAATACAGATCTGGCAAGCAATTAATCCCCTGCTTCACCGACTCGGCGATATGCGAGGCGATGAAAGTCAGAATGCAGAACTGACGATTTACGAAAGATGTGTGGGTGTTTGCTTTTGAATGCAGCAGAGACGACTGGAGTGGAAGATGCTCTGCTTATAAGGTGAGTATTGCATAGATAGAACCTTTTCGAACCTGTCTGACGATTTTGTAATTTAGGTAGTTGTTTCCATTGGTAGCGTTTGTGTTGAATCTGACGTTTATCGAATGAGAGCTACACCATGGCATCGAGCAGGTTGCTCAACCAGCGGCTGTCTGTAGTTAGCTCAGCAGTTTGAACTCTGAATCACAACTTTCATCACAAGTGTTCTGTCTCTTTTTTTGCTTATACGTGAGCCAATCATTATATTCGCCAACAGTTTCCTTGTCAACGCGCAGGAAATTAACCTACAACAAACACTCCCTGTCCCCTTTGCTCTACTTCGTAAATACACTTCGCCGGAGCCACGTCTTGAAATCTTGTAGCGGAGGATACATCTTTCGCAACTCCTCGATATCCGCATTGTAACCTTCTTTGGCAAAGAACTTGAACATAGTTCTCAGCTCCTTCACCATGTTCAAAATGACCCATGAGACAATCCAACTCGTTGTGGGAATTCCCGCAGAGCTGCCAGTCACCGATTTAAATATCTCATTGGCCTCGGTGAATGTAAGCTCATCACCGGCGAGCGAAAGTGCACGATTGTGCCAGCTGTCAGGATATGCCAAAGCCTGCGAAGCGAAATGCCCGATATCTTCAGTCGCGACAAGCTGGAAACGTTTCTTCGGCGGGATGTGGGACTTCCAAAATGTGGCAAACATCTTTCCGGCGAAATCAGGTGTTAAATTCTCGAAGAATGCAACAGGTCGAAGGATACTCCAAGTCATGCCACTAGCTGCTGAGGCTTCTTTGAGGTGCTGCTCTATGCGGTGCTTGGATGCGAAATGAGGTACGTCGGTTGGATTCTCATCCGAACGCTCGCCAGATCGGTCCACGCTTGTGTAGACAAAATGAGAGACTCCGTACTTTACTGCCGCGTCAATGAGTGCTTTTCCCTGTCTTTCTTCAGTCTTCCAATTCGCACCACCGCCCATTACTTGCTGAACACTGAAGACACCCCAGACAGCACCATGACCGCCGGCAGATGCAAATATACCATTTGGATCGTCCAGATCACCTCTGATTACAGACACCACGGAGGGTGATTTCGCGGCAAGCTCTTTAGCCGTTTCCGAGTCAGGATTGCGCGTCAGGGCGAGCAATTTCTCGAATGGTAAGTCGGGGAGAGCGAGCAGAGCGGAGAGAGTGGCGCCGCCTTGTTTGCCAGTCGCGCCGGTGATAAGTGCTGTCTTGGTAGCCATGATCGCTTCTGCAAGGCCACTTGTAATAATTATGAGTGGTGCTAGTTATAATTAACTGGACTCAGTCGCCAATCCACCAATATACGTTCATAAAGTGACAATTTATTTGATATTCGAGGAGTGCTGTAATACTGAGAACTAAGTTCCGGTGAATCGGCGTTTCCAGGAGACCTCAGCATCTATATAGCTGGTCGGGGTCGCTGAATATCATGAGAGATGCTTCGGTGTCGTTTTACGTCATAAGGGAATCACAAGGTTCTGCAACGGTAATTTTGGGTTGCATGGATCTGGCAGCCGCTTGCGGTGATCAAGGCTCGGTCCGAAAATTCGGCAACCGGTTAAGTTTACCGCCGATGTATGTCGCGCCAGATACATACGAACGTGGACGGGGGCGCTTTTGATCTCCTCGGTTAAACCTCGCGTGAAAAAGATCGACAACCGCCACGACAACAAGGTCCGATGAATCTCTGGCAATTAAGTCGGTTACGTTTTGATACAACTAATTTTTACTACAAACTTACGGGTACTGCGGCCCCAATCCGCCGGCAATGCAAACGTTCAACGAACGTGGCACATGGTTATAATAAGTCAGTCTGGGCAACAATGGAAGGATCGCTAAACCTCATAAAGACAGTTAGCTGCTACCGACGTTGATACATGTTAGAATAACTCGTTATATTGTACACATAGCATTTAATCGACCATCTACGTTCACACCGTAACTTGAGATTATTTTAATGCGAGAACCAGGAAGGAGAGGCAACGTTACACTATCAACCGGCCTGTCCATCCCACAAATAAGCACACGGAGTAAATTCGAGTGGTGGCGATAAATGAAGGACCAAATCGTCGCCTGTAGCATTTATTTGCTGGCATACAATTACCAAACCGGCTCAGATCTCTACCGACTAAGCTACTCTTCCATAGTGAAAAGCCAGAATGCCTGATGCAAGCAATCGCGCATAACGCTCTTATTTACGCACACCCTCAAATAGCCCTAACCTTTCTCTTTAATAATTTATTGCGGTTCTCTGGGTTACGGTTCTGTACATTATAAAAACCTATAACAGCCGAATCAGGTCCATGTTCTCCTCTAGAATCAGGCCAACGGCAAGGCAAGGCAAGTTAAGATTTGTTTGTTTTGATCCCTCGTTTCTCGTACGCGACCATGCCCCATGTCAGTTTAAAAGGCATTGATCACATATACTGATGGAGTAGTGACTTCAAAGTCGACTGAAGTGTTACTCCGTCTACATTTCCTTCGTCCAAAGTAGTCCGCGAAGTAGGACGCTGGAATGAAGGTTGGCATCCCACCAAGGGAAATCCCAGCAATAATAAGACCAAGGATATTGGCGGTCACATTGTCCAGATTTTTGGTAACTAACACAACGCTTCGGGTTAGCTTCAAATCAACTTGGAGATGGAGGGACGATTGAGGCAAAGCCAGTAAACCGTTCATTAGACTTCCGTCAAGCCCGTTAGCAGCAGCTGATGAAAACACTAACCCGATTCCAAGATTGAGACGACGGAGTCCTTTGTCTTTGACCCATCTTTCGTTAGTGTTGTTCCGGAGTGTCTTGTATTCATCACTACCGGAGTTGGTAACGACACCGCCAGCAACCATAGAGTACAGACAACGAATAGATGAGCAAAAGGATAGAAAATTGTTCTGCCTTGGTCTGGGCGAAGAAGAAGCGAGCAATACGAGAGCGACGAACTTTCAGGAGGTAACAATTCAGGACAGAGAAAGACGACAGAGGAACACATTCATATATTAGTCGCCATAGCGGCCGGAAAGAGCGGCGAGAAGCGACCTGCTGTATGCAGGCTACGGATGAATTTCCGGGTCCGGTTCCTCCCGCTTTACGAAACTCAACGCGTCGTCCCGTTAGAACCCAGATTTGGGAAAGCGTTGTTGAAGAGTAATGGCGGGGGCCGGGGAGATTTTCGGCCAGAAATATTGGAGTGATGCTTCCTACACAGGCTAAACACCAAAACTGACGGAGCCCCGCAGCAAATTGCACGCTTGTCCATTTTAGCAGCGACTAGCTCGCTAGCCCCGCGGTGCACTGACCCGGCGAGCTAACGTTTGGTGGGGATGGTTGAGTGGGGGTACCTGTGATGCTTTTCAGCCGGTCATATTTCGGGTATATTTTCGGCCACTTGTCAGTTTTTTTGGCTGCTGGGCGAATTTACATCACTTAACTTGCAAGTCGCTCGGTCGTTGGTCGCGGAGGTTATGGTGTGACTCGCCTGACCTCCCCACCGCTTTGAATTACGCCTAGAGAACTAGGTGGGGTTACCGAACGTTGAGTCATTTTCATAAATATTGTTTGAAGACTCAATCATTAATATCATAGTGGCCATGCGATGCAACATGAGCTACCAGTCATACTCGAGGACACTATTAAGCCTCCAACAGTCAATATGAACGAATTTGACGCAGATTTCCTCCCCGGATTCATTAATTTCGTCAAAATATTCCGGAGCCCCGGACAGGATGATGTTCGACAAATGGAAACGGCCTGAGTCAGTCATCTACTCGCGTGCATTTCTCAGACAACAACAGCGTCGCCTCGACGAAATCATGAAAATCAGCTCGCTCACACTCACGAACGATATTCAAAAAGTGGATATACTGGTGACCCAGCGGTGGATGCAGGCGCTTACTTGGCACTTGTTAGTGATTTATGGACCACTGGATGAGGACAGTAGCACAAACAACATGTCGCTCACTTTTCCGGCTGATATTGTGCGGAGTCTGTTGGCCAGTACGGCAAATATTGCGCCGGAGTGCTTTGAAGCGCATGGCCCCGGGATAGTGAGTATCAATAAGTAGGGCTGTATTGGAATTGGACGAAATTAACTAGCAAATAGAAAACAAAACTCTTGGACATATCCGGTGCTCTTGCCGACATTATATTATTGCTTCCAAACCAACAACATGGACATTTGGTTACATACTGGCAAAGTCTTCTCCATCAATTTTTGACCTTCATTTATTCGCTCAATTCCGCAGACCCCGTGACCATAGATAAAATCACGGGGAAGCTCTCGACTGCTTTGAATGCCCTGAGTATCGTCCCGCGGGTTATTGACGAGGATAAACCGGAAGCTTATGTGAGCGAGAGGTCAAGCGTATTGTAAAATTATGAGACGCCCTGGTCCAATCTGGAGGATTAGTGCTGCTAATACCGATGTAACCGTAACAAAACGCGATGATGGACAAAGAAGGTCGCTATAATTCAATTTGGGTGAGCGTACTTGTTTGTTAAAATTGAAGTCAGGTTAAGTCTCGAGATGTAATAACTGCAGGAGTGCCCTCACACCAACAGTAGAGGACCTCCAAGAATTCTCCAAGGTCTACTAAAGGCATTCGGAAGAGAATAGTTTACTTTGAGTTATGTGCCCAGAGATCACGTTGAAACCATGCATCGGTCGTAACTTCATGGGGAACACTGTCATTCCGTGGCTCTGCTACTGCATCTTTCCTCTCGACAACACCGAAACGTGATGACGATTTAGACAAGCATTGCTATGCTGTGATTCTTACCGCCGGACTGTAACAAGCTACGACAGTCGAGTTATTCAGTGCCATTGCCGCGAAGAATATACCTAGAAAGAAGGAGCACGGGGCAATACGTCCCAGAGCAAAATGTGAGTTTACATTGACTGACATATAACTCCGTTCGGGAACTATAGAGGCTCAGATGCGACCCAAAAGTCTATAATAGCCAATTCCTCCATTTCTATATAGTAAAAACTCAATGACATCTACTGAACCAGCAATCAAATGCCTCAAAAGGTCGCAACACAATCTCTGGATCTATGTCACTTCTATCGTAATTTGTCAACAAAATCTTTCCTGGCTTGGCATACTCTTTTGGCACAGTCCAAGTAACCTCAGAATCCTTAAATGAGGTGACGATCAACGCTTCTGTAGAACCATGCACGCGCTTGTATGCAAACACGCTCTCATTTAAAGCATCCACGAGAGCGAATTTGCCGTACACCAGGACATCTTTAAACTCGCGACGCAGACGGAACACGGATTGCCAGTACGCATAAACGCTAGAAGGATCGTTCACCTGAGATTCAGCATTCCACACCTTGTAGTCCTCATTGACGTCCATCCACGGTGTGACTGTACTGAACCCAGCATTATCAGTCGCATCCCACTGCATCGGAGCTCTCGCATTATCTCGCGCTTTTTTCTGCATTTCAGCAAGAATACTGTCAAGAATTTCGTTCGATGCTCCAGCCACAGCGTTTTCCTCGTAGTTAATAAGAGACTCGAGATCCCGATATTTGTCGATTCCCCATGATTTCGGCACATTCGCAAGTCCAAGCTCTTGACCCTGGTAAACAAAGATCGTGCCAGACTGGAACCCAGAAAGTAGCCAACATTTTCGCGGCAATCTTGCGGACCTTTGGCCCATCGGATGCGAATCGGGAGACAGAACGGGCCTGGTCGTGACTCTCAAGGTAAAGCGCGTTCCAACCATCATTCGTCTGCATGAATGTCTGCCACTTGTCAACAATTGCCTTGAGCTCTGTGAGCGCCCATGTACGAGGAGTAAATTTGCCGGCGGGACCGTGGTCAAGGTCAACAATCTCGAATTGGAAGATCATGCTGAGTTCATTGCAGTCGAAGCCTACTGCGTCGATGATATCAGTGGGTTGTACACGCACGGCATCTCGCCAACGCTGAAGGCGTCATATTGTTTGGGGATTTTTCCGAGCCCTTGAAGATATTCGTGAAGGTGGGGACCAGTCGCATAGTGTACGGCGCCGTGCTGATATGCGGAGGCCGGATTGGTGATAGGCGCATCCGGCAAGGCAGGGTCCTTGCTAATGAAGTTTATAACGTCCATGCGAAAGCCGTCGACCCCGCGGTCGAGCCAAAAGCGCATGATGTCGTGCACCGCCTCACGTACTCCCAATTCAGATCCGGTTGTTCCTTAGCAAACAAATGAAGATAGTATTCGTCGCTGCTGGCATCATACTCCCATGCGCTACCTTGAATCCACTGTTAGCGACGAAATGCGTAGGTTTAGTGATACTTGCCTCCAAAATATGACAACCAATTTTTC
The DNA here is from genome assembly GCA_038497805.1 of Lipomyces mesembrius. Lineage (NCBI taxonomy): Eukaryota > Fungi > Ascomycota > Lipomycetes > Lipomycetales > Lipomycetaceae > Lipomyces > Lipomyces mesembrius. The sequence continues at coordinate 47,123 of MU972935.1, forward strand.
GGCGGCTGACACGTTCCATCAGCGGCATACTTTGGCTTCTTCCAGATATACCACTCGCGGTATTCGCGGTCCTTCGAGGAAATAGCCGCCTGGAACCACGAATGTTGATCAGATGTATGGTTGACGACGAGGTCCATGACAAACTTCAGGCCGAGTTTGTGCAGGCCACTGATAAGCTCGTATCGCCAAGTGTGCCATATTTCTCATAGATATCTTTGTAGTCCGAAATATCGTAGCCCATGTCGACCTGGGGTGACTTGTAGCACGGACACAGCCAGACAATGTCAACACCAAGACCGGCGATGTAGTCGAGCTCGGAGATGGTGCCGGCGGGTATGTCACCGACTCCGTCGCCATTGGAGTCCTTGAAAGATGCTGGGTAAATTTGGTAGACGTTGGACTCTGTCCACCAGGCGTGATGAACGGGCAACTCTGTGATGGTCATTGTGTACTTACTACTGTGGATTGCAATGTTAGACTTGGTCAAGGTGTTGCGAAAGAAGTCCAGTTTTATATATCGAGGGACTAGGGGGTCGCTCGTCGGCGGGGCGGTGGACCCCGCTATCTATTTAGAGGACCGCATCGTTGGCGCGGGGCTTCGCGGCGATTTTTTACCCGGCAGACGAAGCCGCACGGACAAACATCGGCCCTGCGTCGCGTTGACCGACTTCAAAGTCATCTCGCAGCCAGCTTCTCATGCAAACACATGGCCTTATTCCAGCTTTTCCGCAAACCAAATTTATGCTAGTAGTTTTGGGGAAATAACCCTTGCCCTGTATCCCCCCACGTTAGTTCCCGTAAATTTGGTCCCGTAATTTACACCACCTGGCTGATTTTACGTAAAACTTGAACGTCATTTTTAGGCCACTTTTAAAGTTAACTTGAACGCTAACGGATAGTCTGAACTAGCAGAACCTTCTTTTTGAGACGATGGGCCGGTCGCTTAACCAGTGCTCTTGTCGTTTTTCTCTCACTGTCGCTCTTCCTTCTTCTAACGCTGCAGACAGAACAGTTCCAAATTTACGTGACCAAATTAGGGTAAGGGGTTCTCACGTAAATTTGCTTCACATAAAAATGGTTGCAGAGCCTCTCTAATATATTTTACTGCTAACGTCTTTATCTTTGAAAATCTACTGCTCTCTTTCGAACTGCGAGTTGCGATGTCCTAACCCGTATCGATTTGTTTTCTATCTGGCCACTGGTAGTGCCCGTGACTTTAGAGTTCGTGGTGTACAAAATTAGCTAGGGGCAAGATCAAGTGTACTTGGGTACCAAAACGATTTGTCAGTTGCTCTGCACCAAAATGCTTTTGGGGGCACGAGGCGCAATTTCGGGTGCATTATCCACTTACTCGATAGAGGGTGGGGTTACTACGACGGAATTAATTCACAGCAGCGGAGAATGAAGCCGAGACTTAACAAGTGCGGCTTAAACCCACACCCCAAATTACAACCCCGAAGTAGACCAGACCCAAGCAGCCGTATCTCGTCTGCGCGGACTACATGACCACTAAGGACCGTTTTTGATAGAATTATATAAAGTTATGTTTGGGCTTCAGCTCCATCATGACTCTATTCTTTCATCATCCCTATAAATATTGATTTATCTACCGAATAATGCCCGTGGAATATCGCAAGTACGAGTGAATTCTTTTTGTGCCTGCTTAGATAAGTTAGGACTAACCAGTTCGTGAGTAGACTTGGAAGCAGCGGATTAAGAGTCTCCGTCCCTATCCTGGGATGCATGTCTTTTGGCTGTAAGTAGGCAGTTTTCGTTTCGGATAGATGATATTCTGACATGTTTCGTCATTGAAGCGCCAGAATGGGTGCCATGGGTTCTCGAGGAGGATAAATCTCTTCCAATCTTGAAGAAGGCTTACGATCTGGGTATTACCACAGTAAGTTATGATATTATGAACCAGATATATCTTTAATGCTATTATATATACTGACGAAAGTCAGAATTAGTGGGACACAGCCAACATTTACTCCAATGGCCAGTCTGAACGAACTATCGCAGCCGCCATCAAGGAGTACAGTATCCCTCGTGACGAGCTTATCATCATGACCAAATGTTTTTATCCGGTCGACAAAACTAGCAACAAGCCAGTGAGAGGTAACATCGCCAACAATCGGCACTATGTGAACCAGCATGACCTATCGCGCACTGCGATATTCAACCAGGTCGACGACTCGCTGGAGAGGTTAAGGATGGACTATATCGACATGCTGCAGATTCATAGGTAAGACAAAGATGTAGACCCAGAGGAAGTCATGGGAGCTCTAAATGATTTGGTAAAGTCCGGGAAAGTGAGGTACATCGGAGCAAGCAGCATGTGGTGCTACGAATTTGCCTTGCTGCAGCACGTTGCTGAAAAGAACGGGTGGACGAAGTTTGTCTCGATGCAGGGCCAGTATAACTTGCTGTACCGCGAGGAGGAGAGAGAGGTGATTCCATATTGCATTCTAACCGGCGTGGGACTGATTCCATGAAGTCCCCTCGCTGCTGGCGATTTTGCTCGTTCAGTAACCGCAACGTCACTTCGGAAAGAGGGCATGGCACGAAACGAGGAGGCCGCCGCTGACGGTGCCACCATCGAGATAATCAACCGTGTTGAAATAGTGTCCATGGAAAAGGGATGGCTGATGACTGACGTGGCTCTGGCGTGGATCTTGGGCAAGGTCACCAGTCCAATCGTGGGTGTGAACAGCGCCGAAAGATTGGAGCAGATTGTAGATGCGAATGGGAAATCGCTGACGCTCGCGGAGATTAAATTTTTGGAGGAACCGTATATTCCGCGTCCCATCACGGATCATTATTAGCGGGTTTGTGGTGGATAACGGACATTCTCAGTCTGGCAATACTGTATCTTTCGGGTTGGTTCTGGCGCTACAATCACCTCTAATAGTGCACTAACGTCGTCGACCTGACCGGTAAATATATCTCTTCCAACCACCAGAATGCGCTAGTATGGCTACTAGACATAGATTCAGAGTCCGTAACTGCACCTCCTTTCCCGTTGACTAGCATTGTCTGGAGACTTTTCGCTCACGGAGATTATCGGGAGTGCGTCTCAGTTCATGTCTGTTTTCAATCATTCGGAGGCTCGAATGTTTGGGCAACAGGGAGCTATATAACATGGCTTCTGGCTGACACACTCATATCTGCCTGACTCGCTATGGTTTCTCGAACAAGGATCCCATAGAACCGCGGGCAAAATTGTTGCTGTCCATGGCTACATCCGCCTCCACCCAATTTTTTTCCGGTCGTGGAATGTGGCAGTTTTTTGTGGCACTCGCGTGGTACGCGAACCGATAACCATTTCTAGCACGATCACGGGAGAAGCTGTGTTTATAGCTGTCACGCGCGTTCCCAATGAGGGAGGAACAATTGAGTGCACAGGGAAAGCAAGGTGGCAATTTGCCGTGGTTCTGCTCCCAGAAGCGTGCAAGGAGCTCCCATTTCTAGAAAATATAACAAGAAGAGCGGAAAGAACGGGAATCCTACGTTACCACTATTGAAACTAGTTAATGGCATTAGAGTCTGCAATAATGGCTGTGGGATTTCATACAAGAGCACTGGCAAAGGCATTGTGGAAGGACTACAGCAATTTTTAGACATCCCTCACTGCAAAGGTGCCAAAGGCCGTTGCAAACATGGTGACTACTACATTTGAAATTCCTAACTGGCAGAGAAGACGTACGTTGCAGCGATCGCGATGCCGGTAAAGTCATAGCGGTCGCGGTATCGCCTAGGGTAGAGGCCTCAGCGGATGTCCGGCCCGATATCTTCCTCTCCATGCCCATTTCCGTTGTACGTGTCGGTACACCAACTGCACTGAGCAATTGACCAACACAAACCCATACATCGAGCTCTCAAGCGTGTGCCTAAAGAAGCAGAAGTCATCGGAGTGGGACCTGTCATGACAGGACACTTCGTCGGGTTCAACAAGGAACAGCCCAAGAAGCTGGCAGAAGACCATAGCGTTTATTGAGGGAACTGAGTACCGAGACTTTGGAGTAGTGATTCATAGTAAGTCTACATATATTTGATGTAGATACTCGGAACACGCGATAGCCAAGGTCTCGGAAGGGAATGGCGTTACCATCGTCTGTACTATAACAGCATTTATGCTGGAGCTTTTCATCGAATTCTAAGGGGACGAGTGCACCAGCAAAAAAATGAAAAGATTCAGGGTAAGTCCGGGTAATGGAGGACATGTGCGCCCAACATCACGACCTAACCTGTCGAAGATAGTTAGAGCGTAACGTCTTCTCTTCGGCACAATTGAACACCAAGTACGAATCTAGTCCTGCAATCTTGCTGAACCCTATTATAAGATTCTTATCTACTTTTCTGAGCTATACTGTTACTATCACATCTGTGAAAATGGCTGTCTAGTTTTGGCGTGACCGCCGATCTATCACCGGTAGATATCGCGTGCAACTTAACACCGCTCGGCTGCTACCTCAAATATTACATAGCACGGACTCGTCCATGGCCTGCATCTTGACGACGCTGTAGATCTTTTCGGGGATATTTCGTCGTATCAAGAAATTAAGGTTCATCCCTGCGTAACAGGATGCATTGACAACTGGGTATAAAACTGTACGGTTTCCTTGCGACAGCATTGACAGCCTGAACGGTCAACGTAACCCTAGGAATTTGTTGGTCTCGAAAGTAGTACTATCTCTACTTTCTTACAGTAGCATGCCGCTCAACGTATTTGTGCATATGCTTCTATCCCTAAGCGCTCTAGCAGGCAGCCTACTCGCAAAACCTGTACGCGTCGAGTCATACGTAAATACGGACGAGGGACTTGACATGGTATCGTCTTTGGTCATCGGTTCTGAGGCTGCCATGATCGTTGATTTGCCAATTACGATTGGCAAAGCAAAGGAACTCGCAACTTGGATAAAAACGATTACTGATAAGCCTCTTGTCGCTGCCTTCACTAGTCACAATCACCCAGATCACTATCTCAGCGGTGCGTCGCTCTTTGATGAGTTTCCTGGTATTCAATATTACGCGAATAGTCACTCTGCGAAGGAAATCCAAGGGGAAGCCGCCATGAAGGTGCATGAAGAGAGGAGCATAATTTGGATCTAATATATTTGCTAACATGCATTTCTAGGTCGAATACTGGAGCGGCATATTCGGCGCGGACAATGTTGTGCAGAATACCACCATGCCAATGGCCTACGATTTCGGGTTTTTCGCATTGCCAGGTGATGAAGATTCCCCAGTCTACCTCCTCAACCCTCTGACCGGAGATACAATTGACGAAACTTTGTTCTGGATCCCTGCCATTGGCACTCTCATTGCTGCTGATTCTGTATGGGGTCGTGATCTCCATCTTTGGATGGCCGACCTCCTTACACACGCCCTAACAGAGTCTTGGTTGGCCACAGTGGAATTTATATCCGACCTGGAGCCTTTAAAAATTGTGCCTGGCCACACAGTGTCTAATGCCAGCTTTGATGGAAGCCAGGATCTCAATCACACCTATGCTTATCTCAAATTCTGGCAAGAACAAATTGAGAGCAAAGGCCCTGATTACTTCACACCGACCGAGATTTTCGATAAATTCGATTCCGCGTTTCCGGGACTATTGACGTCTAACTCACGGACATTACTGAATAGATTAAATATTACCGCAGAAAACTTTGGAAGAGGGGGAAAGCGCCAAGTACATTATCAGCCATTGGCCACATTCAACGATTCGACGGTCCTTGATGGTTGGATTTGGTAGGCTGGTAAGACGGCCCCGAAATATTTGATAATTCATAGCTAAATGTCGATACGCCAGTGCGCTCAATGGCCGCGTTTTCCTTTGAGCTGCTCAAAAACCCCTGATTTGAAGCTATGAGGGCTGCGCAACATAAACAAAAATGGCGGATGTCGATGACGATCGACTGAACCTCATGCGATTAACCTAAACAGAATGAATTAAGGAATCCGCTTACTTGGACGCAGAGAGGCAGCTGCGACCTTACTATAAGGAGATTAGCATTGGAGAGCTCGTTTTGATGTATGATATGACGTTCAGGAGCAAAACGAGCAGATAATCTTGACTGCGACGTATATCTGGTCCGTATAGGGTTACCTATAAGAGACTGCTAATGATTCGTGAAATTACAAAATTTATTGTAAGAATAGAGAGGACAAGACAAGAGTTGAGAAAATTTCAGTAGAAAACCAATACTCAAATGCGATCGGACCTAGAGCATTTCAAGTACCTTTAGCTCATTGATTCTGGGTGTAATTCTCCCTTCCATCGGGTCCTGCGTCAACATCTTCCCCCAAAATTTTTTTTCCAAATATCTTCATGTTCCAAATAACTTCAATAGCGGCAGCCGTCGCCACATCCGCTCCCGTCACTTCAGTTGATCTCAGCATCGCTCTAGACAAGGCCCCCCTCACCAGGAATTATCGTGCCATTGTTGATAGCAGCGGCGTGTGCACGAGCAACCATGCCATAGATGGGGTAATACTGAATGAGCCATGGAAGCACTTCCTTCGAGCCCGGGGTGTTGCGCCAGTCGCGCATGAGGTCGCAGACGATGCTGAACAGACTGACAAGTTTCACGCCTGCCGCCTCCATCCGCATGTTGGAGACGTCACGAATTAACTCGGTGGTGGTGCCGGACGCTTCGACGTTGGCCCAAACACTGTATCCTTCAGCTCGCAGAGAGAGGGCCAGGATGTCGTGCCTTTAGGCAGAGATTCTGGTTAGCGGGCTAGAGCTCTTTTAAAAAAGATTCAAATTCACTCACAGACATCAGTCGTGATTCCGGCAACGATAATTTGGCTTTTGCCAGCGGCGCGAACTGCCTTGCGGAATTCTGCGTTGTCCCAGGCAACTACCTCTCCCTGGCGCTCGATGAGGGGTGCGTCAGGGTACATTTCTAGAATTTCCTTCGGAAGGGGACCATTAGGACCTGACAACCAAGTTTGTAAGCTTTACGTCGAGTTTGCACGGTGCACACTGGACAAAGCCGAAGCAACAATGAAAGATTTGGTGGCTCGTTCTTACCTTGTTGAGCTGACGTGGTCAGGACAACAGGCAGGTCAAACAACTGCGCGAGAGCTGCGTGTGCAATCAAGTTGTTGTAGTAGAGAGTAGGGTCCAAGTCTCGAGCTAGGTTGTAGAGCCCCACTTGGAGATCAAGCGCAAGGAGGAGCTATAGCGTCATTAGCGCATAATTTCTCTACTGAAATGAACGCAACATACTGTATCATTCTTGTCCAAGCGCTCAAAAGGAACGGCTGCCGCATATTAGTCTGTCAGTGCTTATAAATTTACTGGAGGTTGAATCTGCATACCGTGGTTTGGAGCACATACACCACTGACTATGGTCAAAGCTGCAGTTAAGATAGCAAGAAAAGACTTCATGATCGCTTCGGGATTGATGTTCAATGGTTGCTTCTCTGGTCGAGTACTCCTAGAAGATATCGTCTTTAAATACACTATACTTCTCTCTTGTCATCAAGATTGCGGTATACCGCAATCGTTGTCCATATCACTGCACGCCTCTACCCACCTCCTCCTCATTTGTCCGGCGCCGTCGAGCTAAGCCTCCGAGATTATATTCGGCAACTACCGCCATCGACTGCCCAGCCAACAACTGTCGGAATAAAACGCCTAGCCGGGTACAGGTATGTGCCGAACATTGCCGGACTGGGGAATATCGGGATTCTCCCCTTTAGGTCAAGTAGTTCGCTCGTCCGTCTGGGTCAGACAAGTTTAATTTTGCTTCCGGCAAGCCATCTTCTATATTTTAGGCTTTAGCTACCTCTGCGTACTGTAAGGCACGCATGCAGGAATAAAGGTGACGAAAAGTCGAGGGATAAAGTGACTACTGTCCTCGCTTCTGAGCACAAAAAGATAACAGCAAACCCGGAAGGACACAACAAATTTCAATTGCTGGAAAAACACAGCTAGACTTTATGAAGCATGCAAGTTCCGCAGAGTAGTTCCATAATTCCTGTAGGTACTCTTTATAGATTCGAAGTACTACGTGAGAGACAAATATCCTCCCGCGAAAAAAGTCATAAATCTTTATGCTATCCTCTCTCAAGCCTTCATCACCCATCTGAGACTTCTTCTCATTTGAAAGCCAGAAAGGGAAAAAAAGCTCAGTTTATTCTAGGGGCCAGATTAGTTCCAATTCTAAGGCATTTAAAAACTCCATGGGGAAATTTCCCAACTCATTAAGCGAAGCTGTACTAAATGAGGCCGTCGTAGATATAGACATAGCATCCCACGACATTGTCATGGAGCTACAATGCACTATGCCTCGTTTGGACACGCTACAATATAAATTGATACCATTTAGTACTGCCACACACTGCCACACTAGCCCTGAACGCGGTTTAGTATGTGACAGAGGCATTCATAAAAGTATAGTACTTCTGGAATTCCTTCATACCTTCCTTCCGTCACAGCGCGTGCAATCGTTGGATCAATATCGCTGAACTCTTCTCTCCGCTCAGATGAGTGCTCCGTATATCTTGCAGATCATAATACATGGACACTGCATTATTTATCTGCGGCTGCTGTTCGGATACGATCAAGGTAAGCTCATGAACTTTGAAAGGACGGTATGAATCTGGCGGAGCCAGGCCCATTCTGCCACAGAGAACCTAGGAAAGCTAATGTAGCGGAGGAATTCATCAACTTGTGCCAGTGCATGGAGAGCATCATCGAGCATCCGGAAGGTAGAATTCCATCTTGTGTCTACGTCATATTCGATGTATTTGGTCGAAAGGTTCATTAGCGTGCATACTCTTCCACTGCTTTCTTCGTTGAGAGCTTCGGGATATCCAGAGGGCCAATATCCGAAGCTTGGCAAGCGGTTCTTGCATTTCGAAGCTCTCATGATCTCACGCTCTCAATGCCATCGCATACCGTATACGCTTCGTTCGCAGTGCCGGACTTCAAAGCACGAAGGATATCTTCAGCACAAGGCATTCGCCAGCTCAATATGCGGTCCAATATGAAAGAAGGCATCGAGCTCTGTCATCAGTTACAAGACAAATGTACTTACAAGGCGTTGGGAATTTCTGGCCGATCGCCTTTGGTTGATGTGCCAACATTGTACTGGCCTCAATCATTTCCGGTAGACGTTATGCACCTTATTCCAGAAGAATCGTGCCGCGAACGTTTGATATATGGGTTGAAGCCGGCAAGCAAAAAAGAAGAAAGCTGCGGAATCCGAACCACTAGAGTGTTGATGCTCAGCAAAACCATCTGTGGACGACTTGGGCGGCCAAGGCGCGGCGCAGATATTACAAAGTGTTCTCCTGAAGTTCCAGCCCCACATTAGCGCGATGCCCAGAAGACGTCTATGTGTATTGCCGATCCTACCGGGCTCAGAATTGGTTTGACATTTTACAATTAGAGATCGTCACGGTAACCCAGGCTAATTTTTCCTTATCCATATCCGTATCCGTATCCGCGTAAAATATCTATATCCGCATCCGTATCCATATCCAGATCTATTGGCTTTATCCGTATCCGTATCCGCGGTATCCACGGATACGACTCACGTGACCTTGAAGGGACTTTTGCTCAGTCGTTTTTGGTTTGGAGCCCAGGGCTATGGAAAGAGGATGATCCTAACGATACTAACTGACTATATTGGCCACTCAGTTGGGCTTCAAACCACTATCTATCCAGCACTCAATAGTGGGCAGGCAAACATTTTTCTATTTTAGGTTATTAACCTTAACCTAAACCTTCTAAGATTATGCATAAACACTAACCCAGTATATAAAGCGGTTGCGACTTGCGACTAATCAGATCCATGTTCTCATTCAAGCTTCCCTCCGCTCACAGCCAAGCCCGCACCAAATTCTGGATTCATTGGACTTCCGTTCCCTATACAACTGAACATTTCGCAAATCGCAACTCGCTTAAACTCTCCCAGTATTATTAGTTTAAAATATTTGTATTAGTTACTCGTATCCGTGGATATCCGTGGATATGACTAATCAATATTACCTTATCCGTATCCGTATCCGTATCCGCACATTCTCTATCCGTATCCGTATCCGCGACGGATATCCACGGATATATCCGTTATCCGTGGATCCGTGCCGATCCCTATTTACAATTGTTTGTTTATCCACTCCTTGATGGAAGGGCTTCAATGGAAGTTAGGACAGTATGGCTCTGTTGACCCGTATATAGCCGTCCCGACACAGCAGGAAATCACGCACGAAGACCTTCGATGGCTGGCAGAAGCAGTCCGTGACTTCGTGGAATCTTATGAATATATTTCGCCGACCAGCGTGCCCGTCCCGTGAACTGTTTCTATTGTACATAAACGCTTAGTCCCACAACCAACAGGATCCCAGACTCAACCGCCGAAACCATACAGAGTACGTCCCTGGCGCTTCAAAGCATAAACAACATCGAGCGAAGTGGCAGTCTTACGCTTAGCGTGCTCGGTGTAAGTAACGGCATCACGAATGACACTCTCGAGGAACAACTTCAGGACACGGCACTCGAGATAGCCGGTCTGCGACAACTCGGCCTCTGGGATGCCCGCGTTGGCGTAGGCCATACGGATGGCGGCCGCCTGGGCCTTGTCGTTCGGCATGGCGATACCGGGGGTCCTGCCGCACTGTTGGTGGCTGTGCCGCGGATGATCGCCCGGATCGGGTCCCTGTCCCGAACCGCATCGTCCAGGCGTTTGAGGAAGACGGCGTTAACAGCCTCCGCTGCCACGTACCCGTCGGCGTTGGCATCGAATGTGTGGCATTTTCCCGTAGCGGAGGCAGTGGGACGCATGGCACCCATGTCTTGGTTTCTCTCGGGGCTCAGATACATGTTCACACCCCCGACGAGAATGCCGTCGCACTGGTTGGCGGAGAGGTAGAGACAGGCCATGTCCAGGGCGATAAGGGTGCTCGAGCATGCCGTGTCGATGGTCATACTCGAGCCGTGGACGTTGAGGTAGTGGCTGATGCGGTTACTGAGCAGTGCACGACCGGTGCCCATCGTGGGGGACTCGGTGCGATCCTCGGGGTCCCGACAGGTCATGTCGTGGTAGTCTTCACGCTGGTCAGTCATGCCGCCTTAACTTAGCATACGGGGATGGATCACTCACCCACGGCACTGGCTCCCACCAGGCATCCAATCCGCTTGCGCCCCAGGCTCTCCACGGGGATACCGGCATTTTCCTGGCACTCATACGCCACCTCCATGAGAACCCGCTGCTGGGGATCCATCGAGCTAGCGTCCATGTGGTTGATGTTGATTTCAAAGCGTCCGTGGAGGGGCACATAAGCATTATTAATCGCCTACAGGGCTATCTCTCAACACCTCCCATAGCTGACTATTTAGAGGCGGCTGCAAACATGAAGCTAACTCCTCTTTCTCTCTCCATCCCATTCATCAAGCCTATTGATCCAATCGCAACGCTACCAGATACAACTCCCACCCGAATCTTTCTATCATCCATCCCCCCGCCATGACTATTTCCGACAACACTGTAGTTTTCACTACCGGCGCTAGTCGAGGCAAGTCCTGCCTAGACCCGTATTATCGAGCTGACGGAAGATAGGAATCGGACGGACGTTGGTGGAAACCTTCCTGCTCCGGCCTAAGCACACCGTTATTGCCAGTGTTCGCGACACAGCCGCAAACTACGTCAAGGAGCTAGAGGCCTTGCCCAAGGCTGATGGCTCGCGTCTGCAGCTAGTAAAGATTGAAAGCAGCAACTCGGCCGACCCGGCGGCGGTCATCAAGGACCTCACGGACGTCGACCACATCGATGTGGTGGTGGCCAATGCCGGAGGAGCTGGCGAGAAGGGCATCATCCCCTTGGACGCGGTGAGCTCCGAGATCGTGACCGACGTGTTTACCGTGAATGCGCTCGGGCCCCTGGCCCTGTACCAGGCCGTCAAGCCTTTGCTGGAGAAGTCCCAGGCCCCCAAGTGGGTTTCGGTCAGCAGTGCTGCCGGTTCGATTGGCCGACTTGAGCTTCACAAGGCTCACATCGCTCCGGCGTACGGAATCGCCAAGGCAGGCTTGAACTGGATCACTACGTAAGATGCTGCCAGCTTTAGCCTATCCTGGCTGGGAAAAGAATCGGCTAACTCCGGCGGACGTGCAGTGCCATCCACAGCGCCAACAAGGGCTTCATAGCCTTTGCCGTGCATCCCGGGTAAGCCACCAGAGATACTAGCCGGATGGGAGATTTCGGTCAGCAGCTGACCATCTGACAGCCTCGTGCAAACGGAGAGCGGCAACAAGAGTGCCCGCGCGATGGGCCTTCCTCAGGCCCCGAACTCCCAGCGCCAGAGTATCGATGCCATTCTAGGCCTAGTACGTGATGCCCTTCCCTATCTCGAAGGATGAAGGATGCTGACTGACCCGTGCAGATTGATAATGCGTCTCGGGAGACGACCTCGGGCAAGTTCTTCAACGTGATTGATGGCACAGAGATCCCGTGGTAGAGGCCGCGACAGCCTCGCTCCTATTTGAAATGCTCAGTGGCGCCATTGATAAGCTGCAGGATTGATAGCACATGTACCCTGCCTCGCAGTGCCTATCGCTGTCATCCATAGATTGTCTATCTTGAGAATATTTTGAATATGTCGACGTCTGAAGATGTTATTTGTGCCCACTCCCGTATTGTATCCAGCCAATTGGAGATACCAATGACTCTTTATTTCAGTACCCTTATTTCTCGCTATATTGCTACCCCCACTACTACCTACTGCCCTGCCCATCTAATTAGGAATAACCCACGCTAGTATAACTGGTATAATCTAGTAAAATGGGCGAAATGCGACGCGTTTCTAGACATTATCCTACGCCTCACTACATTACGCATCATAACGCTGTACGTATTAGTACTACTGTATATAGTGAACATAAAATACTTATGTTGCCTCACTGCACAGAGTAGTATGAACCCCCCACCCCAAAGCACCCCTATCATATTTAAAATTGCAAAATCAGGCAATTAAATTGAGCTTACAGATATAACTGAAGTCGAGAAGGGCCTTTACAACACATTAATAGCACCCCATTACAAAGGTTTGATCATGGAGAAGGATAATAAGATTGTGCTCAACATGGCCAAATACCGCATGCTCACGCTCTTGACCACCTGGCTGGGTTTTGAATACGTGGAGAGTGTGCTCACTGCTTCCAAATTTAATGACTTTCTGAGACTCTTCGCATACAATACAGTATGCCAAAGTCTTGGGCGAACGGTGTATTATAAGCAGTATGCGAATGCAAAGACATGGTTTAAAGCTGTGGAGAAAGAAGGAAAAAAGGTTCACCCTTCTATTAATGCTATCAGAACCTTGTTGCGAGGGTCTCCGAAGATGAGAGCCATGCTTCCGATTATGGTCCATAATTGTTTCGTCCGCAAGGAAAAGCAGATTATCTGGTAGTTGTACAACATTTTTTGTACTGTATCAAGAGGCCGTCAACCAGGGATCAGATAGCAATTCTTTCGCTGAAGGCCTAGCTTCTGGCGCCCATTGAAGCATTTTTCGCATAAACTGGAGAAAAGGCACTTTACTCGATCCATGTAAATTTTTCTCAAAATCCTCTAGTGACATAGGAGGAATTTCAATCCCCCCTTCCCAGTTACCTGACATGTGATCAGCTGAAAGCGACAGAAAGGAAAAGTGAGGGTAAGGGCACGTCTGGTCGACTGGAGTAACTAACCATCATCGTCAAAAAACTCCGAGGCATAATCACTGCGCTGCAAGAATTCTGTAGGTGGAGGACCGAGCAGAGCAACCATCTCCGCAAGATGATGAACATTCGAATTTTGCCCATTGCCATCTTCAGCAGTGAAAAGGTGTCGACTTTCGAAAAGATCCCACACCTGTAAGGAGATTGTAAACACATACTGGTTCTAATAATTCGCTCGTCCTCCTAAAGTTCTTGAAGGGATATCTATGCCCTAACATACCAGTACACCAATGTTCCATATATCCACTTTTCGATCCCATACCATCCGCAACAATACCTCAGGCGCACGGTATAAATATGGCTGTATATCCTCGTGAAATTTTGATGATCCAGAACGAGCCTCGCCAAAGTCACAGAGAATAGGTCGGCCGTACATTTCTGTATTCCGAAGTTGTCTGGTTCTATATATGAACGGGTATCATCAATTTTTCGGGGACTTGGATCAGTTTTCTCATCCTCTTCAAAATTAGAGAGAATAGTATAATCTTCAATCCCGAGGAGTATTTTTTTTCTTGTATATCTGCAGTCAGAGTCAGATTAGCTTGGATGATTACGGTAATTATGGGTGGAGAGGTAGTCTCAAAACAATACCGGTGTGAATAATATCAGCTTCACTGTGTAGAAAGTCAAGAGCAAGAAGAAGATGTTTTAGAGTTGATTTCAACAGTTTCTCCGACAATTTTTTGTCAGGCATCATCCGCCGGAAATTAGCAAGACTCATTCCTAGGGGAGGATGAACAAGACATATGTAGCGCCCGCTAGATGTTAAGACCTCAAAGTCATCTAAAGACGTTCGGACAAGTAGGGAACCGGTATGACTCGTAGTCAGTGCGTTGAGATATCGGTAGACTTGAAGCTCTCTAAGACCTTGAGTAGAGTCACGCTCGTAAACCTTCAAAGTAACATATTGGTGGCATCTAATGGATTGATCGATAAAAAGAGAAGAAATTGATGATGATGACTCCTGCCACCAAAGATAGGGGAGGTGTAAGGAAGATAAGAACTCACTGTAAATCCCTGCAGAGCCATACTGTGGAATAAGCCCCGTAACCAAGCTTTCCAAGAACTTGGTACCTTGAATGGAAAGCTTCGCCGATCTGAACAGCATAGTATCGATCCGGTGAATACCAAGGGAGCGTTTCTTCTTCGACTTTTTCAGTCCGGCTCAAGGTTTGGAAGCCAGACTGTTTAAACTGCCGTTGTGGAGATGGAGGTCGTCGAAGAAAGCCCCGACCCCAGCGCAGTAGATTTGACATATGGAGTTGAAAAACAGGTGCGATAAATAATCTAACAACTTTGGATATAGAAAATAACTCGCAAATCTTGGTACGGCAATGGATCGAGGATGGGAACATGTTTCTTTTGGTTGAATAGTTACGGAAAGTAAACGAATGAGCAAGTGATAATTCTGGGTGTCGAGCGTAGTAGTGGGTCTACTATTAGATTTGACCAATCGGCCAACCTTACTCTATAAATTGAAATATTTTCAATAGTCTGGAGTCAATAACTACTGATTTGGAATTTCAACTCCTATTTTGATTTAGACTAATTTCCTAGTATTTTGCATATAAATATGTCTATCGTTTTCATGTATTTAGAAAGAAGGCAGATTCCTGAGTCTTATGTGACTCCTAATGGGATAATACTATCTGTATGAGGTTTAGCGTATTGATGACGGGGTACAACTTTTCTCTGTCCAGCAGAATAGCAGGTCTGGAAGTTTAGTCACCGCATCGCTCGGGATCTCCGTGCGTCAATTCCTTCTCGTGAAGCCGATAAAAGGTATCTCCTCAATATTAGAGCCTGTACTCTTATACACCTATATTAAAAGGTCTTTTTGTCCACCGAACAGAGTGGTTTCTTCCATGAGGTAGCCGAATCAGCCGGCCAAAGAAGATTAAGTATTAACAGTTTGTAGAAACATCCCTTCTCAAATTCAGCAATTTTGCATCATTGACGAACCAAATACTTCAGTCACAAAAAGTACACCATAGCTTACTAATTCATTTTCTATGATAGATTAAGGCCCTAAAGTATTCACTGGAATTTCATCTGCATGCACGTCTACTATGGTAAATAGCGATCCACAGCACGCCGGGACCGAGGCTGGCCATACCTCGATGAGCCTATTGTGGCTCCGGGACACTGCTGCACACGGTTCCTCCGACCCGATTCTGGAGGCGGCGAAGACCTGGCATCCACGTTTTCGTTTTTGCTTGGTGTTGATGCGGACGTCCCTAGGACTCGATCTTTGAGCTTCGTGGAGTATCGAACCTGGAGAGATCCTTGGGACCGTCCGGGGAAGTGCTCCCTGATCTGCTTCCACGGTAGTCTACCCTCTTCCTTCAGCCGTTTCGAAAGATCATCGTCTTCTTTAGTGAATGGCATATTGGCGCTGGTGGCCTTATGGACCGGCCGGGGTACCGATGCCTGTGCATTATTCTTTTCGTCCTTGTTACGCCTTTGATCTTGGTCGATGGCGTGTTCTTTGTCTTTGAGCTGATCCATTGGATCTCTTTCTTCTTTCCATGTAAACGAGTACACGATCTCCGATGAGAAGATTTCGCAGGTGAGAACCCCTCGAGAAATGGTGAACAAGTCTGGAAGCGAGAAGTTTCCCATTGGCGATCTGGTCGCAGTTCCTGGTATAACCTGATCACTGTGCCCTATGCCTATTCGTCTGGTCCGCTTTGGTGGACGGCGCTGGCTGACCTTATCCTGAGTTTTATCGATGTAATCGTCATCCGAGTCGTTGGAATCGTCGGTAACATCGTCATCAAGCGACTTCGTCTGCATCGCGCTCGGACTGGATTTGGTCTTCGATTTCCCTGTACTCCGCAATCACAAGCGGATCATTGGAGTCTTTATTAGTCGTGCGCAGGAATGCAAGCACTCGCAATGCCTCGTCCCATCGGCCCACGCTAGCGAGCCACCGCGGCGACTAAGGAAACCAGAACAAACCGATAAAAAGTATAATTGCAGGAATACTTTGTATCGCCAACGGTAGACGAAACGCAGCTTCAGAATTGAGCAACGAACAGCCGTACTCAATGAAGTATTGAACCATGATGGCGCAGTTAATTGCAAAAAATTGGAAGACAACGATGCGGCCGCGGACTTTTCGCGGTGCGATTTCCGATTGATAGATAGGCACGAGCGCCGAAGTCAACCCAATGCAGAGACCCGCTATGGTGTGCCCGGCTATTAACATTGCGACGCCATTCGATGCAGACTGTAGGGTGGCGCCGATGCACCAGAAAACCGCCCCGATTTGAATGGAGGTCTTACGCGAATACCTATTGTAAAAATGTTAGTCTGTTCGTTACTTTTCCTGATCAGAATCACGACACTCACTTATCACCTACAAAACTAGATGACAGAGAGCCAAAAATTGAACCTGCGGCCATTGCACTCGTTATGATCCCCTGTGTCGTCCCCAATGGATTGCCGTAGAATTTCTTATACTGATCTGTACCAGTAATACCGGCAACGGACCCAATATCGAACCCGAACAAGGCGCCACCGAGCGCCACGAATATTGAAATCGTATAGACGTTTAGGCGACCCCACATTTTGCGCGGCTCTCCATGGAGATAGGTAGTATGAGAGCTGGTGCCTGATGGTGATGGTTATGTGTACATAGGAAAATCTCGACTAGGAACCTTGTCCCTTACCCAAGCTGTCCGTCCGATAAAGTTTGACCCGGGGTTTGGCACGAGCAGGCTAATGGCTGTACACAATGGCGCTAGATATTTAGGACACAATCGCCAAACGTTGATTGAACCTTATAACCATCGTCACGGGCGAGAATTGAGCTGACGCTCCAAGAATCAGTCGAGCTTACAGCGCATGCGGGCCAAATGAATAGTGCCATTATTGGCGGGTGATCATTGCTGTCAATGAATAGCATCTAGTTGTTGGTGAGAGTTCCTTGTAACAGAGGACTATTAAGAATTAATATCAAACTGTGGCACTAGCAAGGCACTAGTAAAGTGTATCGGCGCTCAGGGATTGCCATTTCGCCGCAAAATTCGAATGGCCTTTTTGTTGCAAAGCCGATGGTGCACGTAACAAAACCTAAGCCTAAATCCGTTAGGATGGTCGAGAGCGATCCGCAAGCTCACCAATCCAATTTCTCATGCTCGATTAAATTCAGGAGAAACATTGGAACCCTACGCGCTATTCCTCTTTGGCACTAGCTTAAGTATTCGGTCCGTACCATTTTGGACCGTACCCAGTTTTAAGGTACGCAACACACGTACCCTTCCAGCGGTGGTAGGGACACGTGGAGATAATCTATGACGCGTCCCCAAGGGCCCGAAGCATTCTTTCTCATTGTAGTTGGAGCGTGCGCTTCAAGAAACAGCTTGATGACCAGTGGGTAGTCACTGAGTTAGTCGATAAACATCACGGTCGCCAACTTGACGTTTTATATGCGTCTCCTCTGGCTGCTTCCATCGGTGCTTATCAATATGTACATATCCAAGGGCCTACCAGGGAGATAACATTCCACAACTATTAAATTACTCTCGTACCAAGTACAATTACTGTCGCTATCGGACAAATAACTCACCACCTTGCTTAGCAAATCGCTCATTTGGCCGACCCTATTACCAAATCTAACGTAGAAATGACGAAAATACGAATGAAAAGTATTACAACCATCACTAATACGAAATATACCATTCAACTGGGCTAAAAAGCCTTTCTTGAGCTTATGCGTCAATAAGGCAGATCGTTAAGATCGATTTGGCGATCCATACATATGAACCCGGCACGACTTACTTCAGATTTATTGGCTTTATCCGTATCCGTATCCGCGGTATCCGCGGTATCCATGGATACGACTCACGTGACCTTGAAGGGACTTTTGCTCAGTCGTTTTTGGTTTGGAGCCCAGGGCTATGGAAAGAGGATGATCCTAACGATACTAACTGACTATATTGGCCACTCAGTTGGGCTTCAAACCACTATCTATCCAGCACTCAATAGTGGGCAGGCAAACTTTTTTATTTTAGGTTATTAACCTTAACTTAAACCTTCTAAGGTTATGCATAAACACTAACCCAGTTATAAAGCGGTTGCGACTTGCGACTAATCAGATCCATGTTCTCATTCAAGCTTCCCTCCGCTCACAGCCAAGCCCGCACCAAATTCTGGATTCATTGGACTTCCGTTCCCTATACAACTGAACATTTCGCAAATCGCAACTCGCTTAAACTCTCCCAGTATATACAACTGAACATTTCGCAAATCGCAACTCGCTTAAACTCTCCCAGTATTATTAGTTTAAAATTTGTATTAGTTACTCGTATCCGTAATCTTACACCTTGTTGACTGTATCCGAAGCTGTGGGCGGGTGCATGTGATAGATTACAGTTTTTTGGTTTGAGATTTCGACATGGTTTCACTCTGTGTTGCTGTGGAGAAACTAGCGCATGTGCCTCCAATAATTTGTATGAGTGCCTTGCCTTAGAGTGACTCACTCTGCAGGGTACTCATCGCCACTAACTCTTACTATGGCGGTGGGGACAATTGACTCACAATGAGAGATTCACTGAGTGACTATGCCTGCGTTTTTATGAGAGTGACTCTCCAAATTTGCCGGAGCGCCTCACAACAAGCGAGTCGATCAGCCGATTTTGCGCAGTGGCGTTGAGAGTCTTTGTTATAGGGCAGCTCCCATCTTCTTGTTCACTTCACTCCATTCAGTCCTCGTATACACTATCACATCAAGTTCGGTCACGTACTAGTTACTCCAAGGTAAATTCTATGTAATTGCCTCCTCCTTCCCAGAGGGTTTCAGGGTCCAGTAATGACGGAAGTAATGGATGAGTTCCGTCCAAATCAATACGATTTGACTGGCTGTAACCTCATCTCGTATGGCTGTTCTTCCGTTCTATCTGTACTCGAAAAAATCGGAGAATCAATGGATCCCTCATGCAGCTTCGTTCGTAAGCCATGAAATGCGACCAGCCCGCCACCTTTGAGGATGGCGTGAACCTCACTGGGATGAATCACGGCGAAAGCAACCATTACAAAAAACATCAATGTCGAGTCGAAACCATATTGGTATGCTTCGTGTGGCCAGATTGGCCCATTAGTACCGAGAAGATACTCGACAAGTCTGAAGATGCATCGACACATTATAATGGTGCTGGTGAGATAGACCGTGTAAAGATGCTTTTTCCACGGTACGTTGGAAGCGATTGCGGGTTGCTTCAGGATTCGCCGGTGAAGAACTATCGCTGTCACAATGAAAAAGCCAAATGAGACTATTTGGGCGGCAAGACCGAAATCGATGACGATCTTTGCGGTATTAAGGTTGCTTTGGCTTTGGTTGTTGGAATTGGTTCCGGTCAGCATCACGGCACCTAATGAGATTTGTTATTGGTATTTTCTTCTTGGATGGGAGGTAACCTTTATTCACCAGCAACTTGTATAACCAAGGAAAGGACATCCCCTGTAACAAAAATCCCAGTTAGCCACTTTTGTTTAATGATGGCCAGATGATTCGCCTGAAGGAGAAGAATTATCCGTCCAAACAATATGTAGATGGACGCGGCAAACCAGACCGGTGCAATGAGAATGAAAACCGTCATGATGATGTTTGGTACCCTGGCCGATGTCGAAATGGGGTCCTGATAGGAAACAACCGCACGACAAATAAAGCCTATGAACTCTACTACAGGATAAGTCAGCAACTAAATAAAGTATGAAGGAGACGCAGGAGCTCACAATAACCGCCCACGACAAACGGAATAAACCACCATATGCGCGTACGTAGTAGCTGATAAGTATGCACCGACGTGACCAAGCCGAATAAAATACAGAACAGTATAGCGGCACCAGAATTTGGTGCACCGGAACTCCCCATTTCTACGACTTGTAGCTTGATGCAAATCGAGGGTCTTTAGGAGACAAACAAGGAAACGATTGGGCTCAAAGCTGGCAATGGTTCTATAAATCGAGATAGAAGGACCGGAAAATGCATCTGATCTTAGAAAGCGGATCGCATCATTATTTATATCCGGCCCGTAGAAGAGCCGCAATCTAAAATTAAACTATTAACATAAAGGATGCTAGCAGATGCTAGCACAGCCCCCGCAGGATTACGAATGCTATGAGTACCGATGTCCGACAAACTGCGTACACTATACCCGAAAAGACAGGCCAAAGTTAAATCCAACTGCGAGTCGGAGTCCTATAGCGGCCCGGGGCCGATACGATATCCACCCCCCGATCTAACCAAGTTTGGCAATGGCATTACCACAGCTCTAATCAACTTTGGAAAAAGACGTGAAACCCTCACCGCTTAACTATGGTGCAGGTCGCCGGTAACTTAGAATACGCAGTTGACGAAACCCTTAACAGCAGTCGAACGCGGCATAAGGATGTAGGTGAAATTTTGCCAAAACCATGATTCTTTTGGGCCCTTCTGACTAACTGACGACCCCGCAATAATCGAATTGAGACTTTGCGGTTGTGATACCGATTCGGAAGGGAGAATTTCAGAGAGGGAAAGCTGAAGAATTGGATCAACTTTTGTTTTTAGCTCTGACTGACCGATGGAATAATGCGACGATGATGAACCAGGGTCTGTGGCCTCTAGAATTGGGCTAGAACATTTGACTTTCGTAGCCGTCATTCAGTGCTAGGTAATCCAGTCGGTTTCCTCTGGTCTCCATTTTAGTTATAGAATCCGAAAGTTAAAGTAAATAGTTCGGAAGATACTGTTAGGGAGTATAATTGCACCGACGAAGAAGCAGCTTCAGTCTCTCGATATATGTACCTGGTAAAAAAGCAACCTCTCACTAGGTCACAGAGCAAGAAAGTGCGCAGCTCGCTATCAATTTACTCCTTACACTCTTGAAACTGTGAATTAAATTTATTGGGGGTATACCCTGAGCACGTCATTAGATGCGAATATTATTCGCCAAATCATTGCTCAGGATTTGCGAATAAAATAGCGAATATTATTCGCAGCGGTTGGGACTTACGAATAACGAATACGAATAATGCCGACCCTAAATGTGTGCGGCTCAGGCGGAGCATTCTCACATTCTTATCGCCGCAGCAGCAGACATGAGTGTGTAGTCAAGTACATCGTCTACGCAATCCTGACACTGGACTATTTTTATTATTTATTAAGGGGAAAGAGTTGTATTAACGTAAACCGGTCAAATTTTGGTGTGGCGAATAAAGGATCTTTGGCACTAAACTATGAAAGGCAATTTTCTAGCGTAATTATTAGTGATTTATTCGATCAAGGCGGATACGAGGCGGATTTATTCGAGATGATGGCGGATGGCGGATAGGGTCAAGTTAGGTAGATATCCGCATTCGACGCAGCCCTACATTGTATCGTCTTAATAAGTATGCGGCAGTAGTATGACACGTCGTATAGAAGCGAGATTCGGTGATGAGATCAGCTTTATTTTCTCTCCAGATTCTGCACTACCCAGATTTTCAGCGTTCGCGACATTAGCTTAACTCAAAGCCGGCTCCTTTAGTTACTACACAGGGGTTAATTATCCATAATTGTGACTTGTCCAGGTTTGTACATTTATATGGGACTTTGTATGAGTGATTTGCTGTTCTCGGCGCGAACCCGAGCATTGGCAAACGGTCCGAGCGCGATTGTCTTACAACGTGTGTCGTATTCGGTGAGAGTTGGCGTCGAAGCGCCCGTTGTTGGCCGTCTTTGAAAACTTACCGACCTCGGGCTGCGGGATCGACGCCGTCGTTGTGGTGCTGAGCATGAGTGTCTTGTGAGCGTGCGAGGGAGAGGGGTGGTGTTGGAATAGTTGAGGGTTATGGGTTGCGATGTCCAGAGATATGATATACCGTCGCGTTTGCCTCCTGGTGGTACTACATCCACTACAGCTCCGTAGACCGAGAATGAGTGTGCTGGACATTGTCAGCTTTTAGTCGAAATCAAATCAGTATACAAGCGCATACACTCCTCCGCGACGGCAGAATACACACTCATTTGCATACTGCGGCGTCGCAGTCAACAATAAGATCGCAGGTTGCAGTATTAGCAAATCCGGTCCATTCTTCACAATCGCCTTCGTTATCGAAAACGGCTCAATCGTCACGACAGCGGACGGTTGCAAGATAGTACCCATCTCGTACTTGCACGTACAATCCTCAGACGATGCGGCAATTCGCCGTGGGACAACTACAAAACGTTGACCGAGGACCTTATATCCTGAAGATTTTATTTTCATCCCAGCAAGTCTTCTTCATTCTGCTCAACACTGAGGATAGCCCAGCAATGCCAGGGCTGTAAGCGAACTGGCGGATTGGCGGATAATGAAAGTTAGGAATGGCTCAGACAAAGATGTGAAAGATGGTTCAATATCTGTCGTGGCATACAAGCACTTTAGGATAAAATCACTGCAATGTGAGTACATCAAGTCAAAAGTTAGCCTGAAATATAATAAAAGTTACAATATTTTATGGAAATGGAAACGCGGCGACGACAGAACGTAAATACGAGATATTATTGTTCAGCAAAGTGTTCCTGAAGCAATGCCAATTTTATCCCACTCTACCAGCTTCACGAAGAAATTCAGAATGGATCATCTCGGTTACTTTGCTAAATTTCTAAATTTTTTAGGCGGATTGACGGATGCGGATGCGGATACGGATACAGATATGACGTCAGCAGCAATTCTAAGAAACACGAGGTTATCTACTTTGTAAGGACGACAAGACACGTCAACTCGTGGAACTACAAGATTGAAACGCGCAAGGCCAAAGGTTTGAATTAGTCCAAAAGGGGCAATCGTGGTTTAGGGTAGATTTGGTGCTATCAAGGCGCAAGTTCGGACACCGTGCGTCAGCCACCCAACAAGATACAGGTTACAACCCAATAACATCATATTAGTAGCACGAGAAAGCGATATTAGTCATGATTGCGGAATGTTATCCGAATCGAACAGGTTGGAAAGGTACTGGGCAAGTGAAGTGGTTCCAGAGACAATATAGCATAGCGAGGTATTGATTTGTTCAGTGGCCACAGATGTGGTACGGAGTATTGAACTCTTTGAGATGAGCAGCCAAGTGCCAGCTAAGAACTTGGCACGCTTTGGATCTGTAATGTGGCGGAATGGCGTCTGTCACTCGCGATGGACGACAAACCGCGGCGAGCCGCACAGTATAATCTGGGAAGAAGAGCTCCCCACAACGATTCTGACAGCACTCCGGGACTGTTTTCACATGAAGATGAACGTGGGCGCCATGAGCAAATGTAGCCCACCAGCTCCTGGCGGTCACGAGGCCAACGAGGACCAATGGGCAATGGGCAATGAGCCGCAGACCTAACCACAAGAGAAGTAGGGCTGGTGGCAACATAAGCTGATACCTAAGATATGACAGCGCTTTTTCGAGTCCTCTCGAGGGTTTGCCAATAGTGAGTGGCTGTTCGCGTCATTGCGGATCAGGAATCCGACAATGGCTGCTGCAAGACGTCTCTGTACTCCAATTTCAGTGTAATATGACCGCGCTCGGACGTGGATTCGCGCCGTAGACAACAAATTAAATTGATTAATTATTTATTCGAATGCTGACAGCGCTTGCCAAGACTCTGGAGTCCCACAGGTCGAATGCCGTCACCCACTCGCGCACCCTCTGTGCCTCTCGTCGGGTTATAAATATGGCCATCTTTCCCCGCTGCTGCTGCCCTTCCTCGTCATCGTCCTACGAGAATACTGATAATATTCTCAAAGTCTGCAGTAATACTGATGTTCTCACACAGGGCACCCTTGGGAGGAGTCGATTATGGGCACGGGGGATATATGGGCACTGAGGGGAGCCATCAGGCTCATAAAAGTACTCGCATTTCGAGCACTTCGGTCTTTGACCGTAATTTTAATGTTTGAGTTCCATGCACCGAGCGCATGATGGCAAGTGGTAGCATCTTTCGGGATGCTGCCACGTTACCCGACAGTGGGCACGGGGGATATGGAACGGTGTTAGATTTTCCCTACACCCTGATGAACCTTTTATTTGTCTGTATATATGCATATATATACACATATGCGAGCACGCCGTCCTTGAAGGCCATTTAAGGCTGTGGCTATCATACTCGTCCTTCGGGGCGAGCAGCTACTGGGCGGTGGTGCGCTGAGGCTTGCCTCCTCGGCATTCTGGTCGGGGTGGTTTTGTTCGCAAGTTCAAAAACACGGGGTCTGGTGGCCGCCAAATGCAAGTAAGTGTGAATACCTGACAGGGTAAATGGATAACCCTAACCTTCTCGTTGCTATATAGGTGAAGATATGGTTGCGGCGGGTAGTACCTGAGACGATCGCGCAAACTTGTGCAACGTGCCAATTCTCACATGCATTCTCCAATTTTCGTGACACGTCTCAAATCTAATCGATATCTTCCGAGCTTAATAAAGTTGAAGTGGAAAGATGTGATAAGGCAACGTGCTGTCTTAATCTGTCAAAGCTGCTTCTCCAAAATTAAGGGCCCCACCCAAAAAAGTATGTTTTGTTTGTGAAGGTTAGTTTCCATAAATCCCGCATGTACAATTGGCAATGACAATCGACTGCCAACGAAAGGTCTATCGGGGTCGGGCTCGAAGCAATGATATAAGACATAAAATGCACCACTTTGTCCGCCACCGACAACTACTTACCTTTATCACGACATCGCCCTCGTCTCGGTCTCCGTTCACTACTAACACAAATGTCCAGCCCGTCTTGGCTTGACACTGGCGACAATGCCTGGCAGCTCACTGCTGGTAGCTTGGTCGGCTTGCAAAGTATTCCCGGCCTTGTTGTACTCTACGCTGGCATCGTCAAGAGGAAATGGGCCATCAACTCCGCCTTCATGGCCTTCTACGCCTTCGCCGCCGTTCTGATCTGTTGGGTCGTTTGGGCGTACAAGATGGCTTTTGGGGAGCAGTGGGGCGCGGCTCCCTTCGTCGGCACGCCAGGTCCGATCCTCTCCATGAACGATGAGCTCAAGCAAACGCTGCTGCCCACTTCCGGCTTGACCGCAAACTTCCCCATGTCCACCATGGTTTATTTCCAGTTCGTCTTCGCCGCCATTACCCTCGTCATTCTCGCCGGCGCCTTCCTCGGTCGCATGAACTTCACCGCTTGGATGATCTTCGTCCCTCTGTGGCTCACGTTTTCGTACACGGTTGGAGCATTCAGTCTCTGGGGCGGCGGCTTTCTCGCTTCCAGGGGTGTTATTGATTATTCCGGTGGTTATGTAATTCACGTGTCCGCGGGCACCGCCGGTTTTGTTGGCGCAGCATGGATTGGGCCCCGTCTACAGAAGGACCGCGAAGATTTCCAGCCAAATAACGTGCTGCTCACACTAGTCGGCGCAGGCATCCTCTGGACAGGCTGGAACGGATTCAACGGCGGTGATCCCTATGCCGCCAGTGCCGACGCCGGTGCGGCCGTGCTCAACACAAACATCGCGACCGCTATGAGCTTACTCGTCTGGACCATACTCGATATTATCTATTTCAAGAAACCCGCAGTTATCGGCGCCGTTCAGGGCATGATCACAGGCCTCGTTGCTATTACCCCCGCCGCGGGTGTCGTTGCTGGATGGGGAGCCATCATCATTGGCGTGCTTTCCGGCTCCATCCCTTGGGTGTCGATGAACATCATCGGCAAGAAGGTCTGGCTGTTCCAATATGTGGATGATACGCTTGGTGTCTACCACACGCACACTGTCGCTGGCATAGTAGGTGGCATGATGGTCGGCGTTTTCGCGACATCCCAGGGCTCCGCTGCCTTCGGACTCACCAATCCCGGTGGAGCGATCGACGGAAACTGGAAGCAGGTCTGGCTCCAGCTCGTCGGCTGGCTCTTCATTGTCGGCCTCAACATCTTCATGACGTCGGTTATCATGGCATTTATAAAATACGTCCTTCGGATACCGTTGCGCATGTCTGAAGAGCAGCTATTGAGCGGAGACGATGCCGTACACGGTGAAGACGCCTATGCTTTCGGTGATGTCCGCCGAAGTATCCTGCATGGCGACACTCAGCGTGTTCCCATCAGTGGCGATGGCGAGATTGGCGTGATCCATGGTATGGCCCAGGACAATGGGGCTCGTGACCACGATGAATCTGGCCGGACAAAGACAGAGAGCGAAGGCAGCGAAGAGAACAAATAGGTGGATGCTCTTTGGTTTTTTTTCTTTTAATAATGTATCAACTATTAATATTAATTTATAATTCTATTCCAAATGTACGTTTTATTGTTACCGATTTTTGAATAATGTATCAACTATTAATATTAATTCTATTCCGTGACATATATTGTTACATTAAGTCTCATAATAATGAGCCACATACGGACTTTAATTCCGCCAGCGGTGCAAGGATCTCAACGTAGCCTGAATGTTGAAAATTTTTTTTTTTTTTTTTTTTTTTGGCATATTAGCTCTCTCGCTGATTTTGGGAGTGATTTCCGTGGATGACGTTCCGGATGAGTTACCCCGGGTCGACGTACGCCGAGGACAAACCAAAGGCTCACATATGTGTTTTACACACCGACGCGCGATAGATTTTCGCGTTTCGTTGTATATTCGTTGTCGTCGGATTTCTAATGTTGCTTCCTGTACAATAATCTACTATGCCGGAGCTCTCCATACAAGATCCGGTGACTGCACTCAGTTCGACTGTAATTTCTCACCATACACTTCTTCTGAAGAATGTCTTCGATATCCCTGCCCTTCATAATATCATCAGGATAGACTGCCGTCTCAACATACGTCTCCTTCGCCGGGAAAAAGTGGCAGAGAATCGAATAAATACGACAAAATTGCTGAACCGAACCCATAGAAAAATCCTATATCATACAAGTGTGTGAGACTAGAAGCTGCAGTAATCCCAGATGACACGGTAGGAATGAATCCAGGTAATAGTGGCACCCAAGCGATGGTGAAAGCACAAATGCTCGCCAGTTGAATCCCACCGGTAATTGTATATCCCCCCAAATTTGTATAGCTCATTGACATCATACTTCTGACGATGAACAATAAAATAGTCGGAGATGAGGATCCCACATAGTGGCGAGAGCCAGACACTGTATCCTGACATAAAATTTAAAAACGCCGGCGCAGACGTCATGATATTCCACGGAGTCAGCACCCAGGGTGCCGAAAAGCGTCCGCTCCATGATATATGAAGTTACAAAACAGTGATAAATTGAAGCTATCCATAGCTATAAATTTGTTATTTCGTTAACAACCCATTAGAACGTAGCGAAATAGCGAAAGCTGTTAACAGCAAGGACATAGATCTCGACTCTAATGGCAGTCACAGAGCGATACAAAAGAGAAGGGTGGCGCGAAATGACGCTAGCAAGCACATCACATAGTCAGATCTCAATTTGAAAGCGACTCTAAGTCCGTCCTTTGTGTTAGGTTTCAATTTGAATGCATCGCTTTCGCGATCCGTACGCAAGTTCTGTTATGAATTCATATTATCAGCGATTCGTAAGCCGATCTGAAGAGCAATTTGTGTTAGCGGACCAAAAAGCCAAGTCTTAAATGGGTTCGTAAGGCTAGGCAAGTAACCCCCACTTAAACCCCGAATCTAGAGACACAAACCGTGATTTTTCTTAGTGCAGTCAGGGGTCGTCTTTTAAAAAGCAGGGCTTTGCACAGGCGCAGTTGGCGACACTGTCTACCTGGTTGAGGCAGGGCCTTAGGCTGCCATCGGGATTAGTGTATATGCACTTGACCGGCGGCGATCCGTGCCCTGGGCACAGCGGTCTTGCACCATTGCTGCAGGCTTTGTGTGACTCGTTCTCCGAGATGGTTGCGAGCCTCCCGTGATATAAGCCATTGATGCAATACGCCACCTGCCCGTCACGTCCTTTTATTCCTCGGTTACACGCGTGTGACAACGGTGTCTGCCGTGCAGTAAATGAGTCGTGGTCCGAGAGGTACTTCCAGTGAAGGGGGGTGGGCGCGGCAATGAAAGCAAGTAGCCTAACTACTGTGATATGTCTGTATACAACTGTCTTGCCCTCAGAAATCTTAGTGATTTGCAAAACTGGGAATCGCGACATCCAACATGCTTGAAGTTGAAAAGCTGACCCCATTTCCTTAACGACACCGAGGGCGATGTTCCTACATACCTTCTCCCAACAGTTGTCGTTCTGCGATAGGAGTATAATGGCAGTCGCACTAAGTCTTGCGCAGGCTCTCCAAATATTTCGTGGTTGGGGTTACTCGTGTGCAAGTCGATAAATAGCAGGAGGAGGCGTTGTTCGAGATTCAGGGTTAACGGAAATCGGCCACGGCACCTTGGTACACGACAAAGCCCTATCAGAACGAACTAGCCATGTTCAGCTAGCTTCAGTGCATGCAAAGATCACAGTAACTTTGTTGATCGTAGTCAATGTTCCTCCCAGCTGCTTGGAAACTAGTATGTCACCATGGCCACTTATCTAAGTTTGAACGACCCTTCTGCGTGAATTAGTTATTGGGTCTTTCAATCTCGATAGTATAAATTAGGTTATCCGAAGTCGAAACTTACTCAGCAATTTCTCCTAACGATGAGAGCCACCGTCGAATAAATTTAAGGAAGCACAAATATACTTGCAAGCCTGATTGATCTTGCGATATCTTGATATCTCTCACGTTCTACCACGGCTTGGTAGTAGTAGCCTTGGAAGAATATTGAGTTGCGTGGCGCACGACGCCACTTCGCTCGGGATCATCCCGAGCATGGTCGGATATTCGCCTCTGCAAGTATCACAGCTTCTACAAATAGGTTCATGCAACATCAGTCACCCTGCACCGCTTAGGTTTAACTATGGTCAAGTGCCTTGAAAAGGGTGTTACTTCGGTGACGACCTTTACTGCAGCATGAGATCAACATTCACGTTCCTACTTTTGAAGATACCCTTCCAGGGAACTTTCTTTTCACGGGCATAGCTTCTTTTTGCTGGGAAATAAATGCAGGTGCAGTGCTAGGGTCTGGCGAGGTTTTACGTGGTGTTATAATAACTCTTGCCCATGGCTAAAGCCTAATAATGTTCTACAAATATCGTAGCTCATACCAACTTGGTGCAAGTGGATGTCTTCTACGGTACCATGACATAACTCTATTACGACTTTACGAGTATTGTACTACGCTTTCTGTACATAGAACGGGGTATGTCTGCAATAAGAGCACGGAATGCCTTAGTAATATTAGTCCACTAGCTACCGGTGGAGGCCGAAGGGAAGTAAAAGCGCAGCCTCCACGGCCCCAACGACGTTTGGAAGTTGCCGCTCTTGTCGCCAATATGGGTTCCCGCTAACTTCGGCCCATGATCCTTGTCTGTTGATATCTAACGTCCTAATCCTATCATATTGAACCATTGCTATCATCTCGAGATTAAGTTTGCATTGCAGAACATATGGCTGCCAAGGACCCAGGAGATTGACCCGAAAACCGGAGCTGGGTACGGCGGGTACCCCGATGACCTTTTTAGGTTATCAATCATTCAGTGGCATTTTTGATTTTATCTCTATTCTTAATTATATCCGTATATTCGTAGATATTACTAATATGTATTGCTCTATATTCATATTCACATTTTATCTATCTGTATTTCCACGTAATATCCGTGGATGTATCCGTTGTCCGTTTATTCATACCAATCCCTAAACACAATATCTTCTATTCGCCATCTTCGGTCATTTTGTCATATAATACACGATCTGATCTTCTCTCTCTGCGTTGGCAACTTTCTTATGGCGATCGCACCATGACGGAACAGTTATTCCTGCCAGTATATTCGGATGCTGCTTCAATATGAATCGCGAACAACCTTCTTCTCAACTGAACATAGAACCGGAGCCAGTATTATGGCGACAGTATACTTCAGCAGCTCTCAGACACGTATACGGTCTCAGTCCAGCTCGCATGTACGCCAATCGAGAATCGAGCCAGGCCAGTAATTTGAGAGAACACACTGACAATATTGGTTATATTGTTCGTGCGTTGCGCGTTCGTTGGAGTATTATCATGCGGAACCAATGAATTGACTAGCTTATTCGATAGGTGATCAAGATATGGAGAGTCAATTGACTCAAAGATGCATTCAATAATCCATCTAATACCACTCTTCTTAAGAGATGTTGTCTTCTGACTGATATCTGTTCTTGCAGCTTTGATTGACCGGGAACCAGTCGCAAGTTCATTTTTGCACTATCCACTTGGCTGTAGGCCATGCTTTACATACCACGGGAACAAAGAAACTAGAGGTAAGATCCGCCAAGACGAAAATTGGCATCGATAGAAAAGTACATGACATCTAGGAGACAGCTGAGAGCTTGCAACTCACTCAGATAGGGCTGTTCGGAATATTCGTTTTTGCGAATTTGATTCCCGCCATTTTTAGTGGCGAATAACGAATAACGAATATTATTTTCTGACCATCCACGGAGCGAATAATTGAGCGAATATATTCGGCGAATATTCGTTACTAAACTGCAAGCTGCAGTCCTCTGCGAGACAGTTAACCCCCTAACCCACATGTAGTCACATTCACAGACAACGTCTCCTTTGTTCGCGTTCTATACTGTCTTTTTGGACAGTACAGCTGTTTCGTCGGCAGCAGTCGGCGGACCGTGGGCACGTGTCATGGAGATCGTTGCCCGAAGTCCAGTCGAAGATCTCGACTTCGACGATGATCTTTCGCCGTGGTAGATGCTCAACGTGGCTATTGCGCGAAGTTAGTCTCTAGTTAGAGATTTTTATGGACCGAAAGTATCATTTAGTAGGTGCTACATCGTGACGGTTTAAACTGGACTGGTTAGGAGTAACAGGCAACACAATCACATCATTATTGTGGTCACAGGTCCTTTTACGATCTTGTATCGTCTAAGTTCAAGTAGTACGGTACTAGCTGTTAACCCTTCTCTTTGACAGATTTGGGAGACGTACACTGTGACTTTGTTAGTCGGCGCTGTCTAACAAACGCTAATTCAGACCGCAGCGTATGCAAAATAGCCCTTACCCGAGATCACTCTCCAGTATCAGCCCCTGTCTTCATTACTTCCTGCCCTTAGAGCTGCCAGACACGGCAGCACCATGAAAGCGTAGGTGTTTATAATACATTGATCTATATGTGTTTCATGTGCGCCATTTATTAACTCCCAAAGAAAAAATCAGTATACATTGACCCCACAATGATGCAGCCTTGCCGAATCGTATCTGGGACGCCAACTATCTGAGATACTGGTAACTCTCCAGACATTGTCCCGAAGCAAATCATTTATCATCGGGCCTATTGTTTAGGGATACAGTCACAGATCTCCCGCTTTTAGTCACTAACAGAATATTACAGTATGTGAGCAGGGTCAGATAACTACATATCTGACCGAGCTGTTTGCCTCGTAATACTTCAGTGAATGCGTCGACCTTTTCCCACTCAATTGTTGTTCGATGTGATTCAACGGCATCAATCCCTGTCTTCTAATTCGCTGCCCCTTCTCACTGGATTATTTTGATAACATACTATCCGATAGTGCTCAAGTGATAGTTTCTGCGTTCCTACGCTCTTGCCCGCAAGGATGAATGTCCTCACTTGCAGATTCAAATTCCCAGTCGCGATAACAACAGGCTGGAGCAGGTAATTCGTGGAAAATCGGGTATATGGATGGACTGATTGACGTTTCTCGCTACACGGGGCTCCCTGTTGTAAATAGTCGCGAACAGGGAATTATCACACAAGATGAGATGCACTGGGTTCCTCGAATCGTTGGTTATATTTCAAAGGAGTTTTAAGGTTTGAGGAGTAGGGCAGTGTCGGATGCGGATATCCGCCTAATCTGACCCTATCCGCCATCCACCATTTTAAGTTAGGCGGATCCTATTCCGCCATCTTGTCGATAAATCCGCCTAAAAAGTCTACCCAGGCGAGTTGTGGCTTGGTCATGTTCTGTAATCCAGAGCACGGAATGTGTTGGTAACATACCGAACGGGCAAGTAAAAGCGCAGCCTCCACCGCCTCCACCGCCTCCACTGCCTCCACTGCCCCAACACAGCCTCCACCGCCCCAACGTTTGGAAGTTGACTCTCTAATGGCCTATGGGTTCCCGCTAACTTCGGCCTATTGATCCTTATCTGTTGATTTCTAACGTCCTAATGCTATCATATTGTATTTGCTTCCGTGACTAACACTTTTATGCTCCTCGGCGCTCAAGGTTACTAAATAGTCGTTCTCGTCTCGTCCAGGCACTCGTCAATTGTCCTCTCTGGTCGTTGGACATACCGATAACAAAAAGTCGACCATGAAGGCCGTTCATATTCGCCAGAACGAGACTGATTCAACGACCCGTTTCTCTGCAGGTAATCCTGCGCCTCCATCGGCCCTGATTCTAGACAGCAATATCCCCGTACCTCAAATCACACAAAGCGATGAGCTGCTGATTCGCGTCCGAGCCTCCGCAGTCACTAGGGACGAGTTGACGTGGCCCGAGACATATAGAGACGAATGTGCCATTCCAGGTCACGATTTTTCTGGAACCGTTGTCGCAGTTTCTTCTGAAAACGACACTCCAGATACCGATGGGAAGCGACTATTCAATCCCGGAGACGAAGTGTATGGCATGTCCGGAAAAGGGTCAACCTGGGCTGAATATGCAGTTGTTAGGTCAGACGAGGCGTCGTTGAAACCCAAACGGCTTGACTGGGCACAGTCGGCTGCGGTTCCCATGAGCGCCTTGACAGCATGGCAAGCGTTGTTTGAGAAAGCTGGAATATTGCCTCCTGATCTCAATGAGAAGAGCCGAAACAAAGTTTCGCAGGAAGGCCAATCAAAGGGAAAGATCCTGATCACTGGGGCATCGGGAGCGGTAGGCACATTCCTTGTGCAATTAGCGGTCCTTGCGGGACTACACGTTGTCGCTGCCTCCACTTCCAATGATCGTAACAGAGAATTTCTGCTGTCTCTTGGCGCAATTGAAGTATTTCAGTATAACGAACTGGAAGGAATGCACGGGGAGTATGACATCATCATTGACACTGTGGGTGGTACTATATTGGAACGATGCTGGTCATTTGTAAAAGATGAAGGTATTCTTGTAACCATTGACTCGTTAAGCTACGACTTTGTGGAAAGACATCGCCAGCAGTCATGTGCTACAGGAAAAGACCAGGTGAACGCAAATTTCTTCATTTTGGAGCCTTCCCGGCCGCAACTGGAACAAATAGCCATAGCTCTGGATCTGGAGTTACTCAAAGTCTTTGTTGCACAGACGCTGCCGATGGAGGAGGCAAGCAAAGCCTATCAGCTGGCAAATGAAAGATCACCACGTCGTGGGAAAATTGTTCTTACTATCTGAGAGTCGATTGCGTGGATTCGGGTTGAGAAGTATAGGTCATCGGATGGGTTATACTTCGTCGAGCATATTAAATGAGGAGCACGATAAAATTGGATCTCCACAGGACCCTGAATAAAATCATATCCCAGTCCCGCGATTCTATAGTGTCTAATTTTATTTTAATTTGCTTATACTGGGTGGCTCATTATTATATGATTTCCATTCTTCACTCATGCCTCAGCCCCTGCCTTGCATCAGTACGTTCTGGAAGACCACACCAGCTGTAATCGGCAGCCAGTGGCCAGGTAGAGAAGGCATCTTGACGGTCACCTGAAGCACTTCCAGATGCGAAGCTCATCGCACTTCGCAGCAATTGCTGTTTTTATCGTTTCTCACAGTGTCGCAACCCTGTATCCAATTAATGTGACACTAGCAATGGGATGGGTTAGTCAATAAGCGTTCGTCTGCAACGACAAGAGAATGAGCTGTAAGGAAAATATTCATCACTAGAATGCTTTTATTGTGGAGAAGTTCGATATATTCCAGTTTTAGTGAGAAGATATACTCAGCCCTATACTAATCGTCAGATAAGACAGAAAACGCACCTCTGAAGGAGGGTTTAATAAAATGTTAAGGAATATGGCTCCGATCAGATCACAAATTTCCAAACAGTCTAGTCCCACGTGACGGCAACGCAAAGATATAAGTACAAGTATGACGCGGATTCGACAGCGCAAACCCTAAATCCAGTCGTCAAGATTCTGCCTGTTACGAGCAGCAATACAGGCGAGCTGGCCCAGCGGTATTACGAGTGCAGCGACATCAAGCGAATTGATACATCTATTCTGGTGGGATATCACCCATACGAGAGCTAAATGCTCGGGTCTTAAATTGCCCCGAGTTGGACGAATTGACCATAATACACAACCTGTACGCGTGGACACTGAATATTTGGGATAATTCATGCTTACTATTCCGACTACGAATTCGTAATATTCGTAAATATTATGCTAACTCCCACGTTGGCATACAGATCTCTTAACAACATTAACTTCTTCATAGTCAGATTTGTTGTGTACTTGTGTAGAGACTTGTTCTCTTGGAGATGATATTAGCGAGCTAATGAGACGCGTCAGAACGCGAAATATTGGCTAGTTCCATTAGCTTTGTTGGCAAAACTGCGAATATTATTCGCAATTCATATTCGTCGTTGATATTTATTCGTGAACTGCGACTACGAATGCGAATAGAAAAAATCCACCCCTAAAACCTGAGTACTGTCAATCTGTTCGAACTATCACAACGATTGTCCATGCAATCCCAGTGACCGTCTTTGCATCACTCAAAGGCGCAGTGTATGTTCTTGTGCGCTGCGCGGGACCTTCTGTGATGAAGAATACTTCACGCGATACCAGTTAAACTCTCTACTCCGACAGAAGTAAAAGGATAGTAGCGGTCAAATCGTGCTATATATACTACACCGGTAGGATGATGAAGATCAGAACGAATAGAGATTAATAATGAAAAACATACTATATAATCCATTTCCCACGAGTACGCGCGAAGATTCTTTGTCAGAAGTTCTTACAACAAGCTCTGATTTCTTTGATACAAATTTTTGGGTTTGGCCATATGCACGTGCGGCAAGTCTCGTGGAAATTTTGGTCCTCAATTCTAGCTTATCCCAATTTGGGTGGAGCCCCCCGAGCCGCTGCTCCCCTGCAGCTGGCTAACAAAGTTCATGACATGGGTTTGGGTTCAGTGCAAGAAAATATATATATGAGTCATCGCATGACTAACATTTCGTGGGAAATATATTGTAGACCATGGGCCTTGGCCAGCGTATCAAGCTAGCGATATTGCGGACCATGCCCTCTACCGATTCTTCCTTAGACACTCTTACTTCCATTCCGGGCATTCTCTGTCCGACGGTGGTCTTCGTTACGACAGCCGCCTTCGTCCGGAGCCGAGTTCTATCTCACGGTCCTCTGCCCATGTCCTCGACGCTCATTAAATTCAATAACCGTTTCTATGGAGCCGTGTCCCTCTGGTTCCTTTTTACTATCCTACTATCCCGCATGACAACGTCCTACAGTGACAACAGCTTATTCTGGTTGCTTCCGACAGATGCGGACAGGAGATACGCTTATCACCTGTCCAAATTCTACGAATATATTGATATCTTACTTGTTTTGGCCAACGGGGGGCAAGTAGCTTTGCACTTTGGATTTCATCACCTAACAACTCCCGTCCTGACATACGTCCGTGTGCTTAAGCACCACAAGGGTTGGGAGCTGTTTGCGACCCTAAATGCTCTACATCATGTGCTTATGTATTGGTACTTCGGCGGTATATCGGCATTCCGACCGATCCTAAAGTGGACGGGGACATTGCAGCTTGTGATGGGAACCTTGGCTGAAATAAGAATGATATCGGTGAAATTGGGGGATGGAGAAGTAGTGTGGCCCAATATGATAGCCGGTCTTTTGTTGACATGTTATATGATGTTGTTTGTCAGAGAGATTAAGATGGAAGAAGCACAAGAGGAGGAGAAAAACCACAATGAAGACAGCTCAGGAATTAGTGAAGTTCCAAGGTCGCCGTCAGCGGAAAGATTGAAAGTAGATTGACAATTTACAATGAGGGATCCCACCACTTGAGCATGCTGGATTATACTGTACCAAACGCCGCAAGATGAGAAGCTGAACTGCGCTGCCGGAAACTCTCATCTTAATTTCTACTTGTGCTCTAACACAACTCGTAGTACTAGCGGCGGATTAGATAAATTGGAGAAGCAGAAGTTGCACGGCCTACGAGGAAATTGCGATTGTGTTTTTTTCACTGGATAGTAATGCGTAGTCGAAGGGTGGCTGGCGGTACAAAGTCCTACAGGATCAAGCGGCCTCTTGACGTGGCAACGGCACAAAGGGTGCCCACTCGCGTCTCAGCTTATTTTATTTGACTGCGCTAAACCCCTGACCGCTTTTTGCGTTTTGCGAGGGTAAATGATCCTGATTCTGTGGTTCTGCTAACAAATGGATTTATGTTTAAAAACTGGTGTCTGATGCGTTTGGAACAGCACGCCTAGATAACAACTATATCTTGTACCTTTCGGTCGTCTCTCACGATTAATCGCAACTGGCGTCCCTTGTGCCTAACGATTCCTAGCCGCAGTTTGCCTGAAAATAGTTCGTAAGCCGGGTAGTATCCGTCTACAAACTTGACAACTTCCTCGTCCGTCATGCCGCGTCCGGTTTGCTCGCGCAATTCCGCTTCCTGCTGCAGTCGCCATTTGTAAACATACGATGTATCTACTGCATCGATATGAATCATGGCATCAAAAAGATTCGTCATGACGTCGTAGCCTTTTAGCATGCAGTTCACGAACAGTATGTCTTCTAATCTAAGACTCCACAATGTCGTTCGGGGGAATTTCACATCGGCTTGATGTACCCGTTTACTCTCCTCCCACTTTGCCTTCACTTCATCATCTGTCAGGGCCTGGAATCCGACACACCATCCCTCGAATATGACGACCTTAGTCTTTGGTTGGCCTTCTTGATTCACCGAGATCCACTTCGCCTTGTCCATGCGGTCGCCGTGTCCGTTGAACTGAGACTTATCATAACGCGGTATTAGCGCTGGTTGTTCGCTTTTCAATGCTGTAAACAGAGTCCCAGCGAGTTCCAGATCGTGCGTACCAGGCTCGCCCCGGTGCTGAACCAGTGGGTTGAGTGGATTTGACTTCGCTAAAGCGACTTGGTCATCATGTGTAAGGTAAAGGTCGTCAATTGAAAGAACAGATACTGGCAATGAATAAGGCGACTCTTCCAGTGTCTTGGCCAAAAGAGTGACCTAAATGGCTGGCATTAGCTATTCCGTGTCTAAGAGAAGTAGTTATTTATTGGCCCTCACGAGAGTAGTCTTCCCGACTCCCTGGACGCCATTAAGCCCGATGAAGAAAGGTGGCGCAGAAATTGGACCACCATTAGCCTCCTGGTGTTCTTTCAATTTTTCTAAAATAAATGGAATACATATTGGTGATTTATCGTCAATTATGACTGCCATTGTGTGCGGAATTGTTATCTGCGCGACTTCCACTTAGTGGTCAAGCGAGACCACCGCAGAAGCAGAAACGATTGGTCAATTCCCCGCGCAATGCATATCTCAGCCAGAAGATCCAGCCTGACGACGACAAAGGTCAATCTTACTGATAACCCATATACGAAATCCCTAATCTTCAAATCTAATATATTGCTTATTTGCTTTTACCCATACTTTCCATTATCTGTTTATCTATATGCACCTACCAATGACGTCATGCTAAGCCTCATCACAACTCTCTGCTACTCTTCGTCACTCCTCTCGACACAATAAACCCGGTCCGGCACAGGCAATCAGCATTTTCGATTGCAGACGTCTCCAATACCGGACTATTACCTGTAAGTAATGGGAGACTCGTTATCTTCAACTCGACGTACGACGACGAGCACACCACCTCGTCTAGAATCAGAAGACAGGCGAGACGATGTTAATTGTCCAAGCTTAAACGCTTCGATCTCCACTTCGCCGGAACCACAAGTTCAACACGACCATTTCCAAAACTATTCTAGCACTGAAATATCTGAAGACGATGGCGAGCTGCATTCTGGATCTAAGAATACGCTAAGAAAGCATTCGTTTCAAGTTCCCTCTTCTAGCAGTGTAGCCCTGTCCTTGCTGGGATCTGGGACAACCTTTCTTCTGGATCATACCACCACGACTGACGATCTCGAGGCTCAAGAAAGGAGTCATCGAGATTGTATGAATCGAGATATGGTTGGGCGTACTGGTCCGCGACGATCGAGTATATCCAAGAAGACAATATATTTTGCTTGGCGCGTACTTGATTGTTTTAGCTCCCCAATGGTGACACGTCCTTTGAAATGTGCTATTACGTATTTTTTAGCATCTCTTGTTGTCTTTTGGGCACCATTGTCACGAGCACTTGGATCTGGAGATGCAAAGCATCTTGCCGCGACAGCGACTGTGTACTTTCATTCCTCGCGATCTATTGGCAGCATGATTGAAGGTACCATGTTCGCGGAGATAGCGCTTCTATACAGTGCCAGCCTTTCTGTACTCAGCATGCTCACAGCGCGTTTCTTTGATGGATTAGATCACATTATTGTTGGCCATGCCATTGTCTTGCTTGTGTTCTGCGCTGGCGGTCTTGGATCCATTGCATTCCTGAAGCAGAAGATGAAAATAGCAACATTCAACACTGCGTGCTCCTTGGCATCAGTCTCGTTTGCTTCTATTCTGATTCATGAAGGCTCTATACAACGTGGAGATGTGTCATTTTCGAAGATTATACAAGTTTCGGTAATTGTTAATTCAGGAATTGTCATTGCTACTAGTGTGTGCCTTCTCGTCTTTCCATATATGGCTATCGCAAAACTAAAGTAAGTAATTGACTTCAGTATTCTGTGTCATCGATATTAATGAAAATTAGGGAGACATCCAATAAGACTATGAAGACATATGGAAATTTAGTAAGTGTGCTCCGCGAATTCTGCGATCGAACTTCTAATTATTTTAGCTATCGGCGATGACACACAATTTTATCACTGGCACAGCATTTACATCAGATGAGTTTGATAAACTGCTCAAATCGTCGCAATCACTGATGCGTTCGCTTGATACACTTCTGCATGAGAGTATGTATGAGCACTACATTCGCGGCACAGTTGACGAGTATTATTTCCAAACGCGGCTGGTCAAATCTATTCAACAATTATCGCAGCATATCGGGGGCCTAAAGAGCTCGCATTCCATGAAATTACGGCTAATGGAAGTCCGACATGGGCATCGGAAGACGTCATGTTCAGAACTATTTGATGTGTTTGTGCATTACTTGGGTCCTCAGATGGTACATAAAACAGATTTAAGATTTATAATTTTGACCTTTTGGTTGACTTCCGTATGTAGGAAACTTTGGTTAGTATACTGCAGAACGCTCTCGAGATGCTTCCGTTTCACGGTGGGCAGTTGGAAACTCGCATTCGTGTAGATGTGGGTTTAAAAGATACTATAATGTCGGCTAGGCAGACATTCGATGACGCGCGGACGTCTACCTTGCGAGAGATGTACTCTATGGACGTATTCCGATCGCACATTGAGTCGAATAATCAAGACATTGGTGTGCTACTAGAGGAAATCGCATCTGTCTGCGGCCAGTTCTCGTACGGACTTTTGAACTTTACAGATGGCCTCTTGCAGGTTCTTACTGTGATTGAAGAATATGATGCATACTTAACTAAGAGTCGTCCGCGATCGTGGGACTGGATTAAGTTTTGGGAGCGCCCAACATCATACTTTGGACCGTTCACATCTGAAGATGCTGTGACTGTTCCCCAGGAGCTATCGCGTCTTTTCAGCGACGACTCTAGCGATCTGAAGTTTGTAAAGCCTTCTGGTCCTGTGCCATTAGGTCTCCGTCTCTGGCGAGCTCTGCGAACGTTTAGGCGGAACGATGTCAAGTACGGTATCAAAGTTGGTGTCGGCGCCATGATATTTACTATGCCGGCATTTTTCAACGAGACGAGGGATATTTTCTATCATTATCGCGGAGAATGGGGTCTAATATCGTTTGTCATTGTTATGAATATTTCGATTGGTAGTACCCTGAGTGCAGCCTTTTATCGGTATGTGATTGTCAGTAGACTATATTGAACGCCTGGCTGACTAAATTCAAGAATTTTGGGCACGGTGATTGGAACTTCCAGTGCTTACGTGGCGTAAGTTGGGAGCTATTTGACGTACAGGTATACGACACTAAGTAACGTGACTAGATGGCAAATCTTTCCTTCGAATAATATTGCATTGCCGATAGTCGGATTTTTTATCGCACTCATCTGCTTTCACATGATTCTCACTGGCCGTCCTAATACCGTATTTGGGAGGTATGTTATGAAATTGGTGTTCAGGTGTGAAGAATTAGTAACGCGGGATGAATAGGTTTATTCTGCTTACATTCAATCTTACTGCTTTGTACTCTTACAGTTTATCTCGTGGAGATGATGACGATGACGATGATGAAGGAGGTTCACATCCGATGATTGGAGAAATCGCGGGTAAGTCAAAAGACAAATAAGGCATGTAAGAGTTGGTACTGATGGAGGATGAAGTGCATCGGTTAATTGCGGTTATCGCTGGTGTGTTATGGGGTGTGATAATCACTCTCTATGTGTAAGTTTTTTGTGTGCGTCTTCGTCAGCAGCGAACACTGACGAGGAATTAGATGGCCTAACTCAGCTCGTGCAGAGCTCAAACGAAAACTAGGAATTCTTTGGATCAGATTGGGCCTGATTTGGAAATCGGATCCGTTGTCAAAGATCTCTTTCTTGCAGGACAGCACAAGTCAGTCACAGTACATTGGCGTGCAGGAAGAGCAAAACTTAGGCAAATCGTGTTTAAAACTTCGTGATCTGATTGCTCAAGCTGGAAAGGAGTTTCGATTGAAAGGGCAATATCCGATTCAGCAATATAATGCCATCATAGGTTTTACAGAAGAGATATTGGATGCATATCATAACGTCAACGTAACTCTCCCGTTTTGGTTACTGTTAGTTTGATGCTAATGGTTAGACAATGATTCGGCGCGCTACGGAATCTTCGGAATTAGACACAGATATAATTCGGTATACAGAGTTAGAACGTAAGCGTATTCATTGAGGTTCATGGCTATGGGGAAGTTCTAACATGGTTGCAGGAAAGGAATTGGGAAATAGGATTTTCTTGCTATTTTACCGTAAGTTTAAATATATAGGTCTTGATAAAGATTCTTACGCAGGTGAAGTTCTTTCGTCAGCTCTTCGACTCGGCCTCCCTTTACCAGACCATCTCCCCAACACTGAGCACGCGCGGGAACGCATGATTGCCAAAGTGAACGAATTCCGTCTCAAACAGGTTAGCGACGCACGAATGGGTAATGAAGATGAATTTGTGCTATTCTATTCTTTCAGTAAGTGTTCAATAGTATGAAATCGGAAGCTGTTGTACTGACTCATGGTGTGTAGTTCTCGCGACGCTGTCTATTAATGAAGGATTACTTCATATTATTGCTACGCAGCAACAGATTTACGGTACAATCGAGGATGAGACATTGGCTATATGAAATTTTATTTGACGAATTTGGGAATTATTTGGATGACGGGCTTCATTATTGGCGTTGGATTACATTGTTGTAGGCTATATA
The DNA here is from genome assembly GCA_038497805.1 of Lipomyces mesembrius. Classification (NCBI taxonomy): domain Eukaryota; kingdom Fungi; phylum Ascomycota; class Lipomycetes; order Lipomycetales; family Lipomycetaceae; genus Lipomyces; species Lipomyces mesembrius. The sequence continues at coordinate 89,398 of MU972935.1, forward strand.
ACAAAGTGAGTTGCCGGTAAGTAGTTTTGTAGTAATGCAATTCAAATAGTTAATTACTAGCCAGCAGTGCCATTTATTTCAGAAACCCTAAGATCACTATTTAATTGGGCCTGGACTTCAGTCAGCCGAGTCCGGTCTGTCAGTTTATGATCGACATCCTCTTGCGACATCACAAGTGAGGCAATCGGGCCATCGCATAACCCAGCGAAGTCCCAATAGTGGCATCACAGCGGGTTCGCAGATCGATACCAGATCGATGACAATCATGCTCTTGTGGCGCAAGCTGACCTAGATAGTACGCTTGTGCATTGTTTAATTCCTTCTGCGTTGTTAGGGACAGGAAGTTGCGTTCTTATTGCGATACGGGAGCGTGCATGTCTAAGCAGTAGCCAAGTCACGCAATCAGCATGGGTATCAGGCTGCCACTTTATTCGAGTAATTAATTAGGTAGCTCCGTAACCAGAGCAAAAAATACCGTCAAGGTCGATTACCGTCAGTCCTGACGAGTCCGAGTAATAATACATTACGAAGCATTGAAGAATGGTCGCATTAGGAGTGGAGATATTGTGAATGAATGGATCCTATATATCACGGTCGATTCACAAACGCGATCGCCTTTCATATGAGGTCGTGTCAACGCATGGTGCCATCGGGTTAGGTGCCCTGTTGACAACAGTGTGACAATAATAAAGATAGAGATATTTAGGGGCATTCAACGAAACTCGTTCAATCCGCGAGCTGAACTGAACTTTAATCGTGTATCCCTAACCCCAGTTCAATGAGGCTCATCTCTAACGTGATCCGCCGTAAAAATGGTTACCCGGCGTAACTTTACAGCGTAGTACCCCAGTTCTGGTTGTCAGAAAAACCGCACGTTTGTTCGTAATACGCGTTGGCGGGGTCCAACTGTCAGCTTTCATTTTGTCAATTCCGGTAATTACCCACAATAAGAATTCTGAAATCTATATTAGAAGCTGTCGAGCAGCATCTTGATCTTGACGTCGATGAGATATTTCAAGCATGCACGGATTCAATTGCAGGTATGTTAGGATCTTCTGTCTCATGACTAGAAGCGGTCTCACGTATGCATAGCAATGGAAGAAGAGTAAGAAGAGCTTGTACTTGTATTCGACAGCATAAATGTGAATGGACATTTAAGCGTGACGAATGAGTTGCTCTCATACTTATTTGTCGACAGTCATCTGTCTGTCATTCCGCTGCTGTTCTGCTATCAAAATCCGTATCTCGATAACCGACTCTCTATGCACTGTTCAGAGGAGCAACTTCAGATTTCGGGGGCTTAAAGGGCTCAGAATACTGATAAATGATGAAGATCAATTCGACTACGCTAATGACTGGATAAGGGCATGCCTGGTTCTCCATCAACCGGAAGATCTTTTCACCGCAACAAAATTGAATTTAATCATCGGAAAAACGTTTCTGCTCTCGTACTTGAATTAAAAATAGCTACACCGCATTGTCGGTGGCCCAATATTTCGCATGAGCTTCATCGGATGGCCAAGATGCAATAGTCGAATTATTTGTACAGTGCCTAGAACGTATTCGTTATACAGTTCCTAGAACATCGAATTCGTTAATCGCGCGTCAACCGTTCACTGCTTCTCCATTATGACCCATTAACGTTTCGGCGTTGGCTGAACGACTCGGCAGACTAAGGTTTTTCTAGACGATCCCCGGGGGGTCAGCAGGTGCGGTGGCGAGCTAGGCTTATTATACAAGCTTATTTCCAGCGGTCTAGAACACGCGCTGTCTTACTGACGAGTATTCAGAACAGAATTTTGGAATTGCCGCTCGCAGTGGCGATTCGTCCTGCCCATGTGGGTGAGCACAATTATGTTCTCATCTGTACCACTGCAAATTTTCATGGCAAGACAAGTACCGTACTAGATAAAAGCGCACAGTTTTTAATGCATGATGGTTTAAAAAAATATACACATTATGTGTAGCCAGATGTGCATTCGCTTCCAAAAAAAATAAAGTAACTGGAGATGGTCTTACGCGGGATCGAACCGCGGATCCTCGCGTTATTAGCACGATGCCTTAACCAACTGGGCCATAAGACCAGTTACATTTACAGCCAGTAACAATTATTTCCACAACCTCATTCCCAGGATTAGGGTCACTTTGAACTGCGGTGGCTATGATTAGACCAAAGGCGTGCTTCAGGGGCCAGAGAATTTCAAGCAATTGGTTTGGAACGGCGATTGCGAATGAGTTGTGAGCGGGTTTAGGTTTGCGGGAGTTTAGGCGCAGCGACGGAGGCGGCCCACGTCAAAGTGTGAACAATCATCCCTGATCGGTCTGGCTCCAATTCTGGCTCTGCTTCCAAGCTCACTCGCTGCTCGCCCCACGCCAACGCCTGCTTCACCACCGTCCCACCTCCTCTTTCGCCGCTTACTTCCTCCATCTTCCCGCTCCCATCACCACCACAACTAGCTTCTGATCGCATACACTCCACCTAGGATCGTCCACATTTTTCTCCATCGTCTCTTTCATCCGCCGTGTCCGGTATCCACCGAAGTGGCCTTGCTTGTTAGTCGGCGACTTCGCCCACAGCTGCATGTCTTCGTTTCTCTCTGCCACTGATCCCGCGTCGCCGCCTGTCCAGGCTGCTACTGCTACTGCTGCTACTGCTACTGCTGGTCCTGCGCACGCCTCCGGTTTCATCACAGACGCGTTGCACCTTCCCGATCTGCTACTGTCTGACGCGGCCTCGACCTCTTCCGCGTCTTCCGCTACGTCGGTCGACACATCCTTCACCGTGCCTGACTCACCCGTTATCAAGGGTCCGTTCGATCAAACTATGGTAGACGTCGAGTCCGGATCAACCCCTAGTTCTGGCGACAGCACGCCGACCGGTACCGTAGCCACGACCCCGACAGTGCCCGTCACACTCTCTTTCTCGGCCGCGCCTGATGTTTTGTACGCCGCCAATGACGACTCCGTGATCCAGTACGAGCCGTCGCGCCACGTCGACTACCTCTCTCACAACTGGCAAGAATCCGACATCTCGTCGTCGTGGAGGTACATCGTCCTCCGTCGCAAGGACGTCGCCAACAGCGCCCGCCTCGAAAACGCGTCCTGGCGGACCTGGACAAAGGCAAAATATAATCTCAAGACTGTGTCTCCAGAGAGCGTCAACTGGTTAGCCTTCTCCTTTACTTTATGCTCGTTTCACTTTATTTCGTTCTCATTCTGTGCGTTCCGATTTTCTTGCAAAGAGATCGGAAATGTTTTCTCTTGTGTGGATGCACCTAATTGTGAGTTCTCCCTCTAGGCTCAAAGATTATGATGTGACGTGGTTATATGGGCCACTGTATACGCCGTCAAAGACATTTTTGGAATCGCCGTCCGTCATTTCGCAGTCACCAACCGACAACGGCGCTTCACTGAATGCCGGCGTCCCATCGCCTCCAGTCCGATCGTCAGCTATGGCAAAAAAGCCGATTTTGAAGAAACGGAGTGTCTCCGAGGTCATGCTGGCGCGGTCGGTCTCATCGTCAAATCTACTCAAGCAAGCTGCCGCGTCAGTGAAGGCCCAGCGACATTTGCGGGCTCCTGGCACTACTCCCACGACGGCATCCTACTCATCTCCACAGCCGCCATACACGTCTGTAGTTGCATCTGAACGACGAGACCCGCGGTTTCCTTCAACACTGGTTGCCAGAAGTTTCGCGGCCAGCAGTGCCAATTTTAGTGATCGGCTAACACTTGGCGATGGAAGCGCGCAGAAGCCAGTGACGACCAAGCACATTCATTTTAGTGATCGGGTTGAACAGTGCATTGCTTTAGAGGCAAAGGATGACGACGACGATACTTTGAACTCTGTGCCTATATCCGGTACATCGTCTGCGACGTCGACAGACGACGAAGATGCAGATGAGGACGAGCCGGGCTTATTTCTGATGGTTCGCTCTGGGTCGGGTTCGTTCCAGCGGCCAGCCTCTCTTGAACCGCACACAATCGCTAAGCTGCCGGCTACGAAGCTAAAATACGTTCACGAGCCAGACAAGAAGTCGGAGCAGCAGTCGTCATCTCGACACCCATCCACGCATTTTTCAATAGGCGACGATGAAGGCGTTGACGATGTCGACATTGGTCATGAAGCTGATTACGATAAAGACGAAGACGATTACTTTTCACGGACCCATCGTTATTACAGGCATCACAGCACCGACGCACCTCACAGTCGGTATGAGGAGACGACACCAACTGAGTCATCGAATTACCTCCCATCTGAGCCGGTTCTACGCCCGTCTCGATCGTCAGCATCCAACCTTGCATCTTCCTCATCCTCTTTACTTGCATCTAAATCATCGTCATCATATCTTGCATCGCGGTCATCTAATTCGAATTTTGCTGGATCGGTCTCGCAGCCGTACACTAGCTACCTCGAAGACTCATCGTCGGCCGAAAACCGGCATCCAGATCTTGCCTCTAGTTCAGACTCAGACACAATGTCGGACGACGAAGACATTGTCGACATGGACAGTTCGTTGATTGCCTCGTTACGGCGGGACAGTGTTGTTTTGGCGCGAGGCCGGATAAACGACATACTGCCAAGTACCAGTATCACAGACGACGCGCCGTCGAGCGAGCACGCTGATCATGTGTACAATGGGGTGAATCTCGGTGATTACCAATCGACTAGCGTGCGGTCGAATGAATCGTCATCGTCTCTCCCGATGCCGCCAAAAGTGGATAGCGATGACGATGACGATTTCGACGGCGAGATAGACGACGATATTCAGAATCCGGAAGGATTTTGGGGCCACATTAACCATGCGCTCACGGCGACCAAGGATCTCGCAACCGTGTTCTGGAACGGAGGATGGCGGAAGTCGACGTAATAATTGGTGGTTTATTGGATTGACAGTAAATGAAACGGTATATATATGTGTTATGGGTTGGTATAAAAAGTTTTTTAATGAGGTTTGTCTTTTTGTTTTTTTTTTTGTTGTAAGGAGTCCTACATCTGGTTAATTGCTTTCGTCCCTATGTAAACACTGTTTATTGTCGTATTACACTTTAGTGTGATCATTATATTGTTTTATATATTGTTACTAATAGCATTTGATGGGCCTTTATACTTGTTTGTCGAGACTTTATTCGGGAATTTCATTTGTTTACATTTTGTTTGCACATATAATTATTGCGTACATGCTTTAGTGCATATACAAAGGATTTTCAACTCATTCCTCAGTCTACTGTACTCGTGATTGCTGCAATGTCAATTGATCGTCTTGTCTTGTGATTACGCACTGTCTAGTTGAAGCCGAGCGTCGTCGGGGATGGACGTTCTTTGCTAGACATACTAGTTAGGTGGGGAAAGAGCGCGCGTGTCAGCGCTGCTCTCGGCCCAGACAGGAGCCAACGTGCAGCGGATAGCTATTTCTCCGGGACCGTTGGCATGTATCGGGAACGCGATCATCCGGGATCCTGCGCCTCACGCAAACCAACGAACGTCACACACGCGAAGACCGGACGGATTTTGCACGTGACCCTAATCCATCTCGTGAGCTGGTCGTCAGTGGACCTAGCATCACCGGTAACATTACTCCGAAATAGACAGTGTGTATCGTCAGAGTTGAAGCTATCATGCATGCATCCTCTGATATTCACCGAAGACGGTCCTTGAAAGTCCTTTCCCTGCCGACGTGACAATAGACCCTAACCCGACGTCCCTAAGCTTCCTTGTGTACTTTTTGCTGATCCTGGCCGAATGGTACTCGCGTCAGCCTTGCTCGCATCCTTGTCATTGCACTCAAGTAATTTTTTGGCAATACATTCCTTATTACATGAGGGTATCTGCAGTATGGCTGATCGTCCTGCCTCGTGGCGGGCCAAGCGCTGTCGAGCGTGTCCCCATTCAGCTATCTTTCAATGCGTGTGTCTTGTTCCATAGATATGGCATTTCGGCCCTTGTGTGCACACCGGAAGTAATCTGACGCGACTCTTAGGATAGTCCGTTCTGAGATGTCAGTCGGATACTGTTAGCGTTGACCATCCCTGGTCAGGCGATCGTCATTATCAGGGCTGCCTAAAGTCTCACGGTCTGGAATCTGGTCCTTGTTTGGTCTTTTATATATCAGTTCCGTAACGCCTTAATTTCCTGATTCCTTTTGTACTTCTGTACGGATTCTGTTCGTCAGCCGCTCAACAGCCGCTCAACGACGCTTCTACCCAAACATGCTTACAGTCGACAACAGCCAGAGCCGGCCAGTACAACTTACTCAATCCCGTCTGGATACCCAGGATGCTTTGGCTTCCCAGTCTGCGAGCGGCGCTTCTCCCGGGGCCTCCTCTGGCGGACAACTCACGCCCACTCCGCAAAGCACAGAGACTGGTGTCCTTTCGAATGCCAGCCGTTTCAACTTCCGTCATATGAACTTGCCGCCCGGTAATGGAGTTGATAACCATAGTATCTGGTATGTTCCACAATTATCAGCTGCACCCATTGATTTGCAACAGTCTAGCATTGGAAGTACACAACACAGTAGTCTTTGCGATGTTAGCTCTGTGACCGTGCCGCGTGATAATACCGTCGTCGGCAGCAAAATCTGGGCGACAAAGTCGATGTCTAATATCGATGACAACAGCCTTTGGTCGATGCAGATGATTAGCGTGTCCCAGTTTGACGACGCGGAAGAGAAGATGGCGTCGCCAGAATACATTGTCACCAGTCAACTGACTCAGCCATATGGTGATATTGATCTATCCAAACACGAGTATACATCCAACATCGGCTTACGAGACTACTCGGCGGTAGCGCACCCGTATTATCACCATATCAACCGTTCCTTAGACGAATCGTATATACTCAATCTTTGGCCTGAAGTTCGTCCGCTTGGCGACGCGTTGAATGTTGCGATCGATCTCAGGCCTTATGAGGACTACTTTGTCAAGCTCGACTCAGGTGAGTTCTCAGAGTTGCGCTACCATCTTTCGCAGGTGCATTTCGCAAATTCAATGTAGGTTACTATTTTGCCTGTATCTTTGGCTTTGGACGATTTCTAACAATGACTAGAGTGCCAGCTGTGTCATACAATTCGCTTTCTAAAGTCGTTAGAATTAGGTCGCACGTCCGTCCACCATTTTTGAATGCCATAGAGAACTTCATGATGAACACGATTCTGAAGAATGGATACCCCGTTTTCATCGATTCCACCCCGAAGACACACGAGGAGCGCCTTGAAGACCTGGAGTATTGCTATCAGAAGATGACGCATATTTATAAAGGATCACGATTGTCAGCATGCTCGTCGCTTGGCGTTGAGTCTGAGCTTTCCCCAGGTCGGCGGGAAATTACGACGTTATTTTTGAACGGGTACTACGAGAACCTTAACCAACTTTGTCAAGACGCGTTTACATTGCTCCTGGATTATCATGTCAAGACAGTCATCGTCACCGCAGTGAAGGAATATTCGCCGAATCCTGTGAAGTGGTATGATGTCCCACTGGCGAAGCTTTCCCAGGATCTAGACAAGGCTCGGACTAACAGCATGATGATCTCCCAAGTGCCAGAATTTGTGGATTTCTGCAAGGACTTTGATTGGCAAGTTTACGAAGAGACTGGATTGTATACGTACAATGGCGAGCACCTTGTCGGCCAGTTGTACACGGGAGTTATTATCTGGAAGCGCTTAGACAACAAGGGCAATTACAACTGCCGCACGCGCATTGAGTTTCCTGTCACCCGGAAAGAATTCTTAGAGAACAAAACGTTTGGTCTTCGATTTGACGACATGGCTTCTCCTGTCAGGTTGAATGGCGCAAAAATCGGATGCGCCGAGGTCAACTTTGATATGGAGGAATGCTGGAGACAGATGCAGCGCGCAATCCAGATGACCGCCTTTGAGCGATATATGCGAGGCGTCAGGCTTGTGGATCTTTGCTCCTCGACTGCGGCCAAATGAACGAATAGCGAATAAATAACGAGTTCTACGATCTCTATATATTGTACGCTCTATTTTTTATTACTATGATTTTGGGATTGGAGGATGGATAGTATGTATCAAAAGTTAATGTTTAGTTAGTATTATGTAAATAGGCAATTAAGAATTCATTGTACGTCAAACTTAGTAAGGGGAACCAGAAGCTGTCCAATAAGTAGCCCCCATACTGGCTGAATGGACTATTCAATCTGGCAAACATATCCCATTTGTAGCAATCTTTCAATCTCCACAGGACGCGGGAAAGGAGCAATAGCTCTGTCGATCCTGTCATACAGCGTCCTACATAAAACCAGTTAGCATTTTTGCAATTTCCTGCCTCCAACGGCAAAAGTCTGGTGGACAGCAGGTCTCCATTATCGGCGATACAGCAAAGAAGCAAAGCTCAGCGTCAGAAGTGGTGCAATATCAAACAGCAAGTTCATCTACCGATATAAATCAAATTCCCGTCAGAGTCATCTCACGAATCCCTGAGGTTGCAGACCTACCCGCAAAGTCTGGGCAATACTCTGGACTCGGCGGTAACGCGCAATTGATTTAGCAGAATTGCTTCCGCTCTGAAGTTTTGCCTCGTTTTCCGCAGGAGCCAAATTGGGTGCCAAATTCATATGTTGCGTCGGCTCTGCCCGGGTCGAGCAGCACACTACAACGGTAAACAATATCGGTCTGGAGCAAAACAACGACCTTGGCTGAAGCGTCTACGGCTATAACCAAGGACACAATACGAGCACTTGTCAAAGAAGCTCTGAAAACAAAACCCCACGAACGATTGAATAACTGTCGGGAAGGATGGGTTCACACCTGCCAACCCCCTCCGTACAATCTGTGGTGCAATCGCCAAAGGTGAGAAATTACGAAGGCAGTACGGAAGAATAGCGTCCCCCATATCAGAATGATTTGGGGTTTGAGATGTGTTCATAGTTTTTAGGGCTGAAAATAATGGTTTACGGAATTGGACTTCTCTTCAGTGTGTAATGTAGCAAAGACAATATTAACTGTAATTCCCGACAATCGCTCTGATTAATTTGGAAATGTGAGCGAACGCGCACCATAACTAAGTAAGCTGAACCTGAAAACAAATGATTAGATATACGTCACCTCCTACTATTTACAAGACGTTCTAGATCCCGGCGACGCGATTTCAAACTCAACAACTTCTCTTCCTCAAGCGCTATTCGCTCCCGCAACCGTCTAATATTTTGGCTTACCTCTTCCCTCCGAGATAGCAGTCGCGTATTCTCGGCTTCGAGCTCTTCGAGTTGCGGTTCAGTTTGGGTGACTACATGTGCCCATTCCTTGCGTATGTCGGCGGCCTCCCTGAGCACCTTCTTATCATCATCATCGACTGTCTTTTCCGAGCTAACTGACAGTCCAGCAGTAGAAGCTGCACACACTGGTGACATATTCATTGAACTCCGCTTCTGTGCTTGCTCCGGTACACCACCAGTGGTCGTAACATTAGAAGCATTAAATGTCCGTGTTCGCGCCAGGGCTGAGCTGTCATTCCTCTCGCGTAGGCGCGCATCGTCTTCCCACAGAAAAAAGTTGCATTTACCAGTCGCACAACTGTGGAAAAATCTGCCTTTGTTCCGGCCGTCCTTTTTGACCTCTCGGTAGGCAGCTTGACGACGGGGGTTACAATTGCATCTATTATCCGGATTTAGTAAACATCGGACCGTTCGAGCTCATTGTGCAATTTACTTCCAAGCGCCGTCCTCGTAAAGTCCCTACTTTTAGTTAGGTAAAACAAGCTCAAGCCAATCGCAGGATAAGGGGCGTACTGCAAAATGTATTGAGCCTCGATCTCCGGTTCGCATGTGCTTTGCTGGCGGATAGCCAGTTTATTTGTGCAATCTGACGTGTTACTCACAAAACGTAGCGTATGGTAGTATTAAGCAATAAGATAAATGACTGCCTCAATGCGTTGTCAAATGGTATGACATTAGCATTAGCATTTTAGCACACGCATTGCCTCTGTTGCGTTGGAGGAAAGTAAGGCCTTGAAACATAACGTCGGCAGGTCTACTTAAATTAGTTAAAATTTTACAACGAAGCCGCACACCAAAGTGCCCCAATCGATGATTCAGTAGTTAGTGCAACAAATACTTTGTTCTCTCACTGGTACGATATTAATGTAGCGTGTATAGCATTAATTATGGAGATTCACGGAGAGTAAACCAAAATTTCCTCTTTGGGACTAGCGTAAGTAGACGGCGGTACCCATACGCCGAAAGTCAGTACCTATCTTTACCCGGCGTTATCAAAACGCGCAGAGTCTGATAATAATAACGCGTACACAAAAGATGAACGCGTCGTTTTATTGAACATCTCTACGGCTTGAATAATCATCGCACCATTCTCCCCCACGCGTATAACTATTATCATGGATCCGGTTGCAATTGAATTTCGCGCGATGAATAATCCTTACGCTACGCATTGGCATGGTCTTTGAGTCAGGTGCTACAGCCAGAGCCTTTGTAAACGCGCATGCGATCGACAACAATTTCGCCGTAAAGAATTGCGTCGTGAAAACAAAGATGAGACTCTACTGCTTGTATGCAAGTGCAACAGAAATTTTTTCAACACTGGTAAGCTCCCATTGGAAGTAGGGACTAAAGGAGACAATGGGATCACCCGTCAGAAAGTTGCTCGAAGCATGCTCTGTGACTGCCCATGGAGAGTTCGTTTCAAAAGACAATTCAACGATTCATGGATCCTTACAGAGCTCGCCGAGTAACATGACGGACATCAGATTGACGGTATCAATCCACACGCTTATCCTGAAAACCGACCCGTGACTACTGAGGCCCGACCAACTATGTTCGACCTTTGTCCAACACTGCTCGGCGTCGTTTAGCACCATTGCATCAATGCTAAACTCGACTTACGGGTTGTCCTCGTTGGGTAGGGATGTTTATAATCGAACATACGACACCTTTTGCGAAAACAAGTCCCCATCTGCACGATTTATAGAGACTCTGCGAGATGAAGGTTACATCTACAGTGTGAAACTGAGTACGGACAGTACTCTCCAGGCTTTGTTCTTTTGCAACCCTGATGATTTGCAAAGGGCTCGTCTTTATGGGCAGACGGTCATAATCGATGCAACGTACAAGACAAATAAATTCCGCTTGCCCCTAGTGAACTTTGTCGCGGTCGACAATAACTTGCGGACCGTGAGAGTTGCTTTGTGCTTTGTTACTAGCGAGCACACAAGTGCGTACACCTGGGCCCTAGAGCAACTGAGTGAGTAGAACCATACTAATGCGCGCGGTATCGAACCTAACCATTTTAACAGAGGACATCGTGTTTCTGGATGAAGCTCCCAGCGTCATCATTACGGACTCCGATAGGGCCCTCATAAACGTCTTGTCTGTGGTGTTCCCGACAACCATGAACCAGCTCTGCCGATAAACATATCCAGCAGAACATACACAAGAACTGGCGCAAGTACTTCAACAATGTTGCGGACTTCGACAGTTTCATGAAAGTAATTAAGGCCATCGGCGGTTCAGTGGATAGGGAGAGCCAGGCGAAGTCGCTTGAGCAGCTAAAGAGCGACTTTGCTGCGGAGCCAGTGAACTACTTTCTGAGTCAGTGGTGGGAAACGGCCAGTGTGAGCGCTGGGCCGAAATGCATATTCAAAACCACCTGAACTTCGGAATCAGCAACACTTCCCGAGTTGAAGGGAGCCATGGGGCGATCAAGAGAGGTCTGACTTAGTCCTCTGGCACGTTATACACAGCCGGGAAAAAACTAAACCGCCGGGGCATTGAGAGGGCACAGCATCTCAGTGTCGAAGAGTCCAACGAGGCGTTGTTCGTGCGACTGGAAATTAGGAACCAGATCTAGACTTCGAACCTGTGCACTACCATTTCCCGATCTGCGCTGGAGCTGGTATACGCTGAAGTAATGAAGAAGAAGCAGCACCAAGAAAAGGGCGATACATGGGAATCCTGCAGGTGCTTAATATGGAATCGCTACCTTCTGCCGTGCTCTCATCGGATCCAACTAGGAGTTCCGATTTCAATCACGCAGATTGATCCTCGCTGGTGGGTGCATCCTGAGTCCCCCCCCCCCCCCCCCCCGCCAACGTCGCGTTTCAGCATATCG